>OU015523.1:82784201-83331701 GCA_907165065.1 Caprimulgus europaeus | reverse complement strand
AAGTTGAAGCTCTCAGATTTCAACGCAAACTCTGAGACAAGGGTAATGTATCTACATGTAGATCCCACTGACATAATTAATAGGAAAAGGCCTATAAAATGGAGTTTTTAAGAACTGCCACAGTATGCGATTTTCTACACGCACAGACTTGATTTAAGAAAATTTCTTACAGTAGATACCTGACTTTGGCCCTATGGTTGCCTTTCCCCATTACCTGGAGAAACTCCAAAAATGTTCCCTTGAACACAGACACCATAGCACAGGCAGGCATAGAATTTGTGCAAATACAGCCTCAGCCTCTAGAAAATAGATGACTTTTTTCTTTTTTTTTTTTTTTCCCCCTTCAGGATATTCTGATTAAATAAAACCCTCCAGGATTTATCTTCATCAAGTTCCCTTTAAGCCCAAAATCGCTTAGTTCACATCATTCTGGAACAGATACACCATAGTAAGAAAAGGATGCACTTTTTCGATGCTGTTCCAAAAATGAAAACAACTTTTTTTGGTCCTTGGTGCTATATATGAATGACAACAATAATTATATATTTCTTCAATTTTATATATCACTATATAGAAAATAGTTTTATGCAAAATAGAGCATATTTACATGTCTATAGCACAGGAAAGACATATTTTCATGATAATTCAAGTCACATGTTTGAGATATGTTCATTTGTCATGTACTCCACCATAGGTATTATTTTCTAAAATTGAACTAATAATCATAAATTTTAGTGTTCTCTTTTTAAAAGGTAGCTTCTAATTCATATTTATGAAAGATGATCCTATAGACTATCATGACTACTTAGCAAAATAAGGTGTGTATTAAGCTTACATTTCTTAATATAGCACATCCACAGTACCATGTTTAAATATATTTACTGCCGATAACAAATAACAATGAAACAAAACTGAATAAAAGCTTAACAGTTTCATTATTTTCATACAAGGCAGTAGTAAAAAGGAAAACAGCCGTAACAATAAAGCATGTATTTTGAGAAAAAAAAAATCACATCGAAGATTAAATTATCCAACTATTTATCCAATTAGGATTATCTTGCATGGAACTGGAAATAAAGTAAATGTGATCATACAATATAAATAGCCTTTTTTAAAATGTTGCTGCCAAGATAGACTTAATCATTTAGATTTTTCCATGAACTTGACAGAGCTTCATAGCAGACCCAGAACAGAAATGTCAACGCAGGAAGCTTTCACTTCTACAGTTTTAGAAGGTTGTTCTATCAGTACGTCTCACATAAATCACTCTTTTCAGAAGCGATATACCTATACAATCAGAACAAACTTGTCGGTATATTTATATCTAAGTAGTTTTCTGGATGAATACCTAAACTTCTCACCTGCTGTTTCTGAAGAGCATTTTTTTTTCTTTTCCATTTCACTGTGTCTCAGGCAGACACTATTTTGCCATTACTCTATCACTGTCTCGGAAAAGATCTGTTAACTCCTTCAAATCCTATTCCAGAAAATATTAATAGCATGCACTGAGAGCGAGATTCATTCATTTAACTTTCTTTACGTAACTACAACTCAGTAGTCGCATGACTAAGCACTTGTAAGGTGCAATTTATCTGACCTACTTTTGCCATCTACTTTAGGATGAGATGGATCACCCCTACAACTGCCTATTTCTGTCTGTTGAGTCTAAGGTGTCTCACTCAGATAAAAATGTCAACATTTGTTCTAATGAATCCCACAGTGAGGATTTAACCTAGATGAGGAACTCATTGTTATAACACAACTGACCGTCCAACATGACATGCTGAATCTCTGCTAATAATTCCCTTAATTTACTAACTGGTCTTCATAACATCCAATTCGTTGCCTTGTTTAGCAAATTTAACAATCACAATCAGGCTAGGAAAGCAGATCCAGAGAAATTATATTCTCAGTTGACAGACTAACATTACATTTTAGCTATGAAATTCAAGATTACTTTTTTCCCATGCCATCATGAACATAAGTAAAATTCCGAAACAAAGTTTAGTGTCCTGACTATAACCAAATAATGTTACTGGTATTCTATGTGTTCCCAAAGCACAGGTTTATTACAGCATTCCTTTAACTTGAAATATGATGTGTTCAACATAGTCCTTAAGGCTATATGCTTCTACCTTTGCTAGCACCTAGACAACACTTTTCATCCACAGATCTCAAAAAAGTTTACAAAAGTAGATATATGTCACTCACAAGCATTTTTCTTATGTCCCATGATGTCCCATGCTGCATGCACAGTCTTGTCTTATTTAAAAGAAGTGTGGTGTCCCATACAATAAACACTTAAATAAGGCAAATAATCTTTCTGGTCTGACATTATTGTTTGGTTATTTTCATTTTTGTGAGTTAATTTTTTTAGGAAGGGAGCACATCCTTCCACCTAGGAATATATGATTTCAGTTTACTCTAAGAGAAAAATACATAATAAAAGCACTAAAGTAAAAAAAAAATATTAAAAAATCAGTGTTTAATTTGGTAAACAATAGAAAAATTCTTATGAACTAGTGATACTGTCATTGAACTGGAGAGAGTTTGAGAACGAGCTTGCTCTGGCTTTTTCACCCTATGATTTGGAATCTGCTCACAGTACTGCCAGCTTAACCAAAAAGGATTAACTCTCATATCCAACTGAGAACACAGATAATTCTCAGTAATTGGTAAAAAATGAAGATGAATGGGGCTGAGAGATAAGGAGCAATTAGCTCATCAGCAGTTACAGCTGTGCACTCAATCCGGATCCATCTCTTGAGTCTCGGCCCCTTTTAAAGTACCCAAGCAGAATAAGCACAGGACACCCCCTCCCAAAAAATTGCTGTACCTGCCCATCATTCCTCTCTCTTCCATTTTATTTCTGTGTGATACAAAGACACCTGTCATAGCATTCTGTGTAAATTACTACCTCTCCCAGGACCTGTATCTACAGCCAATCTACTTTTTACACTTTAAAAAAAAAAAAAACAGGAAAAAAAAAAACCTCAAAACCCGGAAACCAAGCGACTACTGTAGAAACTCTTAAGTTCCCTGTCAATCGTTTCATTATAGCAGCATCATCTGTTTGAAAATATAAGCAATTCCCTCATCTAATTATAGGGAGGATTTGAGGTTCATTAACATTGCCAAGGCAGAGAATCAGATGTGCAACTGCAGAGCTGTGCTCAGTGGCCTGCATTCTCAGTTTCCTTTTATTTGCTTTTTCAAGGTCTCCAAGACTTTTTCCTGAAACCATAAAAGTAATTCCTTCCTTCAAAATAGACACGTGTGTTTAGAAAAAGGAAATGACTGCCTTTTGTACTGTTCTATTATTGCGCAAGGTCACTGGAGAAAAATAATTTCACCTAAATAATTTTATCTCTGATTCTGGATTGAAAAAAAAAAAAAATAGTATGCAAGCAACCATTACTTTTGAACCACGGATCACAGGAAACCTTGCATTTGTCTCATAATTTTAAGTATTACAAGATAATGTGAATGAATAGGAAACCTGACCTGCCAAGAAAACCTCTTAATTTTCAACACATTTTGTGGTTGTTTATGGATTAACGTGCTAGCCAAATGTAAAATGTTGCCCTGTATTTCCTAACTGTGTTTAGAAACTGAGAACACCAAAGTCTTCATGATTGCTTCACTTCCTTAAAGAAATAATAGCAATTTTTTTGTATGAATGTAGTTTAAACAATGACATTTTCTTGGGACATCTGTTTTGAGATCACTTTTTGAATAGATATGAACTCATTTCCTACTAAGCAAGTAATTTACTATTGTTGATAGTTGTTTACAAGTTTTGTGAGTCAGATTTTAGCAAGTGGCAAAGGTCTTTACAAATCCCGTGAGTATTCCCTAAAGTGTATGTATAGTGTTTTCATTATATAAAATGTTCGGGAAGCAAAAGTATAGGGACTGTTCTTTACTTCCTACCAGGTTATAGATAGCAAAGCCTAGCTCACGGAAATAGCTTTAAACATATTTATTTTTAAAAGCTTGTACCTTTTGCTGCTACAGGTTAATGAAGTATGATAGCAGGGCAGTAAGTACTTAAGCAGCAAGGAAATAATTGAGCTGCTCTACATATCTATAACTTGGGAGTATTAGACAGTAAATATACAAGTGATCCTAATAACGTTCTAAGACATTAATATGACAAAGAGCAGAACCTCTTCAATGAAATTTAAAGTTTGACCTTGTCACTCTCTTTCTTTTAATTCTGCAATTAAATAAAAGAACCCCCAACACTTAGCATAATCTTTTTCGTTTGCTGCCATACAGAATTCATTTTTTAAACAAAAAATCAATAATTTATCTATCCTGCATGTTGTATGTAGAATTGCCACTAAAAAGAACCCAGGACATTTTTCCTTCTTATCTGCAATGTAGCTCGTATCAACCAAGCTGTCACAAGACAGTACTTGATATAAACAAGAGATTGCAAAGACATCTCAGTAATCAATATTAGGATGGCTACAGTATGGAAGCCCCAGCCACTGCATATCATTTGTCTCAGCATCTATTTCTATGACCAAATGAAGCATTAATTCAAATCATAAATCTATGGTGATTTAAATCTGGGAATGAGCACCTGCCTGCTTTAATGATTTATTTTGTACATTTCAGTAAGCAGGAGATTTGTCCATATGAACTGACAGGTCACCTTCAGATGCCAGTAGCAGACTGTTTATCACCATGCAGACTAGCATCTCATCTTAGCAAGTAAATATTAAACTAAAAGAATCCAATTGATTGTGGATAGGGTAGAAAGGCGTTGCAGCCATATATTTTACTCAGTGTGCTAATACCTCACTCTGCTTCCTCTGTAATTTCTTTTTTTTTTTTTTTTCTTTTTTCCTGCCTTATAAAATGATAATTCTGGTGGGAGGATGCAAGCTCAAGGTTACCATACAAAACTGAGGGATATAAAATAATTACTTATTAGTATCATTGGCTTCCTTTAACTCCCTTCACTCACTAACCTTTTGGCCATTGCTTCAAAGGACCAAGTTAATAAATTTGTGTAGTGCTCTGTATAATTACACAATGTTAATCTACAAAAATGACTTCTGTGATTCACATTAAGCATCTGATTAAAACCAAAAAGCAAGGTAATTTGTAAGTAAAGCTGACAATTCAACTCAAGAACCCAGATTTTATTTATCTTCTTTCACATAGGCATTGGAACAGCCTAAGAACATGGTATGATCAATCCATGTACAATAATATACCATAAAGCCTGTTACATATGGTCTAAAATATTAAGTCTAAAATCTAATGTTAAGCTTTTAGCCTGATTGGTTTGTTTGTTCCTTTTCAGTTTGGTCAGGCACATAATTTAAATGTAAACCAAAATCAGGTTATTTTCTTTTGTTTTATTCCTTCTTCCTGTCAACATTCAGTAATGTAAAATTTCAAATACATGCCTAACAAACTATAATTAAAAACATTAATGGTATAGGAACTTTATAGCATTTATTTGAAAATAAACACCTAAAAAAAATGCAAGGGAAAAAAATCACACACCTACTACAAAGCAACATCTTTGAAATATGAGTTCTTGTCAAGATAATACAATATGCTATTTTTCAAAAAAGCCACTAATAAAGAGAGATTCTAACTCTTAATGAACCTAATAATACCCTGGCATTAGTAGCAGTGGGAATCACTTCTCTGATTCCATAGGCATAACTGACACTGGACACTAGATAGGGCTCACTATAAAAGAAACAAATCAATGCAAACTATTTTTGAAAAAACCTCCATAGGAAGAGCAGAGCTGAAGACAAGATGTACAGACAAGCACACTGGAATGCTATTCACTGTACTCAGAAAAGACATCTTTTTCTGAACAAAATGAACTTCATTCAGTTAAAATGGGAAATTAACTGATGTTAACAAGTAAGTTAAGAAGCTGAGAGAAAATTTTGAAAATGATAATAAATATTCAATCTTGCTTCACTAACTTTGCCCTACTGAAATAGCTAGAATGTATTTTTTTAAACAGGGAAAATGATTGAGCTGTGTAAGAGCAGACTAGATGCCTAAATTATGCCTCAAATAATGATTTCAAAATAGTATGTTTTTTTTCTTTTTCATTCAGAGGAAATTCAGATATTCCCTCCATTCACTCTCCTACAAATACTTCACATGGTTTAGATGTTGTTTACCTGTTATTTTTTCCATTTCCACGGATGTACAAGAGGTTTGTCACTAAAACTGCCAAGTAGAATAGCAGTTCCATAATCCAATATTTTAACATTTTATTTCACATAATGCATTCAGCTAAGTCTGAAATTCTAATCTAAACTAGCTTTTAGTTCTAATAGACTCTTTATCCTCCCAGTTTGTATTTACATTTTTTACTCTTTCTTGTTACTTCACTTTTCTTACAGTATGTTAAGGGCCACCTGCTCCTTCCACTTAATTTGTACCAATCTCCTCCTCTTTCAAAGACACCTGCTCTCTACCCACTCTTCACTTCAAGAGGTCAATCTTTCCACTAATCTAGTGACTGTACGTGTTGGTCTCTGAGTACTAACAGAACTGATTTAAGACTATTTTCTTCACCATCACAAAGGCATTTTTTTAGTTTTTCTTTAAGAGGAAAATAAAAATTCTGGTTGTTTCTTTATGCAGTAATGCAAATATATTCTTGTTATTTAAAACAGTGTGTGCCTAGATGAACCGGTTCTTTGAACTGCAATTCACATTATTTCTAAATAATAGCCTACCGATGCCCACAGAACTGTACAGAAATGCTGTTCATAAACATAAATTTATTTATATTAAGTCTAGTACATAACTCTCTAAAACTCATTTCAAATGTATTTAGGAGATGAAAAGCCAAAAAATAAACAAAACTAAACAAAAGAGCCAAAATAAAAACAAACAAAAAGTCCCTATCTTAAGCCATTTTTTTCCAATAAACACCAATCTTGCCTGCAGTCTTCTGAACGTACCGCTTTGTCATTGAATTTCTGTTGCTGAGTTAATACTGTCTCAACATGATAAAAGGAGCCAATACAATGAAATGGCATAACAAAACATTTTACAGCAGACACACACAGATGATTAAAGATTTAATCAACAACAACAAAAAGTTACTCTAGCTTTGAAGTATGCTTTAGCAAAACAAATTGTCCAAACAAATGAATAAAGTATACTGAAACAATTCTTGTTTGAGAAAGAACAAGAGTTGCTGATGGCTGCTTTAGAAATGGAAAAACCTGTTAACTACATTTTAAGAATGTGTTTATTAAAATAAAATATGATAGGAACAATAATTTATTGTGTATGTATGTTTTCCTTTTGTCACAGGGCACATGAAAGTATGAAATATTTTGCTTTCAAGCTTGTGTTCTGAATTACCTAAAGTCGATACCCAGCACACTGAGCAGGAGACATTGTTAAATTTCACTTTGACACCATCATCTGTCACCCCACCTGTACTTTGAAAAATGAACTCTAAGCAATCAAACCACTTTCTTTCATGGAAAATATTAACTGGAGTCTGCAAAAGTAACCTGCAAAGGAAAGAATGTTTTTGTAATAGTAACAACAACGCAGATCGCTGGTGTAAAGGCCAGATATAAATAAAACTAAAAACAGTATGAAAAGGAAAACAAATACACAACCGTTTACACCAAATCAAGGACTTCAGAGGGAAATCCAGAAGGATCACTATTTTAATAAAATATTAGAATATTATGGACATACAACAATGCTGTGTTTGAGACTTACCCACACTTGAATTCAGATCTCCATTTTCAGAGTCTGCTCCATGCTGGTTATTATTTGCATGATAGTTGGACATAGCTTCCAATTTAATTTTTTTCACTTTCATTGCTTCTGCTATGGCGGCATTGGTGGCAGCTGCTGCCGCTGCAGCTGCTGCTGTCAGGCCTGCAAAGAAGTATGAACAAAACTTAACATTATATTACTCTAGGATTCTTTGTTATTGTAGGGACTAAGACTGTTACTCTTCCTTTATTCTTGCTATGTAATGAACAGAGAACATTGAAGAGTATTTTTCCTCTTGTTTGATTTGAAGGTTGTCAACTTTTTCAAGTAAAATGTTTCTGATCCTATTTAGATAGTTACATCTACCTAAATGTCCACCTAAAACTTAACTTGGTATCCAGTAACTGCAGTCATAACACAATCATATCTAATTGGAGATACAAATACATGCTTTCAGAAATTTAACTTAGCTTTGAAATAGTGTTTTAAGTGTCTGGCTATGAGCAGATGGACATGTACATAACTGTACTTAGAAAAAAAGAATACCGTCTAGACCTTAAAAGTTTGACACACTAAAGAAAACAGAAAAAAACAGGTCTATAATTTCCATTTAATACTAAGAGATGATAATGTTAGACACTTCAGACACTTATTTCTTATTTCACAAGTAACAGCAAGGAGATGTGGGCATTCTAGGAAGCATTTTTAGAGGAAAGGTTAGTAATGCTGAACATTGGTAAAGTACTTATTTTGCTTTCCCCAAAACTGCAAGGCATTAAGGCATTTATCAATGAGAAGAGGAATTATTCAACCAATTTAATCCCAATCCCAAAGCCATCGTCAGGCAATCCAAGTGCTCTTCCTATCAACCCAAATTTTTGCCATCTAGTCACTTACAAGAATGTTCTACTGAAACGAGAAAAGTTTCCTTTGTCAAAAGCAATTAGAGAAATGATCCCCCAATGCCTTCAAAACTCAAAATTAGATACAGTCTCTACTCAATGTCATAAATTTTTGGCATCTTCCCTGAGGCACGATAATTTTTCTGTGGTACCCAACCATGCTGCTACCCACTCAGGCCCCCTTGCCTCAGCCTGGGTGGGAGCAGAAGGAAGTCAGTGTCAAACTTCACAAGAGCTGCCTACTCTACATGACTGATCCAGGGGTCAGAGATGGAAATTAAGGATAATTTAATGCAAGAAAATAAAGAGAAGGCATTAAACCAGGTTAAGTTTTATGCAATGATGCGATCTCAGCCCTCAGCTTGTGATGTCACATGAGAACAGACCCTCAGTCATTTTGAATCAAGATTCTTGCCCTAACTGTGGAGAAGGCTTGAAAAAACTCAGTGTAATTAGTTTAAAGGTGACTGCTTGTCTGATTTTCAGCTACTCTGAGAGGTGTGAAGTGTCTTATGGATCTCAAGAGGGATTAACTGCACAATTTACTATTCTAGTGGGCCCAGGCTGCTGCCCAGCATAGGAAGAGTGCAATTTAGCAGGAAAGACCAAATAAGCAAATAATCCCAGGCTGCTGAGGTAAATATTGCTACCACCATTGCTTCCAAGAGCCTCTGGTTGTCTCCTTTGCCTCCTTAAATGGAAAATGAGTTGACTTTTGCCATGTTTTCGGCTAGTGATGGGGAGAGACAGAAGGCAAAATCCATCAGGGAGAAGGCAGAAAGTGAACAGACATCAGGAATCTCTGCTGTCCCAGGGAAAACAACGAGGTGGTATATGAGGTGCCTTTGAATATACTGTGGCTTGACTCAAGGTTGTTTTCCTTAACAGTTCCAGCCTCCCAACCCTCCTCACAGACTGACTTCTAACACCTCCAAGTGCAATGAGAATTAACAAGTATGTGATAATTACATTCTGCATAGGCAGATCAATATTATTTAGAAAACTGCTATTTCAGGTAGAAAAAGATGTACCAAAAGCCAAAAATCAAATCAGAAGGTGAGCAAATACAAAGGTTTAATTTTATTTTCGCTTCTTGTACTATTATAAATTGTGCATGTTTTGATCTTAAGAAGGTATTGACAATAACATGGATTGCTTCCAATGATATTTTTACCCTAGAGGAAGGATATGAAGCTATACATTACACAAATTTGGTTACAGTCCCTAAATTAGGCCACAGAGAAAGAGATGGTGCACCTATGAACTTTAGTGTGCATCCTGTGCTCATTAAACAATACAATAACCTATACTTCCTTTATTTTTATATACATCACTGACAAGCTAAAACCAGCATCTTTAAAGAACAATCCTTTGGAGGAATATTCAAATACGATACAACTAATGAATACAACAGCAAGCCCTCAAACTTTTGGCTGTGACTGCACTTCTAGATCGGCATTTTTTAATGCTTCCAAAAATACCATATGAAACAGACACTGGATATTGGGCTTATGACCCCACCTGTAAATATTATGTTTCACTGGGGTAATGACCTGGTCTCAAAACTGCTAAAATGCAAACTCTCTTTTCCAATAAAATTTGCAAAAGAATATACTTCAGTGCTTCCCTCCAAAGTAGGCCGTAATGCTTCTCTCTAGAGGAAACCATACATAACCTTTGGATAGGGGCTGAAAAATGAAAATACAGATTGCTTAGTTCCATAGTATGATTTTTGCAAGATAATTCTTGTGATAATAAATGACAGTTTAAAAAAGCAGAAATTAAACTTCTCATTTCATTCCTTCTCTCATACAACCGCAAAAGTGATTGAAATGATTACTTTGCTATACAGCAATTAATTTAAATGGTATGAATCTGAAATGTGTGTCTCGTTTAAGCACCAGTGTAAGTAGAGGGAGAAATGGGAGTAAGGAATAATCCTCAGAATTATCAGTTAATGCCGTTCCCCACAGCACTTACAGTCTACAGCACACTTTCAGTTATACTGCTACTTTTTCCTGTCCCTTGACTGTCACAATACAGCAAAGCAAATGGTAAGGAAGGCCCTGAGCCAGTTACTAGAGCCCCTTGCACTATAATCACCGGTGCACTGTGGTAAACTGTATTATGGTACATGACAAAACTTTCACCCTAGCACAGGGCCTGATTTATCTCACTAGCAAAGGCAGTTGTATATATTATAAAAAGAAGAGGTTAATAAACTGCTATGTATCTATATGTATATTTTAAAATTCTAAACTTTAAAGTTCAAGTATGGGTATATACTTGGGTATGTACTTGAGATTTTTTTCTTACTTGGTTGTTTGAGAAAGCCTTTTGACCTAAACATTATTTACTATCACTTTTCTCTTACAACTAGTAGCCAAGGAATTTCTGAGGTGCACACTTTTCCACATTACAGAAAATTTATCTTCAAATATGAGATAACCAGAAGGCATTATAAAGGCATCTGAAATGAAACAAATAAGGATCAGGCTGAACAGCCACTTAGATATTTTTTATTCTTTACAAACATTTATTTGAACAGTTTAAAAGTATCCAGGCCAAAATATTCAATGGATTAAAGTCAATGGTAGTTGTCATTAATATTCTGAAATTGATAAGTTGTTTATGTCTGGCATTCTTCCTGCTGATTATGCAGTGAGACAGGCAGCTTTATAAATATCTCATCACTCCATCGTCACACAAATTTCATTGACAGTGCTCATGCACAGCTATTAGCAATATGAATCTAACCATTACAAGAGGAAAGAAAATCGAACATGTGGCATTAATACGCAGTCCTGGTTCCTAACCATCTGATAGGCAGATGGTGTAAAGCGGATTCTCCAGCTGAAATGAAGGGGCACATCATTTAAAACCTTGTTTGCATTCTAACTGATATCAGTGCCATATTGATATACATGATACATCATGGCAGTATTTGAACAATCTAGTTTGTTTCAGTCATAAATGTTTACAGCCTTGTTTTTTATCTTTAGAAGCATGTTCTGAAGAGCGTATTTTTAATTTATGAATCCTATTGTTTACTTCTGTTGAACCAGAAGATTAGCGAAGAGCAGGAATATTAAATTACTACAACCACAGCAGTATAACTAAGATGGATGAATAAAGTATGTTTTTTCAATAAAAGATGTTAGTAAAGGAATTAAAAAATTAGCCTAGACATTTTATGTATTAAATACATTTATTCATTTAAAACCTTACAGCTTTTTTCCCATGTGACATATTTAGAACTTTAATGCTTTATAAAGCTATTCATTTAAATCTCTTACTGCGTGCAATTAATCTTGTCCAACAATTTAATTCAAAAAGCAAAACATCAGAAAGTAAAGTTCAATTCAATGATCGTGCTTCTGAAGTAATCTCTGTATTGCTGACAGTTCCTATAGACTCATCAGCAAAAGTCTGTTCAAGGTGTCTTGTAGGAGCCGCATGAATTTGAATTACAGCTCAATTGAAAGCTCTCCAAGCCTTAGTAGGAACTCAGAACAAGAAGCAGAACACCAAAAGAAAGTGTGAATGATCCTTTCCTACAAAGACCTTCTCTTTTCTGTCACTAGATTACTCTGGCCTGTTGGGTGTGTTTGTAGCTGTTAATTATGTTAATAAAGTTGCAGCCTGCTGCCTCTGCCAAATATAATCATAAGCTTTCTCCTGCCAAGTTCTAGTCTAATTTACACCCGTGCAACTCTGCTGAAGTCAGAATTTCGTGGGTGAGAATGAGACCAGAAGTATGCCCAGTATGTGTGGTCTCTAATGCTGAAAAATGAGTGAATGAAACAGAAAACAATGACAAAAAATACCATCTTCAGAAAACAATTCTGTTTTAAAAGCAAAACACTCAAGGGAGCTGTCATATATCATGACAGATTTTCAAAATGTGTACAAGTTACTGGTAGGCACTAAATCACATCCAGGGTTTCTGCCTTCCAACAAATACTATTCCTTGCCTTAACAGTGAGCTCTTAAAACTTTCAGTTTTGATGGCATGAGCCACTTACAACACATCCTCTATTTGTGAAGGAAAAAAAGAAAAGCACCTATGATTGTAACTTTTTCAGCCTCAAATATGTCTCAAAATACACACTTTGGAATAGTATGCCTAAACTTGGTCCTGGGACAACTTATAAAATTATTGAAGTAGTTGATCTTAATTCACTTTTAACTTTCTTCACATAACTAGTTATTCCAAGAAATAATTAATAATTCCCTTAGTAGAACTATTGCCTTCCTTTATATATACCAGATATATACATATTTATGGGTAAATTCAAAACAAAGTAATATATATACATATTTTCACAACCTCTTTCTTTGGGACTTTGAGAACATTTTCAAAATAGCTTACCTTTGCCATCACAGAACAGAAAACCAAAATACAACTGCCAGCAGTACGTTAGATGTAATTTCATTTATTTGCTGGAAAGTTCATTCCACAGAAATGCTTTATTCATTGCATGGGAGGAGGTCCAAATCTCATCTAAATTCTGAAAGGATTCCTTTCATTATTTCAAATTAATGTTTAATCCTTTTTCCTATAGTTTATTTCAGCAGTACTGACTTGAAAATAATTCATGTCTTTCCTTGACTTAATTCCAGATTTCATACTGAGGTTCTTACTTGGGAAAAATTCCTACTAAAATCTGAAAAATTCTGCCTGAGAAAGAAAGGCAGGGTTACCTCCTAGGACTTGACCCTGATCACTGTATATTATTGCACTGGTTTCATGGATTTCAGCAGTTCAGGTACAAGTTTTTGGTAGCTTGTTACGCTGCTGCCCAGTTATTTCAAATGAAATAGGATCCTAACCTTAGTCTCTGATCTAATGGATGTTTTATATAGTGTGATACATAAAACAAGAAGGGGAAAGCAATCTGCAGGAGGACAGAGGTCTGATTACATAGACTGGATTGGAGAAAGGGGAACTTAAGACCACACTGTAATGTTCTGCTAAAATATACTGAGTTTCATTAGTAGCATTCTTTATGTATAATGTAGACCTGGAATCTCAGAGTTATCCAGAAGCCTTATTTCTGTTAAGCTGCCTGGATTGATCCAATCCAACACTATTGGTATGCCCTAAAAATTTAATTACCTGTTATCTTAAGATAATCAAGAAATTCTTGTCTGTGCCTTCTAGCTGTATTTTCCTGTTCAACTTGCATAGTTCGGCATAAACTGCTCATCCAGATCCTTTTTTAACATCTTTTAAAAGGCTATTATCAAAGGAATCTCGTGAAAAAAAAAGTTAAATAACTAATTGTACTTTAAATACTGTTAAAGAAGGAATACTTAGAAAAATGTGATCTGATTTAGACTGGTGCAAATAAAACGAAATTGCCAATCTTGCACTGTGAGAAAACCAGTGTATGTGAAGCTCAAACCATCTGTTGTTCATCAGACTAATCAAACCATTTTCCTGTAAATACTCCTTAATTGCAATATGAATTTTGAGGTCTGAGTATTGCATTTAAAATAAACAAGCAAAAGAGATAAATTTCAACAGCAATTTTCAAATCTAAAAATCTTTTTACTGAAAATGTCTCCACAATTAATAGCACAGTTGCAGAAAGAAAATATTGACCTAAAAAGTAGTGCCCTCTTTATTTGTTTTGCTAAAAGCAGATAAAACTTAATATGAATACAGCGTTGTTCAAACTACTGCCAGATTCAATGATGCTGAAAAAAAATGTGTAAATGTAATTATTTTATCACTCATATTTGCCATTTATGGAACTGATAGACTTACATTCCATGAAGTTATTCTTTATTGTGGATTTATTCCTTTGTATTAAACAGTAAAAAGTGAAATAATACAGTGCATTTCAAATGCCACAAATTACTAACTGTTACAGCTTAATGGGGCTCTGTAATCTGTGAATTTATTATTGATTTGGTGGAATTGTGACAGAATTAAACAATGTATACTGCCTAACTGCCTGGCTATATTGTACTTTCCAGCAACAGTTTAAAATCCTACTGGAATGCATGCAGCATCACTACAACACAATTAAGAGAGAACATTCTTTCTCAAACAGTCATCTTTTCAAAAGCAATAGATTCTCAGTTCTCATTCAGTCTGTTGCATTATTCATTTCATGTGCAACCTCATGCTGGACCATAAATTGTTACTTTATCTAATCAAAGGCGACTTAACTCCACAGAAGGTCAAAGGTTTAATTTTGTGAAGTATTATCTTACACTATGAGTTTAACGGAAAAATAGAAGAAGAAAAACAGCCAAGAAACTGGTAATAAATGAACCTTTATTGCCTCAGGCATTGGCCTAGTTAATAAACTTTCATTGAAGGTTTCTTTCAACTGTTATGGACAATGAGGTAAAAAAAATCTTAAATTACAGCCATGTGTGACTTTTAAAGCAGGCATTCTTTTTTATCTCAACTTGCCCAGCTTAGGAAAAAGACAAAAGAGATTGTCTTCCATTTCTTAACCAAAAATGTATGCTTCTAAACAGATGTAAAAGTGCAGATCAAGACTTTTTAAAAGAAGAGGTCAGCTTTGAACAATATAAAAGAAACCTTTTCCTTAAGTGTCAAATTTTGTTCCACAATCTCTTTAACCAAATAACATGCAATTCCAAAAAAAAAAAAAGAAAAAAAAAGTATGTGGGAAGGAAAAATATATATACTAACAATATATTATGCTGACAATGATGCTTGGTTCCTAGCAGACTTTCTGTTTTACATTTGCATTGCGAAAGTGCAATAATGGGTCTTGTTTAATAGAATGACTTATTATGGGAACAACTTCCCTGCACTTTTTGCAAACAGAAGTTCCTTTCTTCTTTTTGTGTGTATTATCTCATGTTCTCAAAACACTGTTCTCACTGTTACGAGAGATTAAAAGGTTTAACATAATGACAGTTACTGGTAGTTATTGGTGTTCCATGAATTTTCTTGATTTAACATTCTTAGATTTGACTAACTACAATGTCTTTTATTGATAAATTATTTGAGTTCAGTTTAGAGAAGTGTATTTCAGTTTAAGTTACACAGTCAAAACCAGTAAGAAAATCAGTAGTACTTAATAAAACCTTAGCCTTTAACTTTAGTCTAATTTACAACTAGATGGATACAATTAATTAATTGTAACACTGCTACAATCCAAAAATACTGAAAGGACGTGTTCATGCCTGTAACAGCAGTAATGTAGCTAAATACTCATAATCTTTCAACCAGCAGGAGCTTTTGTAGTTTTTTTTTTATAAATGTAATCCACAGCTTGACACAGATTCTGGGGTAATGGCACACAGTTCTTTGATTAAGTATCTAAATACTGTTGAGGCAGCCTGATGGCCCCATGAAATTACATCTCCCTACAACTTCTGAGCTCAGCCTTGCAAACAGAATTGCCAAATTCTTTCCAATAGACCCACTGCAGTCCAAATGCCAAATCATGTGTGTGAAATGTAACTTATTCATGTGTATAAGTATTTGTGGCATCAGAATAAGTTCAGAATAAAATGAGATTTTAGCTGTAGACCATAGTGGTGCAGTTTTAGTTTTTATAGTCTTCTGGTGGGACAGATGTGCCCACAGAGGGACCTGTTCTCTGCACTGAGTCCACACATTGAAGAAACAGCCCACCAATATTTATTCAATGTGGTATTAAAGCCTTTGTGGACTTCATGGCTTTGGTACCAAAGCAAGATATTTGCCCAAAGACAGTAAGATTAGATTCTCACTTTTAGTGCACAAGAATAGCCATTCACAGACTTGATTCAGGCTCCTGCCTTCCCCAAGAATTGAAAACAGCATTATTCCTACTCATGAAAAGAGAATGAAAAGAATGCAGGGCTTTAGTTGCAAATAATTGCCTTCCCTAACTATGATGAAATATTATAGCTCCTCATTAGTGTAAAATATAAACTATTTCAAGATATTTAAAATAAAGTTTCCATAGGATTATTCATTAACAGAGTAAGAATATGCTAGATGTATAAATAAAAATTAAAATACCTTTAAAGAACAATTTTACTCTCTTTTAGCTTTAAAGCCAATATTGTTTCCAACCCCACAAAAAAGAAACCAGAAACCTTTACACCACAATATATACTGACAAATTCTATAATATTCTTCTGATTGCCTCTCTGTATTTAAAGTGTGCAAAGTAGGCTGCACCAAGCATTATAATGACAGAGTTTAATATAACACTGGAAAAAAAATCTCAGAAATCCACTAGTTACTTCAAGGCACATATACCATTGTTTTAACACAGAAAGTTGGGCAAGCGAATTTTCACCTTTCAAAATGTAAAAAATTCAGCTGTAAGGGTCAGGAGAGTCCTCTCTCCTTCTCCATCCCTCTTTTCACTTCTGTGAAGTGTTGTAACTTCAAGAGCTGCACTGTGGCTGTGGGGCTCTTTTTTTTTCTTCTTTTTTTATTTTTTTTTCCCTTTTCTTTTTTAAGTTTTGTCAGATCCATTATGCATTGCACTGTGCCAGAGGCAAAACATGGGGCTAAATGCCCTATTACAGCACAGTGATAGCAGAGTATTGTAGTGTGATGCAGGACTGTGATACTGTACAAAGCAGCTGTGATGATAATGACTTACGGAGAACACTGTGCAGTCCTGCTTTCAGATGAAAAGGCAGTCAGGTCTTGCAGACAGCCTTCTCTCACCTATAGGTTCTACTTGTTGCATTGGGTAACAGGACACAAAATTCCATGGGCAGCACCCTGACAGATGACCAAGGCACTAGACAAAAATCACACTCTGGTGGCTTCTTGCATTTGAAGGCACACATATCTCTTCGCAATACAAACCGTGGCAAAATTTAATTAGTATCTAGATAACAATTCACTTTTTTATCCCAATCATAAGTAATCTAACTTCAACCAACTGCAAGATGCAATCTCAGTATTTAGCAATGAGAGTATCAACCCTAGAAATGAAGCACATGGAGAGAATGTTTTTAATTTTTCAAATAAAAATATGCATAGCCTGTTCCTGACAAGTAGTGTATATGTACTTCTTTGGTATTTTCTAGACATTACTAGTCTTCAACACTGTAACTTCTCGATTAAAATTTTCTGTATGAATCATTTTGAAAATGGAACAGGAGCATTGGCATTACTTTATCCTAGAAATCAGAACAACATGCACTCTCTAGTGATTTGATACTTACATTGATTTGAAGTCACTTTGGAAGTTATATAGGTAGCTAATAAGATGTTGATTAGAATTTACAGCATTTGTCACTACACAGTCAAATGAGCTTGGTGGTCACTTTATAAAGAACACATGAGCTCTGAAATATGGCACCTGGACTGCTAACATACAGAATTCCAAGCTTATTTTGTATGCGTAAGTTTCGGAGGAAACAAGGGGAAATGACTGAGTTTATTGCAATTCCTTACACTGAATTGTTGAGTTTCATTAAAACTGAATTCTTAATCAGTAGTTAAGGCATGTTAAAACATGTGCTCAGTTTTGGAAACACAGGAATTACTTTTTAAAAGGATGCAGATCTATTGTTGAATTTGATTTTGTGATATACTTACAGCCCATAAAATTAAGGATTTCTTTTTTTTTTTTTTTCTGCCAGTGGTTCAAGAAGTTTATTTGACATTTCTAGCATTCTCTTTGTTTGTTCTGTTCTTTAACTGGATGTATTAGTCACATGCTCTATTTCTTTGCCATGCTTGAAAAAGAGTAGTTCCTCCATGTATCAAAACAGATTTTCACTGGTTATAACAGGACACAAGATAACTGTATTTTATCTAAGCTGCATGCTAACAAATGGGTGCTATACAGTGAGGTTTCACACAATAAAGGCAGATGAATCAACATGATTCTGTCCTTCCAGCAACAATATTTAATAATAAATATGCCATATCATCTACAGAGACATCCATATATGCACAATGTAGTACCTTGATCAAATCTGAAGAGTGTGCATGTATTTACATTTTTCTCTCTGCTGTTGACACCCTGCCCTTCTCAACCACAGAAAACACATTTCAAAAGTGGCACTATAGCGTTGTCTCAACTGGCCCCATTTTTGAAGAAAAATATTTACAAGTATTTTTTTTCTGTTCTCACATTTGTTGTAAGAAAGCTTACATTGCAGGAAAACTTTAGTGAAATCTAGTGAAATGTTCTACTTTAGTTGGAAATTGCTACCATTCAAGCATAAGTGATTGATATTCCTTATATGAAAGAGTATGAAATACAAAATGAGTTACAAAATGGCTTCAGTGCATGGAAAAAAGATTGCCTCCTATGATGCTGATGATATACAGGAATTTTGGATGGATTCATATTTCCAATCTCCTAAATGAACAATTTGTTGATATTTCTACACCAAACTAACAGAACACTGTATCCTGGGTGGCATCAAAAGAAGCGTAGCCAGCAGGATGACATACATGATTCTGCCCCTCAACTCTTTGATGAGACCCCACCTGGAGTACTGCGTCCAGCTCCGGGGTCTGTAGCACAAGAAAGACATGGACGAGTTAGAGCAGGTCCAGAGGAGGGCCACAAAAATGATCAGAGGGATGGAACACCTGTCCTATGAAAAAGGCTGAAAGAGTTGGGGTTGTTCAGCCTGGAGAAGGCTATGGGGAGACATTATTGCAGCCTTTCAATACTTGATGGCAGCCTCTAAGAAAGACAGGGACACACTTTTTAGCAGGTCCTGTAGTGACAGGACAAGGGTCAATAGTTTTAAACTGAAAGAGGGTAGATTTAGATTGGACATAAGGAAGAAATTTTTTACAGTGAGGGTGGTGAGACACTGGAACAGGTCGCCCAGAGAAGCTGTGGATGCCCCAGCACAGGGGACAAGTGTTCAAAGTCAGGTTGGATGGGGCTTTAAGCAACTTGATCTAGTGGAAGATGTTGGGAGCATGGACTAGATGGTCTTTAAAGGTCCCTTTTAACCTAATCTATGAAATATTAACTTTACTAATAGTATCGAATATTTTTTGCACCCAACTGCAGCATCAGCTTGCCTTAATCTTATCCTTTCAGCAAGGAGATATTTTAACCAATGTTTTTATTTCATACTACCATATAAACACCAAAAAATTAAACTCTGTGTCCTCTCTTCCCAAATCAGTCCTTCACTAGCATCGAGTGTTTCACACAAGTGTTAACAGAAGTAATAATATCTGCGGAATGTCATTAGCACAAAATACTTCACAATGTATTTATTCTCTTTTTCTCATCCTATGTGTTAATACAAAAGGCCCAGATGCAAAATTTGGGAAGAGATATTTTCTAGCAGTAGGGTTTGGCTTTTTGACAGATTCTATAAACAGTTATTTTGACAGCTTTAGCGATGCCCCTAGGTCAGTCACTTGGTTAGACAGCTGATGGCCTGTCTGATTCTCTTGTCTGCCATTTTCTTATGATTTATCTTCAGTTAGCTGTAAATTAAATCCAAACAGATCATCACCCCACATCTACAAGACCTCTGCTTGACCACATGTGCCAAGTATCCTTTCCACAGAAAACCTTAGTGGGTAGCAAGAAGAACCTGAAGAGAAGCTGAAATAAAATATTTGAAGAGTACCTGAATGAGTTTTGAAGTAGTTCTGCCTTTTAGTTACAAATATGATTGTTCTAACAAAAGAACAGAAGAAGAAATTAGAGGCTCTTGAATTTTAATTCTGATACTACCAGAAGGTAACAGATGTGTCATCTACAGTTTAATTTTATTCTCATCTACCTGTTAGATGGAGATAATACTTCCTTACCTTACAGAACGATTATTAATATAAATCAGACAAGAACTGTACAAAGCTATAAAAGGAAAGTGTGAAGCATGTATTAATGTTATTGTCAGCTCTGGTTCTAAATCAAACAAAGTCCATAAAATGCAAACTACACTTGCCTAAGAAGTGAGAGCAGCGGTTCAGTGTAAAGTATAGGTGGGCTAAAATCCACAAAGGAATGATGAAAGTGAAACATTGCTTTCAAATTTACCATGCACCTTAAAAGGTCACAAAACACTTTTGAGCCCAGGAGGCATTAACAAAGTGTAGGAAATACACATTTAGGATTTTTGTTAGTTTAGCTGAAGTTTTTTTCTTAAAACCATCAATTTAACACATAAAAGATTTTTTACTAATTTGAAATTCAAGTTAGTACATGGTAAATTGAAACTCTAAAGCAAGGAGGGAGTAAGATCAAGGGTTTAGCAACTTTCCAGAAAAGATCAAAAAACCTCTCAATTTGTGATGATTTGTAAAAAAAAAATCTTAATTCCCTGAAAGCTACTTAGGGCTTTATGAAAATAAAAGAAATTTTAAAATATCCCCAACCTTCAGTTCCTACCTGAGCTAGTTAAATGTGAAATGTACTGTTGCTAAATCACTGACAATAACAAAAGGGATTATAATGATTTTACCTTATGTTTGTAAGATGTGACTAGTTATTTTTTTGTTGACTGTAAAGGAAGTTGTATTCTGAAAAACAGGATATTAAGGATTAAAAAATATACTTCTAATCTAATTGCACCATAAAGCCATAAGACATTTTTTATAATGGCCTGAAAAGAAAGAGGAACAATATGATTATCTAATAATCTTTCCATCTTTTACAGGCAGGAAAAAACAGGTGTGTATTGAGAACTATTAAAACAGGTTACCTGTTCAAGGATACACTAGGAAAATACATCATTATCTCTACATTCACTTAGAGTTAAGAATATATTTTGTAAAAGCACCATTTTCAACCTTCTTTCTAATCCAAAATGAAGTGTATACACACTCTGTTTTAAACAAAGAAGTATTAACATTGGGGAAAACTCTCATGCAAAGGTCAACCTAGCATAAGTTAATGCATTAAAGCCTTACATGAACAACAGCCTCTTCAATTGCTGATGCATTTTTCCAGATTGATTGGTCCAGTCAATCCTGGCACAGACTTTGTTCCTCTAAAATACCTTTATGGATAATATCTGACAACTATAGAAGCACTCAGTCAAAACTGTGTATTTTTATTTGTTCAAATGAATTGTTCCAAGCAGGTCAAGTACTGCAGATCAGACAGCAAAACCCAGAGAATATCTTGTATTTGAAATGCTACTGCCTAATTGAAATATGCAGGTATCTTCCCATTTTCAAAGAGCTGCACTAGTAGCCAAACACAGACTTTAGGGCAGGCTCAGTACTGCCTTAGAGTTTTTTCAATACTGAATTATTTCTATTGTTAAAATACAGGTATAAGAAGTAATTAAAAATTCAACATATTAGTTTTAGTTCCCACGGTATCATCTGTATTTATATTCTGGAACCCTTAACAAATAAATATCACTAAACAGCACACACCATCCTCAACAGCCCTAGAAAAAAAAATGATGACTAATTTTGTGGGTCACAGTTAGCAAACATAGGCAAGTTCTGGCTGGGGTAAGTGAGAGGTTAAACCATGAACTACAACTGCAGTACCCTGAACTACAGCTGCCATACTCTTAATTCCTAAAACGTGAAATATCTTGTATGTACCTAATCTGGTAAACATAAGGTCTACAAGTTTGCTTGGTGGTGGGTTTTTTTGTTGGTTGTTTTTTTTTGCTGTTGTTGGTTTTGGGTTTTTTAATAATATACTATGTATCTATGTATCTATAATGTGTGTTTTTAAAAACTAATGTGATATATATCTTGCAGTACATATTATTGCTATTATTGTATCATTTCTGCCCTAATTGCACCCCTATCTTATGCATTTAGAAGCAGTATCTTCTTTATTTTAATTGTGATTATTATTTGCACCTTCAGTCTTACTATGCATTCTTAACTTTATCAAATAAGATTAATATTGGAAAAAATTAAAAAGAATAATATGACAAAATGTCCAAAATGTATTTTGGTAAGATCAGTATATTTTTACCAATATTCAGACTTTATTTTCAGCAGCCTTGTAGTTTAAAGCTAACTGTTTTGAGGATGTTTGAATTTCCTACTGAATTACATTTTTAAAAAAGAAAATTCTACCAAATAAACTAATTCTGATAATAGGTATTTATCCTGTGCATTTATGTTTAATTACATGGTAGGCTCCTCTGTAGCTCTAGAAATTAATATAAAGCCGAGGCAGTAGAGAGATATTTGAATTTGTAGTTCAGAAGCTGCTGACACGGTATTAGACCATAAGTGGGTCAGAATAAACACTTAACATTCAAATTTAAATATAATATTGTGTAATACAAAAAGATCTATAGAGTCATAATGTCTGAATATATTAGGTATGATGATAATACTTCTATTGATTTCAGTCTGTTAAAATAATGAAACTGGATTACACAAATCAATTCTTGGAATACAACACAAAAGCATAAATTATTTCCTTTACACTTTCAAAATAGGCTTTTCAAGCAAGATTGACTGTAGCTATTTTAGACTGTAACTAAAAACAAGTGTTAATTTTCTCAACTTCACCTAAAAAAAAGGTTTATAGTAGTCTTTCTGTTATCTTACAGTTGTCAAGCTTAACAGTCTTTTAATAATCTTACAAACAGCTTTCTCCATATGATTAATTATTTAAGACTCTCGCTCTTACATCATTACATCTGCAAGGAAAGGAGGTGTTTCAATAGGAGGATCTACCATTAAAGACAATTAGAGAGTGGTCCATTTCCTTTCGTAGAGGGAGGACACTCACAAAATGTTGTAAAACATTCACGAATCCATAGTTTCTGGTAATGTCTTCACAGTTATATACAACTAAATATTTCATAACTTCTCAAAGTCTGACAAAAAATAAGGCATTGGCTTTTCATGCTGTCAGGCATGGTGTTTTTGTTTTCTGACAGAGAAAAGTGCTCTTCTCTATATTTTACGTTAGTTCTACTTCAGATGGGAATCAGATTATGGTCTTGAAATTACACTGCTGTAAAAACATTTAAAAGATTACATTTGTCCAGTATCACTATTACAGTCACTAAAATAAATAAAAAATAGAGCACTTCTGAGAACATATGTTACAAAAGGAGTGGTGATCCAGAACACAGAATGTAATCAAATCTGCAAAGCACAAAGCATGTATTCAAACCTGAAGTGTGAAGCAAAGAGGAATTTGCATTGTGAATGCAATAAAAACTGTAAATCAGTTATTTAAAAGTGGAAGACAACAGTCTGAGCTATGGGCTGCAGGCATCACATCCTAACCGGTGTGCAGAACACTATAGATTTCCATCCCGGTATAGCAAGTTAAAGATCTGTGATGGAGTTTCACACTCCACTGTTGTTACCAGGAGGTAATTATACAACAGTATTTCTAATGATGGAGTCCCAAAGCAATGCTTCTTCTCTTCCCAGTGGAAAATATCTTTTGAAGCAAAGAGTGGCTGTGGGATTCAAGAGGAGGGAAAACACATACCATAAAATATAATTAAAAATTGTGGAGGCTGCCTATGACAAGAATAACCATAAAAAACAGATACAAACCAGCTGGCTGTTAACAACTCCTGAGTTATAAAAATCTTAAACCTGCTGTAAAGCACTCAATTCGATTTACATAACCACAGAGCTGACATTCCTTTTAGGCTCCTCTGCTGGGGATTATTTTGACATGTTTTAAGGCAGCATAAAAAGCAACTGTGAAAGGAAGACATGTATCATCTTACAAAAAAAATTCATTCTTGCCTTAAGATTGGACTTACACGCTTTAATCCCAGCATCTTTACTGAAACTGGAAAATATCTTCAATGGCTACTGGTGATTCAACTTTATAACATTATCCCTTTGGTGCTCATATTTTTGATAAAATTGATAGTGTGTGTATACACACAAACAAACAGAGAAAAAATCTATACAATCACAGAAGCTTAAGTTTTGGTATTGTTGCAGAAAATATCAGCTCCACGAGAACCCACTACAGAGTGCAGCATATCTAGTCTTAGATAGATTACGTTGCTTAAGATCATGATCGGCCTCTGCTAAACAAGAAAAGCATTTCTTAAGAACGTAATGATGCAGACAACGTTTTACACGACTAACACAGCTTGCTGTAGGGAATTAAAATAAACAAAATAAAATAAAATCAATCTTACACTGAGTGAAGTTTTGATGTATAAGTGCTGGCAGCTTACATTGCCCAGAGCACAGAATGAGTTTTGCCATTTGATAATTTGCTTGATTCACTGTGCTGCCTCATGCAGGGCATTTTATGCCTGATTTATGTTTAATCGAGTCACCTGCTTAATGTTAAGGAGGGTCACAGTTAGATAGAAGGGTTACGACCATATAGGGCTTTCAACATCTCCCAGTTTGACATAAGAAATGGGTGTAAGTGTTAGAGGTCAACCTTTTTCTTTTATTTTTATTTAATGTTCTCTATGGAATATTGCATAAAACATTAATGTACCACAAAACCAATTTGATTCCCTTTTGAAACACAGTAGGCAAATACGGATTAGGAGACTCAAAACACTGACAAAATAAAATAAAAGCAATCTGTAGTCTAAGAAGTAATCGGCTATATGTGAATTTTTTTAAAGCATTATAAGGTACATCCTTACTTACACAAAAATGAATATAACTTTTTCCTTTAATAAACATGCAAACAAATTTAGTCTGGTGTCTGTGGAAAAAAGAAAGATTATAAAAACTAAAGGACAATAAACTTTTAATATAATTAAGGTGTCCAGAGTCACTATTCAGACTGAACGTTCATCCTTTTAAACATATGTAACTGGACATTAGGATTATCATAATTTTCCTTCCAACAATAAGATTAAAAATTACAACTATATTTAAAAATAAAAACTAGGTGTGAACAGCTACTGCAGATTGGAGAGCTCAGACAGATCAGATCTTTATAAATATTTCTGATTCTCTCAGTATTTCAACATGCTGAAAATTACTGCAGGACATTATGTATTTTAAGATTAAAGTCATCTTATATAGCACTGAAAAAAACAGACATTGTACCAAATAAGATATTTAAAGATGTCTTTTTAAGGAGGAACAAAGGAAGATGGGATTCAGCACTTACCAGTTTGGATAGCTGCATTTTCAAGTTCACTTAATACTGATTCAGATTTTAAAAATAAAGTCTTTGGGGGTTTTTGCTGTTTTGCAAATAGCGTATATTTTTCAGAGAGAACAGTGTAAAGTTACTTGCATTGTTGCAGATGTAAATCCTAAAAGAATCTGGCATTGTACCTTCAGCAAATTACAGGGAGCAGGATGACAGTAGTAATCCTACTTCAGAAAACTCCAATAAGGTTAATATTAGTACATTGGAAAGTTCTAAATAAATAAAATATTTGTACTAATTAATCCTCATTTTCAGTACTGGAAGACTCTTCTTATGCTAAAACTAAAACTATCCATCCTATTGGAGTTAACATCAAGAAATACCATGTCTTCAGTTGTTTAAATAGCATATTAATTCATTATCACAGGAAAAGGTTTATCAGTTTTTTAAGTGAACTAAAATATGTATGTTATGTCATTAATCCAGCTACGAGAACACAGTAACAGACACAACTCACAGTGGATCCAGAGGGATATCAGAAATTTCAGTCCTTGACTAAAATGTGATTTGATTGCCTGATAAACTGCATATGTCTGATATAACTTTTTGTGCAAATAATAAAATACCAATTTTCTTATTTCATTTTATTACTATGCCTAGAACATACTAAGCTTCTTCAAATACTTTAAAACAGATTGATCATTTCCACAGATTCATCTAACGGACAATATACAGACACAGTTCTGCATCCACGCTTTGAAAATAATTTAGCTACATTGACAGCTTCACCCATCTAATTTAACATTAACCTTCTAAAATTTAAACATTCCGCCCAAACTCTTCATCTAGGTTGCCTGTAGTCAATGAAGAGACACAGGCATCTCCAGAGGGTGATTCATGTTGTCTGTCTTCTACTGAGATGTATCACTCTCTAGAGATGTCTGCTACTTTCCACTGGCTATGAAAGGAGATGACTTGCTAAGATGTCAATGGCTGCATTTCAGACATATTAACTTTTGGCAGATGAATCTCCTCCTTCATAGCTAACTTCTCAGATAGCTAAAGCTAGGTAAAATTAGTTTCTTTCCTCAGACAGTGAAAATATAGTGAAGATATTTACCTGTATGCTTGCCGTTTCTAAGGAAAAGTAATGAATCTGATGCTTTGGAATTCTATTTCTAGGTACATATTTCTTTGAAAATTAGTTTTATGCTCTTAAAGAACTACTATCTCAACAACCTTTAAACCTACTTGATTAAAAACCCTATTTTATAAAAGTTTAAAATATTTTAGACATGAAAATCTCAGCAAAATAAAGTAAGTCTCAAAATGACACATGCTTTGTGTTGTTCTTTAAAGAAGAAAGCAATTTCTATTAAATATTCTTTCTTTCCTTCTTTCTTTCAAGGACTCTATTTTTACACAAAAATTTAAAAAGATGGATCCTGGTGGACAAGAAAGAATAAAATTCACTTTGAATTCTATTAGTTATTTTATCTTCTATCAGTTTCTGTCAAATATTTTGCCTTTTTTTTTTTTCTCCTTGTTCCACTTCGTATTAAAATAAAATTAGGGAGGAAAACTGATTTGACAATATAAACAGTCACCCTTTTACCAAAAAAAAAAAAAAAAAAAAAAAAAAGAGATGTAATGTCAGAGTACATATTGCTAAAGAATGCAAAGCATCTACTCGATTGATTCCTTCCCAGCTGGATTATTGATAAAGCCTGGCCCAAATCAGCATTAATAGGGTTATCAGTAGAAGCTCTACTGAGCAAGATGTTCAGTCGTTGGTCCCAAAAGTAGGGTAGGACATCAGAAAGTGTGCAAGCCACTTTCAGATATTACAGAATTTACTATATCACTGTTTGTGCTTTTTATTGCTGAATAAGAAAAACTTGAAAATATGAATTAATCAGAGCATGCATAGAATCTCAAACACACTCAGAAAGATGTAGTTCTGTTCACTTGAATAAACTTAAAGGGATGATACTCAGCAATGATTATGGACCTATTTATTTCATTTACTGGAGCATAGTACCGAGATATCTGAATTAACATGTTCACATGGTACATGCACCACACACAGGCATTGACTCAGGAATGGAAGCTCTTTTGTCATGTCATAATAGCAATGCACCCAGGCTGACCATGAGGGATTTCTTTTGTATTGTAAACACACTCTTATTTCCACCTTCTTGAAGGGAGTGGGAGACAAAAGAGGGAGAAGTATCTGAAATTATTTCCAACTCTGAAAAGAACTTATGAAAATCTACCAGCTTTCCCTCTGCCTCTGGCTTTCATGACAGGCTGAAACTGTTCTAACATCTGTGCCCAGAAAGCTCTGTTCTCAGCAATGCTCTCACCCTCTAAACAAAGTGCTCTTAAACAGCATATTTCACATGAAAAAAGTAGATGGTAACAGCCAAACATGAAGAGAGCTAGGAATCCTGGAAGCCTCAGCTTCAAAGAGATGCCCATTGTGCATGCTAGTGAGAATTACAGAATTACAGCTCTATAAACTGGATGGGAAACCTACATTAAGAAGAAAATGAAAGAGATTTTTTTTTTTTTAAATGGCAAACATTTCACCATAATTATAATTTAAAAAAAAAAGGACTGTGAAAATTCTCTTCACAAATGATCCCTAATGGGATAGGCTCTGTGGACAGTCCTTTCTGACCCTGTACACCGCAAATAATATTTTCATGCTATGATAAAATCGCGATTCTTCATTTAGCAGGTGTTTTTTTAAACAATTTATTATTGTAAATATCTCATGCAAAGACACCATGAGAAGATACAAAACTAAAGCTTTATCATAAAGTAGCCATTTTCTCAGGTGGTAAGGCCTCTTCTGGAAAATGCACGTGGAATACAAAATAAAAACAAATGCAATTCACAACTATTACATTGTCTGAAAGATTTCCAAGAAGCAGCCAGGAAGTAGGCAGAAACTAAGAAAAAAAAAGGGGTAAGAATTCAAGTCTATATTTTCTTCAGACTTTTGGCAAAATGGACATGAGATGCAGTTAGGAGTAATAATGAGCAATGTTAGCACTGGAAATCCCTTTTCATAAGATCATAGAATGTACTGGGTTGGAAGGGACCCTCAAAGATCATTTAGTCCAACCCCCCTGCAGTGAGCAGGGACATCTTTACTAGAGCAGGTTGCTCTGAGTCCCATCAAGCCTGACCTTGAACACCTCCAGGGATGGGACCTCCACTACCTCTACAGCGTATCATGTATGGTAAAAGTGACTTTTGAATATTGACATAAAGTCAGGGCAGCAGAAACCATACCAAAGTAACACATAAAAAGTGAAACAATTACATTGTAAACTCTGTTAGAAAGAATCAGTTTAAGTAATCACAGGAACAACACTATAAAAAAAGTGTGATGGAGCTAAGCAATGCGTGAGATGTTAGCCTTTAGTGTCTGAGGATGAAACAAGGAGCCTTCTCCTGGGAGCAGGCCACAGATGGATTTGTGTTAAGTGAATAAATACAATTAAAAAATAATTCTGAAAGAAGCAATGAAGCAGATTCAAATACAACTCCAAAAGACAGTGTTATCTTGGCATTTATATAAACAGTTCTGCATTATACAGCAAAACGGAAAAAAAACCCACTTACTACAAATTTTTTACACAAAGATAAAGGATTTTCCAAGGTCAGACGAAACAGTTTCTGTGGTTACTTTCAACTAAAACAGTCTAAGATGTGGGATATAAATTAAGTTAAATCCATTGGTAATAACCTGCACCCAACTTGATTATAGATTATATAAGGGCTACATTAAATATCCTTCTGTTTGTCTATGCCCTACTTCATATCTGGGCTACCTACCAAACCTATTGACTTACTTAATTACTTAATAAAAACTACAGTCTGGAAAATAAATAAAAATTCAGAAAAATGTACATAATACAAAACCCAGGTATTCTTTTTAACTTTTAAAGTACCTTGTCAAATAAAGTTCTGTGAAACTCTTGCCTGGTCAGCTAAAAATGACCAGGGAACAAAATATTTGGAATGAACGGTAAAGGAAAATATCCCAGGGAAAATCTTGTTAGGATTTACTGTTATTCTTCATTTATTGTTGCCTGTTCCAAAAATATTTATTTCCACTATTAGAGATTTAATGAAATAAATCTGATTATTAAACAAATCAGATTTGAAAAAGGAGCAGGAAAAAGGAAGATAAATTAAAATATTCATTCCTACCACAGCTCTGTGAAAACTCAGAGTTTATACAGTTCAAAATTCTTGCCAAGGCTAAATCTGTGTAAATCTGGAACCAGTGAAATTTCTGGTGCTCATTAAGGAAAATATCTCAAATTAGGATGGATAAACAATTACATATTCTAGTCCTTCTATTAGTTTTCAGAGAAGATGGAGAACTGGTTGAAAATAAGAAGTCACAAAGGTGAGATCCCAGACTACCTGTAGGAAATTCTAAAATACTTGTTTACGCAGAATAAGAGCATGTGACTTAGTACTCAAAATATTTTGAGATGATAGAGCCTTTCAATACCAAACTTAATACTTTGACTGGTATCAGCAAATTCACTCCTGGTAATATAAGTGGAAATTGAAATAAATAAATGGAAAACAAAACATCACCAAAACATATAATAAAAACAAGAAGAAGAAGAAGAAGAAAAATACAAAGTTTACTGTCACTATCAAGACAGCAACTAGCAATTATGAAGTAATTTAAAAGCAAACATTTTTCTTGAGAAAATCATGCAGACAGAAAACTATAAGGAAATAAATTTATATTAATTATTATCCATAACTTAAAGACTCGGTCAACAGCAGTTACAGGGCATGCTGACATCATGATGACCTTAATTTTTCCACCAAAAAAAAAAAAAAAAATTGTTTCCAAGTGCAAAGTCAGCTAACAATTCCTTGAATTTCTGAGTGGGTGTGGATATGGTAATGCTCCCATGTTTGAACTGAGTGCTTCCTTCCATGCACAGGGATAAGTGAACTGTACGTATAGACAAATGTTATCATCAGAAAGCTAACTTGAGGCCTCCATAACAGGACTAAAAAAGAGGAAAGGTAAATGCAGATCAAAAAGACATTCAAAAGATGAAAAGCTTTCTCCTGGAATAAAGAAGAAAGCAATTAAAGAATCCCAAAAAAGGTATACTGCAAGAGATTTTAATGAAAAAATGTCATGATCTTTAGAACTCACTGGACACATGGTATCCAGCTATTGAGCAGAAGGTGGAGAAACCAAGTTGCTTAGACTTAAAACAGTATCTCCATATAAGCATTTTTAAATGCTTTCAGATGCTTTTAGTACTTAGTAGTGATGAACTTCATTCATCAGACATGAGTAAGTGCTTGTGTTCCAAAAACTTGTAAATTTTTGGCTCTTTGTCTAATAAAAGATAAAACTATACAAACTTTGCCTCTAGTTTCTTTAAACAAAAATCATGCTAGAAACTCAACAAGTAAAATATTCATCCTAGTAGTAATTTTGTAGTGTAGCTACAAAACATGTTCTGTAACTGGCCATGGACAGTACAAGGAACAGAACTGGACAGAAACTCTTCCTCGGAAGAAGATATAGATTTTTTTTATATATTTTTTTTTTTCCCCCTTAAGTCAGGAAAGATTGTTAACAAGAAAAAGAGTTTAGATCCCAAACCACCACAACAGATGAAGCCATAAAAGTAATATTCTTCACAGGAACAGTAGCCTAAATAGTAGCATCCCTTGTCCAGACCTTCCTGGAGTGTAAGCATTTGTTTTTGTCTTTTGTGGGTTTTGGGGTTTTTTTTGGTTGGTTTGGGTTTCTTTTCATTTAACTTGAGTTATATACTACAATAATATTTATTTTGGTTCTACATACATATCACCTCCACATTACAGGTTTTCCATATAAAATTTTAGCCCTGGTGACAACAGAAATCAATTTTAAGAGAAATCTAGAAGTAATTTACATTTTATATAAACATGTTCTTATGGATGTATTTTTGAAAAAAAGCTAAATCCTATTTCATAAAGAGTTATTCCATATTCCATAAACATGAAGCTCACATTGTTATATACTACAGAGGCAAGAGTGCTATATTTTTTGTCTTTCAACTCTAGGAATATGTTGTCCTCAGTGTGTTCGGCATCTGCATATCTGAGACTTCAATGGTCAAATATAATTTCAGCTTTCAATAGAGGAAAAAAAATATTTTAAAAATTGTTTTGTCACAGAGTGACTGAGTGCACAGGAACCACTGTTTTCTTCCCCTTGAATGAAATATTAATCTACTACAATCTATAGAGATACTTTTCAAAACAAATGTACTGATTCACAAGAAATCACCTTTCTCTTCTAAAATACTTGCACTGAGTATTAATGGGATGCTGGAAACCATTTCGGTTTGTGTTTTTTTTCTGGTTTTTGGCAACGTGATACGTGCAAAAAGAAAATACTGTTGTAATGATGTAAATTATCCAGTTGCTAAATTGCCCAAGTAACATAATCCTTTACTTCCCATATTCACATATATTTATGAAGCAAGGGTACAGGGAAAACCTGTCATTGTTTGCAGTGTTAAGCAGCTTTTCTCACCATCTGAAGTTGAAGCTTAAGTGACATTACAGAGTCAGTATTCTAATATGGTAATTATAGGCAGGTCTCTGTATATTGGATTGGTGTATCATAGCATATAAATTAAGGAATTAGTTTACTGTCAAAAGAAAACATAAAAATTACATCATCCTTTTCAGTAGTGATGTTGTTGAAGATGCTACCCTTGATTTTCAAGGTTCCTAGCAATATAGCTCCAGTAACTTGATGTAATCATAAACAGAGATTATTGGAATACGCAGCCGACAACCACCTCATGTTTCGAATTCTGTATTTCCACTATAAGTGCCAGAAACATTACTTTAATAAGTACAGTCTGCAGAAAGCAATGCTATTCTATTAACTTTCCTCTCAACAGGGGCAACTGGATTTTTCAAGTCATATGTGTGGTCTTATTGCCTGTGATATCAGACAGCATAGTGAAAAGGAAATTTAGTAAAGGCATCTGCCCATTTAAAACACTCCCTGCAAATTGTTCTACCTCCCTTATGTCAATCCAAATCTCAGCTACCACCTAATGAAAAGGTAATGTTGACAAAACCTTACTTGTCAGTAGAACTTGTCAGTACACTGTCTGTCTATCTGCCATTGCTATGGATCTTGATGAGTTAAAATGACTCAGTGACATTATTAATTTTGTCTTGATGAGGTGCAGTTTTCCTTTCTCCATCTTACTCATTCCCAGTACCTTACTGTTTTTATAGTCAGAAACTAATACATGATTAATTGATGACTTCATCAAAGCAATGTAATAGCTATAACATTCTCCTCAATTTAAGACTTCTTTTTTCTCAGTGTCCATAGTAGTCACATCTTTAACACTAGTAGCAGTAACAGTTTATTCTTTGCTGACAGCTTGAACACAGTATCTCATTGCAATTAAGGCTGGATTGAAAGGAGATTATTAAAGAGTTATTGGTACAAACATTCATAACTAAAAACATTTCAGAAAGACAAAATAAGCCCTCTTGTATATGCACTGTTGAAAGAGGACAAGCTCTGAAAGCAATGATACTAATAGGGTAACAACGTAGCTTTGTAACCTCTCGGTAGCCACAAATTAATAGACAACAGCAAACGTGAACTTGCATGACATTAAATAAGTTGGATATACCAACTCATAAAGAAGAACTCTCTCTCTCTCGCTTCTTCCCTCCCCCTTTCTCTCTCTCTTTCTCTTCATCACAATTTCTTTGGCCCCTTCCTAACCCATTCCATTCAATTCTGTTTGCCTTTCCAATTGTTGACCCAGGCACACAGCAACCAACCAACATAGCCACCTACCTCTGCATCCTGAAGGAATAAAAGAATTCTTCTCACTTGAAGAAAGTAACATGAGGTTTTCAAACTTAGCATTTTGAATGCAAGGAAGTTCAGAACAACAGCTGAAGTTTTCATAAAACACAAGCTCTGGAGGCTGCTCCATGAGAAATAACTGCCAGATCATTTTATATTTGAAATACAGTTAATCAGCACATCTTCCTACATGTGTAATTCCACATCACAATACAATTCTGATATAAATACTCTCTGATTTCCAACAAAGAAGAAAAATAATAAGCAACTTGCAGACTATCTAGAATCAAGCTCGTACAACAGTCTGCGCTTGGAATCCTGAGTCTAGGGCTTGAACAAGAATAAGCTTCCTCTTCAAAAATCTTGTTGAAGTTAAGACCACTTTATAATAGCTCTAATATACTGCATAGGACTACATTAGTAACAACAATACAGTGTACTGTGAACAACTGATAGCGGATTCTGATAATATGTTATCCTGTCTTACAAAATTCATGCAGCCAATGTTACTAGAGCTGTAAGTCATGAGGACAACTCTGTGGCTGATTGTCCTTGGAAAACTGGCAAAGTTCATTTTGTGTTCAATAAGCCTGTTTCCTGAAAGATTAGATATAATGTGATCATCAAATGCTTGACCCTTCCAAGTTAGCTCATTCTTTTTTGCTTGAGGTGTAGTCTTTTAAAGCTGCCTAGATATAATAATGTTTGCTTGCATACTTTTCTTGAAGATACCGTTTACTTAAGTAAATTTATAAGTTCAACTACATTCTATATCATACAACAAAAATACCTGTGCTACCTGACATGTTTTCTAGATATTCCCTTTATATTGAAGTCCTCGTATGAGATCGGGAAAACTCCACAGCACACATTGTTCTTTACCAGGAGACAATCATATTAAAAAATTACATTTGACACCATGCACCAAAACAAAAACCCTGAAAATAAGTTAAATATATTAAGCTGCAGTTTCTTCCTGTACTTTAGAGAATTCCCAAATATATGATAATGAAATAATGGACCATAACTTTGGAATATATAAATTTGAAGTAATCTTTTATTGAATGCAGTATGTAGCACTGGTAACGGATCAAATATAAATTGAAAAGAAAAATATCATTCACCTTTCATTGATTATGTCATGCAAGGACATAGTGTAATTCTATAGGAAAGGAGCTAGGCATCTTGATAGCATTCAATAACTTTGTGTCATCATGATGATGCAGAAGAACAGTTAGCAATGTGATGATACTGAGCTTTGTACCAGATCTTGCTATACTTACTCCATCTTACTACATTGCTGCAGTAATCAACATCATTCGGGTAACAGACCTGCATGAGGTCTGACCCTCTGACTCACACAGTCTTCCAACAGCATCCTGTAGTCTTTGAATCTATGTTGTGTTGTATGGTATAATACTGCAAAATGTACAAGTTCTTATTGATTAAAACTTCTTCATATAAAAATAATTCTTGGTTTAAAAAAGTTTTTATGAATGAAAAAGCTATGTCTACATGCTTTGTTGTAAGTAAAGATACTAAAAGCCTTCACATACTCAGAAATGTCTAGAAAGAAAACAGTTGTCAAAAGCAAATGTGGCTAAATGGCTTTAGATTCAGACAGTTTATAATCTGCCTGCTTGGCACACATTTGTGTGTAATAAACCATGTAGTCATACCCTATTTTCTTACAAAGAGCTACTGAAGTCACTGAATGTTCACAGGAGTCTGATCCTTTGACTGCTGGGACCCCAAAAGAAATTCTTATATGGCAGTATTTTCTGCTCAAGTGCTATAATAAATTTCCTTTTAATACAACATTTAAAATTAAGCTTGAGAAGTAAAATATCAAAAGTCAGAAAAGAATTAATTTGCATATACCTGAGATGATACAGCTAAGCACTCAAGTTCCCACTGTGTCTTGCATTCTTACCCTAATAGTGTGGAAACAATTATTTGATTTGGGAATTTTTATAAAATTTGTGGCTACATGGAAAATCAACTTAATTGTTAATGAAACTTAAACCAGTGAACTTCTAGAACTGCTTTTCAGTGATAAAGCCTCTTGTGATAAAGTAGAAGATAGCTAACCATTCGACAGGATGATAATATGACAAAATTACGATGGTGTTTCCAGAAAAGGACAGGTGGCCTGAATTATACCTTAATTATGATTTTTAAAATGATGACATAATATATTTACACAGTTGAGTCAGTATATCTTTCCACTGATACATCAACTAGTGAACACAATAGAAGCTTTCACATTAATTATAATGACTACTCGACTACTCCCTAATGAAGTGCAAAAATGTTTGTGTATTCTGATTCAGTTTCTTGAATTAGGTTGCAGTTTATCACTCTGAAAGCTGGATTTTGTTGCTTATTCTTACAATTAGTTCAACTCCAACAAATAAACAGCATATCATCCTATTACACCAATCAAAAGCAATGCTAATATTAAAAATTACTGAACATTAATAACCAAAATGCTGCGTTAACCCAGAATGCATTTTAAAAGAAGTAAGCAATAGTCACTCAGTTTTATTAATGTGTAGCTTTTTAACCAACACAGGATCACAAAATGTGCACACTACATAAAATAAATAACTGAGTAATAGATTTGCTTCTCAAAATTACTAAGTATGTAGCTCAAACTTTTTCTTTCTAGCCACTGCAATACTCACAGAAATCAAGTCTACTCACTTAGACAAGTTAAATACATTCTTAAGATCTTACAGGACTAAGTATACCAGGAGAAAATACTTCCAGCTACAGATTTTGTTTCTTGGCAATATCCAATATGATGGGGGTATAATAACAATGACTATTATAATTTAACCATTCTTTCAGTTCTGCCTAATATAATATCAATAACTGTGAGCTAGAGAAAATGAAATTATTTAATTATGTGATTAATCTTTCTTTAAACACCAAATAATTCCATCTTCTACTTTAGCAGAACCGTTGACACACTATCATCAGCTGCATCTGTGAACTCCATTTGTCCTCCAAGCTGAAATAATCTATACAAAATCTTTCAACTCTCTCCTTACTCTAACCTCCCATAAAAATGCTTCGTGGCTCAGAGAGTTTTGTACAGGACGGAAGTTGGGATAGACACAGCAAGAGAGAACATAGGGATGAGATTATAAATTAAATCTTCAGATTATCACTTAAGAAAATAAAAAAACCCAGGAGTTCAATTCAGGAAAGTAGTTATAATTCACACATTATCTGGTATCAGATATGGAGTAGGTGGACAGAAGTACCTATTGTAAAGCAAATCTGTTAATAGCAATAGCAGTAAGAACTACTGAGATTAGTTTCATGTAAAATTTACATAATTAATTAAACATGTAAGGTGCTTTGAAATTGTTTTTTTTAATTGACAAAGATATATCTATATGTATATGTATATATAGAGATATTAAGTACTATTCTTATCATGCCCTATAATAGTGATTTCCAAAAGTACTTTATATTCACATTTTATCTTTGAGAGAACAATGCAATTCCTGAAATAAGTAGAAGAGTTTTGTGGTTACTCATTTCATCACCTGCAGATTACAGACTGAGTAGGCCAAACTGCAGAAGAATTAAGTCAGGAGCTTTACAAAACAGTTTCAAAACCTAAAGTACTTAAGAATAATTATAAAAAATAGTAATTTAAAGATAATTGCTTTTCCAAGTTTGTATGAAAAAAATTGAAACATCATTTTACATGTTATATATCAACTACAGACATAAAAATATAGAGCACAATGTGTATCATACACTACACCGAAGAATTACAGTCGTTTTTCTGATTAATTACAATTATCTATTGTTTCAACTTTAGACAATTTTTGGAGCCATCTAAGCATTTTAGACAAGAAAAGTTCCACAGTACACAGAAATATGCGGATCAAAGTTAACTATGATGAGCCATCTAGTTTTGGAAGGGCTTCAAGGCCTTACCCAGACAAGCCTGAAAAGTCAGTACACCTGTCTGAAGCTATACCAAACTTCTTTCTTCTGCCGACATTATTTGTAACATAGGCAGATTGTCCTCTGGACTATTCAAGAAGCTCTTCATCTCCTGTTACTATGCATATCTTACTTTGCCAAACCTTCAAAGGCCCTATATTTATTTTAATAAACATAAGACTGTCTATTGCCAACTGACCAGTCTTTTCTAAAGTTGGGAACATTCTGTAACACAACTCTAATGAAAGACAGTGGTTAGATCAGTAATTGCAAGTAATGTTTATGAATCTTGTGATAGAAATGGACAGAGTATCACCCAAGAGGTGATCCTCACGGCTTCAATTTACGCTGTCTAAAGAAAGTGAATTATTCCTTGTTTCACTTTTATTTTCACAGAGTCATAGAAAAGTAGGGGTTGGATGGGACCTCTGGAGATCATCTAGTCCAACCTCTCTGCCAAAGCAGGTACATCTCAAGCAAGTTGCACAGGACTGCATTCAAGTGGGTTTGGAGTATCTCCAGAGAAGGAGACTCCACAACCTCTCTGGGCAGCCTGTTCCAGTGCTCTGTCACCTTCAAAGTAAAGTTGTTTTTCCTCCTCAATATAGTTAGTCTATAAATCTCAGTTTAGTCCCTAAATACTTCTCTAAAGCAAATCTGTTCTAAGTGATGATGCAACATTCTCTGTGTGGGTTTTCAGATTGGACCAGTAACAGAATATATTTTCAAGGGATCCTAAACTTGGCCTCATAGAAAAATATACAATCATGACATTTCATGAGCAATCTCAGCATACAATTTTGTACTAATGCTATTTGTACACATAAACAATGCATGCAGAACCAGCCCCTTTAGAAAACAAGATTTCCACCTTTAAATATATATTTCTGTATTATGCAGTAGATTTCAGAAAAAGGAAAATTTTCAAGTAAGAATCATACATTAAATCATAGCATTGTGCATCGTAGATACACTTAATAATTGCAGATCTCTGTTACTTGAAGAGCATTAAATAGCACATAATTGTTTGTGTGATCACTTACACTCTTTTATAGGCAGGAAGGAAACTTAGTTATTATACTCAGATTATTAAATCAATCAGAAATCTTAAAAAGAAGAATTTGTTGCAAAAAAGAGAGAGAAAGGTGGGTGAGAAGCACTTAACAATCTGATACTTTGATTTTTTTCTGCTTAGAGCTAGATCCTAAAAGGAAATTCAAACTTCATAAATTTCTCAAACAAGGAATCATTTTAGGGCCACAAAGATGATTAAGGGATTGGAGTATCTGACATATGAACAGAGGTTGAGAGCGCTTGGACTATTCAACCTGGAAAAGGCTCAAGGGGGATCTTATTAATGCATATGAATACCTGATGGGGCCAGAGGGAGAAAAAAAGATGGAGCCACATGTTTCTCAGTGTTGCCCAATGGACACAAATTGAAATACAGGAAATTCCATGGAAAAGTAAGAAAAAAAATAGTTTTGAGAGTAGTCGAACACTGGAACAGGTTGCAAAGAGACATGGAGTCTCCATCCTTGAAGATACTCAAATCCCAGCAGGATGCAGACCTGAACAACCTGCTCTGTGTCACCCTGCTTTGACCAGGGGGGGCTGGACTAGATGAACTCCAGCAGTGTCTGCCAACCTCAACTATTCTGTGGTTCTATGAGCATACAGTGAAAATATGGAGGAAAAAGGTTCAAAAGTGGCAAGAACTTTCTAGTATCAAATAATGTGGTAGCACATAACAATTGCACTTCCTGCAGTTATAGTAGTTCTTTCTTTGCAGGACTCTCACATTGGTTTTGGTACTTATTCTCAACGTAGATGCACCAACGTTCATTGATCTGAAGTCACAAAATCAGATTATAAGCCTTTTTTTGTACTTGCCTGTCTATAAAATGCTGGAATGACTGTCCATGTAGTGCTGCTTTCATGATGTTCCTTACCTTTGCTGATCCATACTCCATGCAACACCATACTCCAGAGCTTGCTGCTAACAGTGTCAGTGTTTGCATTTTTGGTACTGTTTGAGACTCAACACCACCACAACGAGAAAAAATCATGCTCACCCCTTCTGTTGTGGTAAGCCATGTAATGTGAAACCAGTTCAAACTCAAGAGTGATTTCATTTAAAGCCTTCCTTTTTTGCAAGAGACTCACAAAGTATTACCATTCTAAAAGGATTTGATGAATTATAATCTTACATATGGCCATTTTCTTTAATTCTGAATTATTTCTTCTTTTTTTTAATCACCATTTCAAAAAGGTCTACATCTGGTTTTGTGGGCTGATATTCTACGAAATTTGATCTATGTTTTTAGTACTTTATATTTTTATCATTAACTTGTTATGACCAGCTTTAAAGGACTAGAGAGGAATTGGATACCTTAGGCATTAGTTGTGGTTTTAAGCTGCTTTCTTACAATTAGAATCCCCCAGAAGATATTATATCAAGAGGTGATCTTCTCATATATATTAACTGCAACACAAACCCCCAAAGGATACTGTTGACAAGGTTTTTTTTTCCTGTCTCCCTCTTTTTGGCTTGCTTGTTTATCTCTGACTTCTTTCATGTCATCTCCTTTCTACTTTTCACATGCATTTTTTTCTTTGATATTTTCCTGCCTTACTTCCACCAAATAATTTCCCTTTGCTTCTGCAATTTTTGATCTCTCCCTCATAAACATGAATGTTTCTGCCCTACAAAAACTTTAGTTCTTTCTTCACATAGACCTTTTCTATTATTCTCACATTGCATTCACTCTGCACCACCTCTATTTCCTTTACTAGATTTTATCCCGTGATTCCTATTGTGTAAAATATTTTATTCCCCATTCTTTTTTTTTTTTTTTGCTGGTCACACCTGCCTAGACTACCACTGTGAGTCCTACTTGCCTGACACCTTCCCATTTTCGCCTGCACTCTCAGTCTCATCACTACTTCCCTCTGCTTATTTTAGAACTCTCTCTTACCAACCTTCATTGTCTGACTTCTCTTCATTTTGTCACTCCTCTTGATCTTTAGCTTTTTGAAAAGCTGTAAAATCCTAATAATATATTTTTGGCTATGTGTCTATCTCACTATGCAAAGTAACTCTGGAACCCTGAGGCCAACAGACATGGCTCCACTTTTGTCCACAGAGCTCAAGTCTCTTCATTTTCCTCCCTTCTCCAGACAAGACACTTGCATTCAAACTGCCAACAGTTTCTGGGATGTGATATTTCCTGAACTGTACTTTTTTTTTTTGAGAATTTAAATCAGCTATGACCAAAACCATGCTCATACTTAAATAGGCATGTGATCACGGGCACATACTCAAACCTGCATCGATCTATCCAATCTCCAAGAGCCAGCAACCTTCCTCTCTATTTGGATCTGCCTAGTTTATTACCTTTCCTTTGCCCGAGACAAAATCAGGGCTAGAACCTGAGATATGCAAACAGGTGGGGAACAAGTGGGGAAGAAGCAGAAGTTCAGGTGGGTTTTGCCAAATCAAGTGGGAGAATTTAACTCCTCTGTAATGTGAAAAGAGAGACTGTGGCACCACCATCAACAGCTTGACTGTTGGGTGCCTCCATCTTCAGGCTCTGCTCACCTCCTTCCTGCAACACAGCTTTTCTTAATTTAACTATGTTTTAGAGCAAGTCACTGCTAGGAGATGTTATAGTAACTTTCAAAAGAAAATAGTAGTTTGAGAAACAGATTGTTACAGTTCTTTACATTAGTACAAGGCCTCAGGAGATATACCAAAAATAGAATTTCAGGATGAAAAATTAAGAAAGACGTGTGTGCAGCACTGAGTTATTTTAACTAACTCGGTTTCTTCAGGCAACTATATTTATGATGACACTATCTCATCAAGCAAAGCAGCAAAAAATCAGAAGATATCTGATCTATTAAAAATGAATAGGGAGATTATTGTCTAATGATAGATAATTCATGCTTTGAAAGGATTTTTGTTTAGAAAAAAAAAGAACAGGGGGAAAATATAAAGGATTATTATTTGCTCGGTTATTTGTATTTTGAAGTACTGAGCTGCCACAATTTCCTTTACCTACAATACATTTATGTAGCAATAATGTTACATTACGAGAACTCCTTTGCAATATTTGGGTGCTGGCTTCCTAGACTGTTAATTTATTAAGGAGTGGATATAAGCCATGAATTCAAAAAATTGCCCATGTGAAGGTGTTTCTAGTGATCCTACCTGTTGGCGGGATGATTCCAGGAGACATTAGACCTGGGACAGAATGTGGCATGATGTGAGAATTCTCTGGGGAGGTGACACTTTGAGTCCTCTTAGGAGGCCTTCCAGGTCTAGAACTGAAACAAACAAACACAAAAATTTTTACAATTAAGCTGTTGTCTTACACATCATTTCAAAGTTGTTTCAAGTGGTAACATGGACTGTAAATAAATTTGTTTCAAGGACGGTTGCTTTTGCAGTTAGATGTAATAGACTTCCATCACTAATTAGATTACATGCTGAATTCATTTTCCTCATTGAAGATCAGCCGCTCTTGATGCATAATTCATAGCCTGCACCTCGTTACCTGCTTCTTCATATTAATATCTATACACAGTTTGAATTGCCTCGTTTGCATATGCTAAAGTTCTGCATGCAGCCTTCAGCACGAAAATTATGCACTAACTTGTAATAATTATTACAGTCAGCCTGGTATTGATTTATGAGACTTTTAAAAACCAAATATGTGTAGTACTTGTAATGAATGATATTTTAAGGTTCTTCAGGAAATTAAAAGGCAATGGCTGCCTAAGGAAATGTTCTGCTTGTTTGATTTAATACTACAGTTAGCTGGGAGGTGGAATGAAAGAGTGATTCAGACCTATAGCACATTTTTCGATGATATGTTTTATTACTTTGCACTGCTAGCCTGATATCTAGATGATAAATGACAATACATATCTAATGTGTGAAAAGGTCTTGCAATTTCTTTATTTTTTGTCATTTAAAAGATAAGTCAAGTTATCATTTAACCCTTATTCTATTTAAAGTGAAAATCTCACTAAGACACCTTACTTTAAATATACTACTTTATGTCAGAAAGGACTCAGAATTATTTGTAAGATATTGTTAAGCAACTGCCATCACAGCAGTTTACACCTGTCCAATATAGAAAAATAAAGGGCTTCAGGTTTAAGCACTCCTCGTCTGTTAAATGCTCACATACACAACTTTCCATCTCCTGGACTGTGTAAGTAGCATACAAATTAGATACAGATTACAATGAAAATACTTATTACCCACTTATGTGCAAATATGTATCTGCTACATACAATGCATATCCAAAGGCTTATATTCGTGCGTGCAGATCATAGCTTAGCACTGTTGCAATATCCTATAACTGCTTATTTAGGGGACACTGTGGAATAACTTCACAGAAAAAGGTGATGCGCAGTTCTAACACTGCAGTGTTAACCTATGCTCTGCCAAACATCTGAGGTTCTTCATTTGTTTCAAAACAAGAAAGAAAAGAAAGGTGGCTATGAAAGGGTTTGCTCCTTAGGTCCTCACCCTAACAAAATTCTCAGCAACAATAAAAGGATTTTTAGCTATGCTGGGACTGCAGGAAGCAGATAATAAAATATCTCTGTTTTCTGTTCACATTTGTTCCCCTTGTGTTTGGAAATACCTTTTTTGCAGCTTCAATAGCCTACCTTTAATAAACCAAAAACAATCAAAGTACAGGGCATTTTCTTGGAGTTTAATGACTCAAGGCATTGAGTCATTAACCTTAACTGATCATTAATTCCCAACTTAATGTCCTGAGCTGAGGTCATTATTAAAATTATAAGCTTGATAATTTCTTTGATTGCTTTGGGATTTATTTTTTTTAATGAAAACAAAATTGTCATATGTTCACAACTACATGGAAAACAATTGTAGGAAAATAATATTGTCTTATTCCATCTTACAGAACCAAATTATGTGTCTTTTGTCTTTAATTTGTTTCTAAAGCTTCCTGATTCACGATAAAAATAAACATACCATGAACACACATAAAAGTGATAAAAACATTATAGATAAAAATTGTCCAATTTAAATGGGGTGTTTCTAATGTATTCACCCACAAAGAAAATGCCACTATGTAAGAAAACTTTAATGGCTTAATTTAAATACCTATGGTGACGCACTGTTCTCAAATCATTGTTGTGATAAGACTATGGAAGGGTGTGTGACAACAGCATAAAAAACACAAGCAGGTGCCATGGCATAATACACAACCCACCAATGACTTCCAAGACATTAAAAACCAACAAGTTCACTCCTGCAAAGACCCTCTTTGATGCCCACTACCAAATATAGCCCTAGTGAAATCTGAATGCTTTTGTCTGATTTTGAGGGATAAAACCATGCCTCTTCAAAGCCTAAGAGAAGACGCCCATGGACCATATCTGTAAACAAAGGTGAGTAGCAAATTTTAGGTGAGTGATACTGAAATAGCCAAGCTAAAACTCTTGCTTTGATCACCTTCTAAAATCAAGTTGATTGTGTTACTCTCTTGAAAAGGGATGTCAAAATCATAAATAAAAGCTCAGTAACCCAACTCTGCCCCATGATTTATCCCAAAATGTACCAAGTAAGTGTTTTCATGAAGTCCTAAACTCCCTATTCCAATTCAACTAACAAGATTTAAATGAAATTTCTGAGAAGTAAACATCTTTTTTCCTGATATAACTTTCAAGTGACAAAGCACTAATTCCAGTTTACCACAAGAAAGCCTTTATCTATTTAAGAAATGTTTGTTCCTTAAGACAAGGCAGAAAAACACATGTAATAATTCTTTCTTAAGTTCTAGAAGATCTGATTTAGAGTCACAGTAGACTATGCCATATGCAATTAAAATGAGTAAATCTCTGATTGGTTAAAACAAGCCCATACTGATTGTCCCAAAAACCTGATTAAGTAACAATAGTTGTCTTAATCTTTCATTTACATTATGTACTTGTTTCATTAACCAAAACCCTAACTTGAAATAGTACCATTTTATAAGATCTGTTTTCAAACTATAAAAATCACAAGAATTTTGTATGAATCATTACCAAAGTTGTGGAAAAAACAGTATGCAAAAATTATTTTTAAAAAATAATAACTTTGATTCTATTTGAAAATGTGCATGTTGTTTTGTACTTCATTATTGTTTTTATAGCTATACGATAAACTCTAAAAAACCCATTAAAAGCAGAGCAAATTAGTTTAGCTATCATAAACAGAATGATAAAAATAGCTTAATGAATCATTTTGTTGGTATTTTTCCTAAAATTGTGTACAGTAAAGACTTATTTTTACACTAGGACAAGTTCACACTCATTCCAATATAAGAAGCCTGCAAGTATTTGCATTCCTATTTTGTATCAAAATTAGTAGATTTGTCTTCAGTATGAAAATAAAATATAATTTAAATAGGAATGAGATGATTTGTTATGCAAAAGATATTGAAACATCAGAGGAATGTAAATTATTTTTCTAGTTGATGCCACTGAGATACAAAAATCATAATTTAGAAACTGTTGATACTCAAGTCTAGATTATAAGCTTTTATAGAGATATAAAAGATATTGTAAGATTTTGTCTTTAATCTGCATAAAATAACTGGAAGAACACCACTGGTTCACTTACTGTAATGCTGTTTATATCAATGGGTAAACTACTCAAAGGTGACCCATTTTAATTTTGAAGATGACTACATTTTGAATGTTTTAGAGCCAAGATTAACAGGCTGAAGAGAAAAAAACAAGTGCAAAAACCCCAAAAGCTAACATAAGTCTTGTGAATACCTAGAGTCGTAATATGGAGAAGTCAAGGAGCCTTTTGGGACTCCACAAGAAGACACTAGAAGAAAAAAAAACTTTATCTGGAAGTCATAGCTGGTCTTCTTCTCTACTGTTTCATTCTTTGAAGATTAAATTAGAGATAGCAGAAATTGGACAATTCCAACAAACTAACTGTTTTAAAGACCTGAGGAGAAGTCAAAGGGAAATTATCAGTTCCTTGTTTGCACATTAAAAAGGAGATGTAATAGAAACACTGTCGCTGTTTCTGTTTTTAGAAATACAGACATATAAGTTACAATTTACAATTAAAATATACCATTATGTGACAGGGGAACTAAAGGTGCAGACTGGTGAATCTTGAATCTATCAAAAAGGGAAGGAAATATTTTCTTCATTAGCATCAGCTAATTAGATATTCAGAAGACTTTCCAGAACCACTGAAAAGAAATTCCTCAATTTTTGGTCAGATTTTTATTTCACCCCTTCAGCTTTTACAAATACTTCAAGGAATACTATAGCTCTAGCATTTTCATTTTTAAAGAAAAAGGGTGTATATGTCTTTTGCCCTGTGACTGGCATGAAAGGTACAAAACATGAGAAGAAATTGAGAGTATATTGTCCTAAAATACAACAAGTTCTATGAAAGAGTTCTTTATTGGTCTTTCAATAAGCATATATTAATCTTACATCCTTCCTGTGTTACCGAATCTAGACAACAACAGATGGCTGAATTTAAGAATAAAAAATGGAAGAATCAGTGGTTATTATGAGCTAAAATGTTCTGCTTTGATTATACTTTTAAAGTTTTATACACCTTCAATTGTATTATCAAAGTATGAGCTTGCTCATATAAATCACTTTGATATGCAAAACAATTAAAAGTCAACATAATCAGCAGAAGATCTGGTCCTGCTCAATCACGGGAAAAGAGATTAAGGGAGAATAGGTATGAGTTTATCTGCAGGCTTTAAAAGTAAGTGGACTTTTCATTCAGCTCTTTTAACTATCTGTCAGAAGACACTCATGGCTTTAAAATTTAAGGGCCTCGTCCATGAAAGCCTCAGACATGTAAACCTCCCACTGACTTCTGTTAGAGTCCTGAGCACCAAGGAAGGTATTGGTTCCAAACCAGCTGAAATTCGTCATGAGTAGTATATACCTCTTAGCTATGTTAATAGAATTTTATAGAGACTGATTGCATGGTAAAACATATACTATAAAATGAAAAGAGTGTGCAACAAAGTTGAGATAATGCTATGATTTATCTTTCTCATGTCCTGACTTTGAGGAATAATTGTGCAAAATTGACTCTAGATGCACAAGGTTTCACACTTTAAAATTATTTTTATTCAATACATGTAGTATCTCTAAAGAAAACAGCAACTTTGACCAGCTATAAGAAGGCAAACTGCCTTTCTAGTAAAAATTAATTCTTTTCAGGTTTGGTTTTCTACATTCGCAGTTTTATTTTTAACCTTGTCTGTGAGCAATTTTAGCGCACAGAAATATTGTCCTCATTTGAAACTGAGCAAACATGATGCAGTGAAGCTGCCATTGTCCAGGCAGTTTTATAAACAATAATACTGAGGGGGTGGCAGAAAGAGTTACACTCCGGAGGTGACAGGCAGCAAATCTGTAACAAGCATTTGGTGTATTTACTTAATGTATTTTTTATGTTCTTAGAACTGCTTAGAACAGCTTTGAATATCAGTATCAATTTTAGCTACATCAGCATTTATGCAGCTCATTTCAGTACATAGTTAAAATCTAGGCTTTATTTCTCAGTTATTCTATCTCTTCTCATTGCTTCAAAGCCTGACACAGAATTTTTGACCTCAAACAAGCTGCCTGAATGAAATTTAGGTGAATAGCCACTGCAAGTGGTTATTACTTGCTCATCACACAATGGCCACTGCAAAAGGGCTGAGAATGTCACAGCCTGAGGCTACTTGCTGACTTAATGCAAGGACAGGGATGTCCTATGACAACCTGTAACCAAAGACAGTGGACTTTTCCCACATGGTACTTCTGGGTTTTGGGATAGCTTCCATGCTGCTCTCAGCATCCTATGTGCAGCCTTCACACTAATAAGACTTGAGCCAAGGGCGTGTCAATTCTGAAAAATAAGGTCTAGGAAGACTGACAAAACCTTTTGTGTAATTTAATTCCTTTGGTTGGAAAATGCTTGCCAAGGTAACCTTCATAAATATTTCTAATGCACTGAACTAGCATTTTAAAGGCAAAAAAATGACAACATACATCGATCTAAACCTTATACTTTACTATTTTAAGTTTTCCCCTTCTACTCCCACTCAAGAACAAAGCAAAAGAATGTAATTCTAAGACTGGGCATATATCTATTTTGACAGTTAGTAAAACAAACATTAGAAATCACACCATGTCCTTTTTACTTGCAGCCATCGTATAAAACAATGAAACTCTCAGTGCAATTACCTTAAATTTATTTTTCTTCTCACAGTTAAACAGAAAATGTTCTCACACAATAATTAGTGCTGAAGTCATGATATATTAGAAGGAGTTACTGAGAAAGCAAACAATGCTGATAAAAATAAATACAAAAATCTGTTTAAAAATCTTCACAAAGAAGTATAGGAATGATCTTCAAAAGAATGAGATTGTGTTATGGGAGTGAGTAGTGGAGAAAGCATACTGATAAAATATTACTACATTTCAGTAGGAGAAGACTTTACTGCTATTTGTAAACCAAAATGGCCAATAACAGATATTTGGTCAGAAATCCAGCATCAGTTATCAGTAGTCCAAATAATTAAGCTAAAAGGAAGAAAATATATTGTATTTCATATCCCATTCCAAAGCCATTTACCACAGTAACACATGGCCACTAGGATACTAAGCTTTTGAGGGGTTAGAGATCTTGGTGATTTTTTTTTTCCCCCCCCCCCTAGCAGACCAAGTCATGTAAACATCACGCCACTTCTGTCTTTCTCAGCCTAAATCACACTCCTTTTCAGCAAGATCAGGAGTATTCTTGACACAAGAGTACAAGATACAAGGTACATGAGTGCAAGAATACATAGAATATGTATTACAGCAACATCTGTCAGCTCTTACTTGATCCTTGAAGTCCCACTAGAAACACAAGGTAAGAATCTAAGAAAAAGATTCTGCTTGACTGACCATACTACTTGAATATATGACTGATGCAAAGGGGGAGAAAGGAAATAAACCCAGTTAGAAATCTGAGTATTACTGGAGCAAATTACAGTACTAAATTCAAATACAGCTGTGATTGTACACAATTGGTTTAAAATATTACTGAAATGTGACTCTTCTCTTAATGAAATTGAGATCTGTAAGTCATCTATTGGAAAGTGAAAAACAGATAACAAATTAATCTAATTATGTTGGGTGGCAGAACTGTGATGTCAGAAGTAAATGAAGCCAAAAAGTTCACTGCTTCATCTAATTAGCTGAAACACTAGATCTGCCTGAAAGTTCTAAAAACATTTAAGTATGTTGGACCTCATGATTATGTAATAACTGTGAAACACAGGCCTCTCATGATGACAGCCATACAAGCCAGAGTAGGAAATAAGTCTGAACACAAAATGACATGCAATTATTAAACAGAACTCATGCATAAATTCAAACCACAGTGATACAGGTTTACTTGATATAAGCTTCGCTTCAGAAAGAATCAACAGAACATCCAATAGAAGTCGAGAAATCAAAGCACTGGAGATCCTGAAGACAGTTATTTACAAATACTGGCAATAGCAGCAAGAAAATATTGAAAAAAATCCTTTTTATTTCCTCTATTTACACTGCCTCTTCAGAATAATTCTTGTAACTACAAAAAAAGTACAAAAAGCAGTGATCTAAAGTGCATGCTTCCCACAAATGCTCTTTCTGTCAAGTTATAACAGATGCCTTTCCCATTTCACTCAACCTTACAGCATAAACCGCACCCATAATTTAAATATGCAAGCTAAATGATTCCTTCTAACAGTGTTATTCACCCACATGAAACCCCAAACTATAACAGATGCAAAGTCTATTTTTTCCTCAACTGTTTTCATCTTTTCTTAGGCTTTTAATTCTAAAAACATCCCCTCAAAACAACACCTACTATGTATATTATAAAAATGTCAAGTATGGAGCTAATAGGCCAGAAAGGCAGGTTTGATCCATAAATGACACAATCTAAAAGAATTTTAAGTTTTCATTTTTTAAAAAAAGTTTCTACTTCAAGTTGCTGAGATGATTCCTAATGTGAAGTGGTGTAACTGATGTGGTTATGTCTGTTAGAGTCTGCAGATGACCTGAAACAATGATTTAAATGTATGAACTTTAGCTGGAATGAACGGTCCTGCTTCAAGGCTTGTTTTCTAACCATCTGCATTCATCTCTGCATATAACTTGCACATGTAATTACAAATTTGTGAGCATAAATCAGATAATTGCATGTACAAATAACCAATTAGACTCAAAGCAGAATTAGGCCATATAATAGTACACTCCTCTTTTGAACACATATAGAACCATACGTACATAATATAAGTTAATATCTTAATTCAAGTCATTTTCGTTTAACACATTTAGAAAAAGAATGACTGATTTGTTTGACAGTAGAACTCACTGGGCAGCAGCTGCCATTTTGAGCTCTATTAAAAAAAAAAAAAAGAAAAAAAGAGAAACACAAGGAAAAACACCTACATCATAAACAAGCCCACCATTGCTCAAGGGACCACAGAGCCGGTGTGTATTACCACCTGTATTAAATTAAAGATACATAAACATTTCAGTACTGATTTAAGCTCAAGTAAGAAAGAAAAAAAATACTGTACTACTCAAGGTATTTTGTGAAAATACTCTGGTTCTCCCGGCAGTTTGTTAATTAATATGCTACTCTTATTCCTAACAGTTGATAATGGAGTTCTATCATGTAACTGTATTCACTGTAATATCTGAATGCATTCATCACTTAATTGGCCACAATTCTTCGCATGAAATGCTGAAACAAGTGAACTGTCACCTTTTTAATGAAGCTGCCTATATCTTAAACCCTCTGCCCTTTAAAAAACTATTTATACTCAAAATGAAAAATTTTATTCTAGCTTCTGCCAGAGACTGTGGTTAATGTTCACTGCCCTTTATTCACCTTATTTTTAATTCTGAAAACCCACACTCATTAACCGTACACCTCCAAAGAATTGCTAGAACCACCTAAATAAAAGCTTAAAAGTGACCTTAATGTACATTTGAGAGTAACAGTAGTGATACAAAATACTGAAAAGACTCTCCATTACTCTGTATAGCTATAACTGCACAGCTAATGTAACACAGATTGATGGTAACAACGAAATATCCATTAAAATAATGAATTTAAACCATTGAATAAGGTGTTTTGTATTTATGTATATGTATAAATACAAATCTATGAATGAATCTACTAGATGGCATTTTACACTGTCCCACATGACTTCCTTGTATCTAAGTTGGAGAGAGATGGACTGGACCGATGAACCACTTGGTGGAAAAGGAATTGGCTAGATGGTCGCACTCAAAGACTTGCAGTCAACAGCTCGATGTCCAAGTGGAGACCAGTGATGAGTGCTGTCCCTCAGGGGTTGGTATTGGGTCCAGTGCTGTTAAACATCTTTATCAGTGACATAGAGGGACCTTGACAGGCTTGAGAGGTGGGCCTGTGCTAACCTCATGAAGTTCAACAAGGCCAAGTGCAAGGTCCTGCATCTGGTTCAAGGCAATTCCAAGCACAAATACAGGCTGGGTGAAGAATGAATTGAGAGCAACCCGGAGGAGGACTTGAGGGTGTTGGTGGACGAGAAGCTCAACATGAGCTGGCAATGTGCACTCGCAACCCAGAAGGCCAACCGTATCTTGGACTGCATCAAGAGAAGCGTGGCCAGCAGCTCGAGGGAGGTGATTCTGCCCCTCTACTCCGCTCTCATAAGGCTCCACCTGGAGTACTGTGTCCAGTTCTGGGGCCCTCAACATAAGAAGGACACGGATCTACTGAAATGAGTCCGTCCAGAGGAGAGCCACGAGGATGATCTGACGGCTGGAGCACCTCTCCTATGAGAACAGGTTGAAAGAGTTGGGGCTGTTCAGCCTGGAGAAGAGAAGGCTCCAGGGACATCTTATAGTGGCCTTCCAGTACCTGAAGTGGCCTACAATAAAGCTACGAAGGGACTTGTTATAAGGGCAGTTAGTGATAGAACAAGGGGAAATGGCTTTAAGCTGAAAGAGGGTAGGTTTAGATTAGATAGTGGGAAGAAACTCTTTCCTGTGAGGGTGGTCAGACACTGGAACAGGTTGCCTAGAGAAGTTGTAGATGTCCCGTCCCTGGAAGTGTTCAAGGCCAGGTTGGATGAGGCTTTGAGAAACCTGATCTAGTGGAAAGATGTCCCTGCTCATGGCACTGGGGTTGGAACTAGGTGATCTTTAAGGTCCCTTCCAACCCATACCATTCTATGATTCTATGATATTCCAGGAAAAACCCCTGAGCGTACACAGTTCTCCAAAATCTCCTGTTTGTGAAATCAAGATCCCAGGTGTGTTACAGTGTTCTGACCTTGTAAGTCTAGATTGTAGCCTTGCTTGGCCTTTATATTCTACTACAGAAAATTGTAAAATAAATTTGCATTTTATTTTCCTTGTGCAAGACAAGGGACAGAAATAATCGCCCAAATTAAACCTTTCCTTTTCATTGCAGAGCAGCTTCTATAACCATATGAATAGTAGCATAGTTTTCCCTTCTGAGCAGTAGTACTACAGTAATTTGGATGATACTGAATACCAATCGATGTCTCCCAAGTCCTTAAAAAAATTAAATTAAAAAAAAAATAGGCATTGCTATAGGTCCAAATGGAAATATTAAAGTGATCCAACTAAATATACTTGTATTTGTTATCCTTTCAACCAACTTCAAAGCCATTCATGCATTGCTGTGAAGCCACAGAGGATCAAATCTGGTAATAGTAAAATATAACACCATAACCCTTTAGTCGGTGTTTGTAGATATGTTATTTGCAGGTCTGAAATACAGGCAGTCCTAAAAGCTGTCCCATAATTCTCTTACGTAATGTGTGCCCTATTAGAAGTAACAGTCTGGTACTTATGTGCTATCCTAGGGAAACACTGAATTAGTCAGTCATTTCTGTTAAGTAGTACAAGTAGCATTTCTTTAGAGAGCAGAGAGAACAAATGTATTTGCTTCTGGTAAGATCTTATTATTATATATATATGTCTGTGTAATTCTTGTAATTCCGTTCGAGCGAAGCTTCCTACAATGCAGTCACATAGGAAGATATCAAAGGATCTGTTTTACTTTAAGACAGAAATCAATTACAGAGAAGCTTATTTTACCCTGTAATTTAACATCCCTAACCATGGATCTGCTCTGTATTTACCCTGTGATGGGAAAACTTACACTTGCTTTTCTCCATTTACTTCCCATCTCCAAAGCACATTATAAGAAAAAGACATTAGACCTAGAAATTAATTTAAATTTCTGCTGCACTAGGTCTGAAAAGATCTAAGTGTTTCTCAAAAAAATCTTATATTAGCCAAAATAAAGAACCCCCAAAATAAAAGACCAAATTTGTCATGTAATTTTAATGGTTGTAAATGCATTCTCATTATGAATTCTGGATGAGACACCTTCAGTTCAATTCATCCTTCCTTTTATGAACTTCATGTCTTCAGCAGCTTGGGACATATATGACAGAATTTAATAAAAAATAATTTCTTATAGGAGCACGACTTCCAAGACAGTCAAAATGGCACCACAGACTTGCAGCATGCTCTCCTGGGTTATACTACAGCTGGCCAATATATACATCCATATGAGGTTTGACTGGCATTCTTCATGCCCGGAACATCTCCATATATATCATGTACACAGAACTATCTTTTTGCTCTGTCCATATAACTCATAGCACAACAAACTCAAATCTTGACTGGGCATTATGATGATAATGAGATATAAACTTATTATAATAATTACAAACACATTTCTTTCCATGCCCAGAGTCAAGTTAGGTAGGACTTAAGGCAGGGGCCGATTTGCAGTTTTATTTTAACTCTTCATATTTTCAACTCTTCTGAAAGCCTTAGCTTCAAAAACTGAGTGCCTCAGTTTCCACTCTGTTTTCTTAACAATAAAAATGTACTTTTCATTCACTCTGTCTTGCCCATATGGAGAAAAAGCTCTGAAAATGTTATGTACATTAAGGGCTTAAAAAATCATTCAAAATCATCAAATAAACTATTCCCAAAGTTTTTTCTCCTCATTTTGTTCTGGCTGATGATGTCTGAATGTTAGATGTTGTAAACACTGATCAAAGTGTCAGGGGTCAAAGTGAGAGGAACATTTTCACCAATTCTAATGCTTTTCCCAAGATATTATCTGTTTTCTTGAGACTTCACATTAGTTTTTGCAGTTTCAAGTCTCACTTCATTACTAAAGATGATACCAAAGAAACACCTACGTGACCAAACAGTATGCTTCCTGTGCTGTGAATCAGTACTTCTGGCAGAACTGAGCAGGTTTCTGTGGTAATGGATCAAGTTCTTCGGAAAGAAAAAAAACCCAACAAAACAAAACCCGAAGTCTATCCCTTTTACAGAACAGGAATCAAATTAGACATTATCCTGTCCAGAAACGTGCTTGGTTACGTGCTTGGCTGAAGGTCAGAGTGATGTATTCAAGACTTCCTTGACCTGTATATCAGATATAATCTGTTTCAATAGAATTTAATAAAGTGGCAAAGGATAATGTATTTGTAATGATGCTTGTTCATTATACTGTCTTTTAAAAGAGATAAAAGTTTTCCAGTTTTTAAGCAGTATGTTCCAACTATAGAGGCTCAGATACACTAAAGGAGTCTGGCAAGCAGAACAGTAAAGCAGTCATCTGTTCCAATTGATCCACTTATTCAATAACTTAAGAAAAAAGTAATGACAAGACAAGAGATTTAGTCCTCACAAAATCTTTCTCTCTCACACACAGTAACTCTTTACATGAGATATATGTGTGTGTATATATATATACACACACCACACAAATACATGTATATATAGACCATATAGTGTAGCACACTCTCCACACATGTCTATAGGCTGATATTCCCAAGGCAATAGGTGTTGTGGTCCCAAAATGCCTTAAAGTAAAGTAGGAATCAATCTAGACTCCATCATCTTCAGTAAGTACTGACTGCCACCTTTTCTTCCACTGGGTTGTGAGACTATGCACCACTCAAGTGAGCTAGAGAAACACATAGTATGTAGACAGGTCAACTCTAGCTTCTCTGACTCTTTCACCAGGTACTAAATGGTGAAAGATGAGTATCATCAGTCTCCCCATCATGACAGAACCGTGATCTATAAGGCTGATCATTTTAATATCTACATACACAAACACATTCACATACAAGTGTGCATGCATATCTGTCTGTGTAGTATGTATACATACAGACTGCAATCCCTGCAGGTGATTAGCAGGGCCCAGTAACATTAACACAGTAATTGAAGGAAGAAAATGAGCATCACAGTCAATTGAAAAAACAGATGTCATTTGCTAATGGATATCAAACCTGGAAGTGTAGTCAAAGGTAAACAAAAGGTAACAGGGTTTACTTTGTACTCATTTGCACCCTACAAAGTTTCCTAACTCTCACATATGCCAACCAGGTATTTTCCCTCTCCCCCCAGCTCCCTCCCCCTTTCCACAACATTATTTTTAAGACTCAAAGGTCAATTCAGTCAACAGCAATGGTATAGTGAGATGACTCGAATGACCACAGATCTCTCTTCTAAACCTCTGTGGGTAGACAGACCCTAAGAGCACATGCCTTGCACCACCGTCTTGGAAGATTAATGACACATACTAAGTCAACAATATTATCTGCGTGTTCCCCAAAGATTTAAATTAAAATACACATTCATCCTGGCCCAGCTTAGCACATGTGAAATTTGCTTTTCTTAATGAGATCACATTTAATAGTAATAGAGGCAGGCGACTCTGGAAAATAACAAATATACACTCACCCCTGTAAGCTAGTTTCCACAACTAACAGTGTCTTGAATGCCGTTATCTCTTTGACTTGTGTAACAGATCTACAAATAGCTTCACTTATCTAAAAAGAGGCTTATGGGAATTATACATAAAGGCCTTTATAAATAAAAACATATTGTTGAAGATTATGCTTTGTCACAACCTTCAGAGTTCAGTCAAATTTCATGCAAATCTTTCCATTAAGAGAATGTTTGTGCAACCTTCTGCTTTACGGAATTTCTTCATATTGGTACAGAGAACAAATTTTATTCTGTATTACACCCATTACACAATGTACCTCTTTGAATGAAGTACTCATTGCTGTAGAATTAGCTATCTTCAACAGTTCACATTTAAAACATACTAACACTGTGAAAAGACCTTTATCCTTTCTCTCTTTTTTCTTATATATGTAACAAATACATTTATCTTAAGATTTAAAATGTTTGATAATGGCACCTTACAAGTGGTTTACAACCTTGCCATAAATGTTAAACACATATGATGACATTTTAGATCATGCTTTTCCATGAAAATATTTCTTTATTTTATAACCACAATAAAAAGAAAATGCTTCAATGGACAGGTTATATTTTAAAGAAAAAGCAAACATAGTTATTTCAACAGGCTTACTGTGAGTTAATTAAAGTGAAAATTATGTAAACAAAAGTCAGTGTTATAACAGCCAGTATGAAGTTTTAATTTTTCTATTGACCTAGTAACAAATTTAAACGTTAACAGTTTGGGAGATCAAATTAAATGAATACAAACATTTTGTTTAATGACATCAGCAGTCAATATAGACCATCTGTGTTTTACTTTAAAAGTGATCAGAAAATATTCTTTTGTTTACACTACAGATAATCAGGAGGTTTATATTTCTGTGTTCAATTTAAGAGGAAAAAAAGATCATACTACCTTCAGGGCCCAAGGAAGCAATATGTTACAAATGCAGGATTTCTCTTTTTTTTTTCTGTTTTGCAACCATAGTAAAACAATAGAAATGAACTTTCCCTGAACCTTTCTCCTTTAATGGCCTGGGTCCATGTTGACCCAGCAATGCAAGCTGGAACCTGATACTATCAAACTGACTGCTGCTAAAGCAATCAGATTCAGCAGAAACACAGTGCATTATAATACTAATTTCAGCATCCCACAAAGCCACTGCAAAGGCAAGCTATTAAAGTATTATATTCTATTGTTTAAAAGTGAGATTAATTCAATAGCTTAAATGCACCCAAAAACATTGAACTAAATGGCATACTGTACAGCTATATTGTTATTCTTTTATAATTATAATACTGTACGAAAGTGAAATTGCAGATAAGGTTCTCCCTTCCCCTCTCCCTTCAAAAAAAACCCCACTACTGGATGAATTATTAGTAAACAGATGATTTGAGCCATTACAGGTTCATATGATCCTGCATTTGAATGAGGCATGTAATTAAATTATCAAGACTTTGTTCTAAATGCTTGAAAGAAGGAGAGCATGATAACCACATTTTTAAAAGGTAGAATAACAGAAGAAACTTTCTTTTTTTTCTTATAGAGGACTACAGGCAACTAATGTATGAAGGCATAATTGATTAATTCCACTAATTAAGATATTTGTTATTCCTGCAATTGTAGCTTGATAAATAATGTATTAGATGTGGCACCAGTTCCCATCAGTTCTGAAAAGACTGTGATGATGTTTCAAATGTATACTGTTATTTTTGGAAGCTGAATACCTCACTTCAAGACTTAAGCGTCCAGGCAAAAAGCAAGATATATTTTGAAATTAAGAAGAAGCCAACCTTTAAATAGTAAATATTTCATTACAACATATTCTAGTAATTTTACAAAATTTTTCATTTACAGGCACTGCTATTTTAAAAAAGGAGGGAATATTAATTTAAACTAGCACAAATTTGGTGCCAGCCCAAATGGGTGTGCTGGTGGCCAGCAGGCTGGCCATGAGTCAGCAGTGGGCCCTTCTGGCCAAGAAGGCCAACAGTACCCTGGGGTGCATTAAAAAGAGTGTGGCCAGCAGGTCAAGGAGGTTCTCCTCCCCCTCTACTCTGCCCTGGTGAGGACACAACCAGACTATTGTGTCCAGTTCTGGGCTCCCCAGTTCAAGACAGGGATCTTCTGGAGAGAGTTCAGCAGAGGGCCACAAAGATGATGAGGGGCCTGGAGCATCTCCTGTATGTGGAAAGGCTGAGAGATCTGAGACTCTTCGGCCTGGAGAAGAGAAGACTGAGAGGGGTTCTTATCAATGCCTATAAATATCTGAAATGTGGGGGCCAAATGGATGGGGCTGGGCTCTTTTCAGTAGTACCCAGTGACAGGACAAGGGGCAATGGGCAAAAATGGGAACACCAGAAGTTCCAGACAAACCTAAGGAAAAATTTCTTTACTGTGAGAGTGTCAGAGCTCTGGAACAGGCTGCCCAGAGAGGATGTGGAGTCTCCATCTCTGGAGATGTTCAAAATCTGCCTGGACACTTTCCTGTGCAACCTGCTGTAGGGAACCTGCTTTGGCAGGGGGATTAGACTAGATGATCTCCTGAGGTGCCTTCCAACCCCTATCATTGTGTGATTCTGCAAAATTTTCCAGAATTCAGTCAAAAGTTAGTTATTTATTATGTTTCTCTGGAAAGCAAGAGACACTCTCCAAGACCTATGTATGCATCCCCTTCTCTTTTAAGTCACCTATGTTAAGATGACATAAATCACACTTGGGATGTGTCTGTGGCTACAGTAGTTATATAGAGACCCTATCACCTAACTATTAAGAAGCTACAGTTCTCACCCTTAACATAGCTACTACAGAAAGAGAAGGAGTTACTAAGTGGTATACAATAGCCTAAAGTGTAAACTGCTTATCCAGAATGTGAGACACAAAGAATTATTTTCTCTATCCAAGCAGAGGGATACAACTCTACTTTCTCACAAAGAAAACTGATCATCATCCTGTAGGCAGGTCAGGATAATAATATGGAGACTGAAGAAGAGACTGAGAGATCTACTAAACTACTAAGAGAGAAAAAAAAAAATGTAACATTAGTAAGACTATTCCAAATAAATGCAACATTAATAAGACTATTCATCTGGGAGGAGGATTTCTGGCTGTGCTCTACAGATTTTGCTTAGTTTACATTACAACATTTTTTAAGCACAGATTAACACTCAACTTTTTCACCTTATAAATGAAGTTCCTTATCATCATGACACAGACTCATGCTCATTTTTTCCTCTTGTCTAGGAAATCTTTCACTCCCTTCCATGTACCTGAATAGCTTCAAGAGGGATGGAGAGTGTCCTATCCTAGAATCAGTATGGCCTTTTTGTGATATTAGTCCTCTTCCTGTTCCATCTACTCATACAGGCAACGCTACTGCTACCCAGTGGATCCCCCACATCCCACTTTGGCCATTAAGCTGTTGTAATGGGAGAGCAGAGGGTCTCCACCTCTACCTCTTCACTGAAAGGGTTGCCAAGCATTGGAGCAGGCTGCCTGGGGAAGTGGTGGAGTCACCATCCCTGGAGGTATTTAAAAGATGTGTGGATGTGGTGCTTAAGTACATGGTGCAGTGGTGGACTTGGCAGTGTTACATTTACAGTTGGACCCAATGACCTTAAGGGTCTTTTCTTATCTAAATAATTCTGTGATTCTCATATTTCTTCTCTTTCTGTAACCATAACACTTAAGTCAAATTAGTCTTAAATTGCACTCTGCAAGTGCATACGATTTTTCGTCTAATATAAAGTCACAACACACAGGGGCAATCCTGTATTGCACAACGTACAACATAAACAAAATGAGACACAAATTTGGTAGTTTATTACTGCAGTATAGATGTTAAATATTAGTAACTTGAGCATACACACATACCAGCAATATCTTCTTTTGGTGTCCTGTTTGTTTGGACATGTTATACAGTAGTCCTTCTACTGTATTTGGAAAACACCTAATGATGCTAACATAAATATTAATTACTACGTGATTAAAAACACAGATTTTAAACCAGAAACAAAGATGCTTCATGGGGGTGGGAAGAGTGAGTAGAGATGTTTTGTGGAATGCAGCCAGTGACTACTAGCTTGGAAGACACCCGTTTCATTGCAGTTTCCCAGCCTTAGTCTATAATAACTGTCTTCCTCCAAGTGCGGTTTAGCACTTTTTTCTCCATCTGCCCATTCATCATTTTCTCCATCTTCCCTTTTTTTCAGAAATTCTAAATTGGCTTGACTAATTTTTGACAATCCATTTCTACTTCCAATTAGCCAAGTTGAACCTATCCTATCTGATCCGCCTCTTCTGAGTTCCTCATTTCTTTGGAAAATAGTAGCGCGTGGCAGGTGAGCCAGTTCCACGAGGTGGAAGCAGTGTGCAAAGAGAGAAGGAAAACTTCCCTTGGAAGCACAAGCTCAGGACCATGAGCAGGCCTCTGTGTTGCAGCGTGGAGTAAAGGTCGCACAGGAATTTATTAGAATCTCCACTGCCTGGATTTGGCAGGAAAGAAGACTTGCTTGATACCCTTCCAGCATCATTACTGTGTTGCTGCTGGCAACAATGGTCATCAGCCCTTTTCTTTATAATCAAAGAAAAGACTCCCTTTGATTTTTCTGGGAATTTTATCATACCCATGATAGTTCACAGAAGATATGGTCAACACATCTCTACAAAAAGTGCTTCTAACTTGCAAGACCTTGGTCAATGTCTCTGTAACTTAGAAATTAGAGAGGAGAGAATAGAACTGAGTAACATATCTTCTCTTCCTTTGCTAGAAAAAAAAAGAAAGGTGCAAATTTCATGGTTCTGGGAAAAAAAATAGGGCTTCATTAAAATGGAAGTGGAAGAGAGCACAACAGAATGAAAAACAGCTCTTCAAGTAGAATAGAAAAGGAAGGAGCAATCCTCATACAGAGGACAAGATGAAGATCCAAAAGAGAAACAGAAAATTTCCTGGCAATGATACTACTTGGCCCTCTAAAACGACAGAAGTTGTAAAGCATCAGCAACTATAGGTTGCATCTCTTAAAGGTGGATTATTCTGCATGTACAGTTTGCTGAAAACCCTTGTCCACTTCCAAAAGGTGAAGGAGCTGCTCACTCTGTTACTCTTATCCAAGCATAGATCTAACCTTCCTGATACCCCTAAGTATCTCTGCTTCTCAAATATGATTGAATCCATAAAGATGCATATTCAAAATATTCATTTTATTATAATATTGTTTGCAACTAAACAGAATTATATCCCAAGATACACACTTGCACACTGGGAAGATTTGATAGGTCGTTAGATAGATAAATAGATAAATAAATAAATAAAACCCACTAGAAAAAGATCAAACTATTACAGCAACATGTTATGCACAGATTTTGCTAATAATTTTCTTACACATGGTGTTTATATTCAGAAGTAACTATCTGAATATTAAAATATTTTTCCATTAGTTTCAATAAACCAAATTAAATAATATATAATAGACTGCAAACTACAACTATCCTTTACCAGATTACAGGTCAAAACCAACAAAGTTCTTATGTATTTTAGTATATTTTGAAGAACAGGAAAAATGAAAATATGAAAAACAGGGATAAAATATAGAAATAATTATTACTGCAGATACTTTATAGAAACAAACAATTTATTATCCTAGTTTAAGTAAATTACTATATGAAAATAAAATATAGTTTAAAAATAGTATTTGTGAGCATGAAGATACGACTGATAGACAAAATACTACTAGCAGAAAACACTAATTGAACCAAACATAATTTTGACTCACTGAAAACTTCTTTTTTTGTTTAAGAACTCTGTTTAACTATATTGTCAATGAAATAATCTAAAATATTAAGTCGTCATTGCCCTTTTAAATCCTTTCAACTAGAATTCCCTAATTGTTCCCTTACTTTATCTCACTGTACCAGTAAGTAAATAAATTAACAAAATAGCTTTTATCGCTCAGAATAACCTTTTAACTGAAGGATTATCTCTGGTTTATTTTTCATTTCTTTCTCTGCAGATAGCAGTTCATGCCTCATTGATTAGTTTGCTGAGGTGGTGACCAGAAATGAAAACAAGGTCTCTCAGATATTGTCAAGACCTGTAAATATATAAAAAAAAAAAATGCACCAAAGCTAATACATGTTATGCTTCCAGAATTCAGTTTCTAAGACACTGAGAGTCAATGGTCAGGAGAGGTTCATTTATTCCAATCAGCTTGTGCCAGGATGCAATTCCACTAAACAATTCTAAAATGTCAGCTGTGTGGTTTGGTTTTGGTTTGCTTTGCATTTATATTTTTACAGGATCTTCTTTTACTATCTTTTTTGGTTTCTTTTTCTCATTGCTTCACTTTTAAAATGTGACAGCACTCTAATGATAAGATGTGTTACAGAGAAGTTGAACAGAAATGTTTAAAACCAGGATTTTATATGTCTTTCAACAACAAAATATTTCAAAAAGCTGAATTACATTTTGAAAATTCAAAAAAAAAAATGTCTCCAGTAAAGAGTTAATTTGGGCTTCTTTAAGTTTTTCTCTGGTTTGTGTTTTAAACTTCCATTTTTAGAAGAGAATTTTTGTTTTCATGGAATGTGCCAGATTATCAGTTATGTATGTCAAAAAGTCCTCTATCCCTATACATCTGGTAAGACTCATTCTTTAATTAAAGAGATCATGATTCCAAAAGCAACAGAAATTCAGCTGTTCTGTTTACTTAGACTTCAGCCTCTTTATCGAGTCTACATGTATCACCAATGGGGATGATACTTTCTATGATGTGAAAAACTGAATTTATCAACCTATTTCCCCTTGGATTTAAAATAAATAAATAAATAAATAAATGAAGAATATTAGGTTACCAGTGTTTTTAGGCTCAGAACATAAATACTAAAACAACACACAAATACCAAACATGTATTAGAAGGATCAAGATCTCAGAGAAGAAATAATGTGAATTATGCATATGCTGATACGTTTCAGAGATTGTTGAACAACCTACTTAAACAGTCACATATTCTGCCATTTGATGCAAGTGAAGTTTTACTACTGGTCTCTGGAGAAGAAGAGATAAGGTCACGTGAGGTGGATCATACAGTAATTTCTTAAACATGAAAATTTCACTGACATGCTGACATATTGTGTTGCATAGAGATGGTATATTTTTGAAGAGGTAACTCCATGTCCCACTCTTTTTCAGTTGCCATGAAAATATGGGAAACTAACTACCATTAATATTAGCATGCTCTGAAAGTCCTAACCCCACAAAAAAGAAGATAATGTAATGTTAATTTTTTCAGACCTCTGTTACCTCAACCTTGCTGTATTCATAAAGAGATTAAAAAATAATAATTTGCATACAAGATGTACATGGACTTCTCCATCATATGAACAAGTGCTATATGCAGAACAACATTTCAGGTAAAAGAATCTGTCACTATGGCAAGTAGCATAATTCATTCATTTTCAACATTGGCACAACACAACAAATGAAGAATAGCAGGAATACATTTTTTCTTAATGTCCTTGAAGGAGGCATCAAGCATTTTTTTTTTTTTTATTTTAACATTAATTAAGCTAAATCTGATAACATGTTTTAATTACACAGCACAGACTACTGTTCACATGAAGTATTCTCCTGGTAAAATGAAGGCCCTCATTCAAGAAATTGCTTAATCATGTGCATAAATTCCTTTAAATTTAGGACAAAAAAATGTCTTTGATCAAAAATAAAATGTCGAGGCTCTACCAGTGATTTAAGAGGCCACCTTCACTGTACTGTTGAAAGTGTGACTCAGACCAAGTGGTTCCATAAAACTACCCTCCTCCTCCTTCAATTCAAAATAAAAACACATCTCATGCAATTAAGCAGGTTCTGATGACAGTAAACACGACATTCATGTGTACATTCATCCACGCACAACTACCATACAACTTAAAACATTGATACAATGTTCATAATAGCAAGCATACTTTTCCTCTCAAGTCTACTTTTTCTAAAATAAATACAAGTTGAAAAAACTATCAAAAGTGGTTAAGAAGTAGCACAGATTACCACTAATTTTTAGATTCTCTTATTCCCTTTTCCACCTCTGTAGTACTAAGCAGCTACAGTTCCAGCCTCAGACACAAGGAAAAAAACTATTTCTTTAATTAAGGCTACTTAGTAAATCACAAATACAGAACACCAAAAAGACTCTACCTAAAGCATATAGGACTGGATTTACTATGTGTTTTTACTGAATAACCACAAATTAACATCTGACTACATACAATTACACAAACATTTTGAAATATTACCTAATATATGATAAAATACTACAGATGTCTATTAATTAGAATTTTCTTAGCTATTTTTATTGACCCTATTTCTATATGAAATTAAATTAATGCACATCAAAATAGTAAAATTCCTAATGTTTATTCCACAACTCCAACAACTTGCTGATGTAAGATGCTATTGCATAATCAAGACAATGATCTCTAGATTGTATAGGATTTCAGATTATTATAGATTTCCATTTATTTTCATAGAATCATGGAATCATAGGTTTGGGCTGGAAGGGACCTTAAAGATCATCTGGTTCCAATCCCCCTGCCACGAGCAGGGACACCTTCCACTAGACCAGGTTGCTCAAAGCCTCATCCAACCTGGCCCTGAACACTTCCAGGGATGGGGCATCCACAGCTTCTCTGGGCAACCTGTTCCAGTGTCTGACCACCCTCACAGTGAAGAATTTCTTCCTAAAATCTAATCTAAACCTACCCTCTTTCAGCTTAAAGCCATTTCCCCTTGTCCTGTCATTAACTGCCCTTATGAAAAGTCCTTCCCCAGCTTTCTTGTAGGCCCCCTTCAGGTATTGGAAGGCCGCTTCTTTAAAATACCAGAATACTGTATTAATAAGACTTAGTCAGAACATGTTCACAGAAAACACGTAAGTGGAGAAGCACTTTTATTTCTATCTTATTAAATGAAGTAATAATTTTCATGGCATCCATCTGCTCAAACTTAATATCAGGGAGATGTTAACATGGATATGCCCATAAAAGCTCTGGGAACTGAAAAACAGGAAATAAAATTCTCAACTATTTTTAATTTTTAGCCAATGCTTTAATCTGACTCTCAATCCATCAAAATCTAAATTGAGTTATATTTTAAAGAAAAAGTATTCATTTTGAATCCTTAGAATATCGCATTGTTTAAGTTTTCCATGTTATGAACTAGATAGTGTCTCTATTTTAATGAATTATGAGCCCTTTGCCTGTTAAGTTGTCCTTGATCTAAAGATTATGCTCCCACTAAAGGTACATTATACAAATGTCTATATTCAGTCATCTTTTGTCAATGCTTTACTATCCATTTAAAAGATCAAGATCAACATAAAGGTAATAAAATGATACATAATAGCAGACAGTTATGTTCTCTGTACTTTACTTATCAGTTCTAACTAAGATGTCTTTATCAAAAGGTTCATTTTCATGCAGTAGTGAGTTTATATCAATCAGTTATCCCTTACACCTGTCAGAACGTTCCTACACCCAGATAAATGTGACTGTTATCAGATACTAGTAGAAGGATAATGTAAAACTGCTTTATGAAAACTATTCTTTATTACTGCTCCACAGATGTTTCCTGTTATAAATATCCTACATTGTAACAAACAATAGTAATGGCATTATGTGGATATAGAACCAAAGAAGAAAAGTCACCTCAAGATACAGCCCTTCAATGCCAGAAGCAAATTTATCATTACTCTGTCAGCATTTTGCAGTATATATAGAAAGCACCACATATGCAAAGCACCAAATGCATTCCTCATACATTTTTCAAAACAATAAAGAAAATTCATTAAAAAAATTGTTCCGTTATCATGGCCAAATCGATTAAGTGGACCTGAGTGAGCTATATTATACCAATAATTCTAAAGCAAAGTTCCCCATTAACCAAAAGGGTCTCTATTTAAAAACTGAGGGCACAGTATCTTCATACGCATTTGCATAAGATAGCTTTTTTAATGTTTCAATTCAATAATAAATCTGCACCTAACATAAAAGACATTGACTAGATAGATACTTTCTTCCGTTTATGTGAAAAATTAAGAAATTAATACGGATGGAGGTAAACTGAAGCAGCCATAATCCAAAAATACAAATTGATTATCAGAAGGAAATACAAAAAACTAACACATCTTTAGTCTGTTGAAGCCTCAGTACCACAAGTTTACAAGAGCAAATTGATATTTTTTGTTCTGCTCATTCTGGTAATAAATATGTTTTTTCCAAAACTCTGAAATCAAGCTCTTTCTTCACAGACTAACAATTTGTATTCATAATTTTATACAAAACCTGGTTGACCATACTCTGTCCCAAGGGTGTAAAATTTAAAAAATGAGTCTTTCTTCTATTTCATATTTTCGTCACTGGTTGTGAGGCAATGACTGTGAAAGAACAGTGCATAAATCTCATATTAACCTCTTAATTAGTTACTTAACACAGCAGTAGGTTCAAGGAAGCTTCTGACCTACTATCAGGGTGAGAGAAATTTAGAAAATAGTTAACTAAACATGAATCAGAAACAGATGAGATAAGCAGTGCTACATTTTATTTTTGTATTCAAGTGCTCTGGATATAGATTTTTTTTAAAAATGTCTTTTGCTCAATGAGTATTTAATCTGCTTTGAAACAACCGATACAAGAAGACCAATACTTTTTCATGTCCCTGCAACTTCATTTGTAGGTATCTACGAATAGATCTTCTAAGGTTATGCTTCATAACATTTTCTAAGTGAATCATAGCAGGTATCCCTATATTGCCTACAGCAGCAGCAGTGTGGTGAGAAAAATTTTGTCTTTTGCCAATGGCAGATGCACAGCAGCTCCCAGCCTCTACGCATCAGTCTGCTCTACAACAAAGTTATAAATCTCCCATTTAAAGAGAATCCCAGAAAAAAATTGGGGTGTTGTACTGGCTAGAGATAATACAATGGAAAATACAACCCACCATAACATCATAAGACAATCGTTACCTTAGCAATGTCAGTAATGTATTCTGATTTTTAATACTCTTTACTTTCAATTTAGATGGCTATTGAACAAGCAGGTAATCCATGATGTTCTGAAATTGAAAATATACCAATATTGGATAGCAAAGGGACTAGAACTCTTATAATTTTTGATCTTTATATTCCCTCTGCTTTGTATGGAAGAGGTCAAGAACTTTTTTCTTCTCAGATATGTACTTGTATCTGTGGGATCTGCCAACTATTTCCATGACTCACACCTTTCAGAGCTGTTGCCAAGCCTACCCGGCGCCAACCAAGTCCTATATGTTGTAGGCAAGTCAAGAGCCGTTAAAAACATCAAATTGCATGTATAATTACTACATTGTGATTACTCAACAAATGCTTCAAACCTTCTGACCTAACACTTCTGCATATGTGTCATTTGTCAGTGTTACTGAAAACAAAGCTACGTATCAGACCTTCACTAACCTTCCCACTCTACGCAGCAACCGACCACACTGAAAGTGCTGTTCTCCCTTTTAGCCAGGACCTGAAATTGTTACCCAAGTTCAAAAGGAGAATTTCTGGAGCATTTTCACAAGACTGGCAACTTTGGGTTTGTTATTTGGATCCACTTCTGCAATACAAATTTTATTTATTTGTGCTTAACACAATTACTGCTTATTAATATTGTTTTAAAAAACAAGAAAAAATCAGGATCACTAATTGGACTCTACTTGTTTTGATTACTTTTTTCACCAATTTGTGGAATATTCTACATACCAATAAGGTCTAGTAATTCTGCTTTTGCTGATGTGAGCATTCCCATGGACTAAATAGCTGGAAGGCTATAGCATGAGATACAATTTGTCTGTAATCAGTGAGCTTCTTAGTTACTGAAGCTTTGCACAAAGGCCAGCTTGTCCCTCATCTTCATCACACAGGTGCTTCTGAGCTTGGAGAGGAGTGATGGAAGAAGATAGGGTTCATGAAAAATAATGTAACTTGGTATGCATTTGAGACATGTTGACTACATACCTAACAGTAATTAGGTTTATTCAGGTTCCTTCAGTGTTTCCAACCCTGCTTGAGACTGACACTCAGTTTTGACAATAATAGTAATATAGTGGTGGGTTATACAATACAAACACCAGTTGAAAATACTAACATGGCATTAAATAACTAATTTAAATAATACTGAGTAGACACCGGCACTGGAAGTACATTCAAGCACCACAGAACAGCTAACTAGGAGAGTTAAAGCCCAATTCTAATATCAGTGTATCTTTTCCAAAGCCAAAGGAAACAAGTCAACTAACATTATTTTACAAAAGAGGTATATAGACACAGTTATCCACTAAAACGTGTACTTACCACCTTCTTCATTTTTCCCTAAACTAAAATTCACACATATGTAAATACATGGGACACTATAACCCATCTATGAAAACATAAGCACTGCAAAGACTTGTCCAAAATTGTCATAGTAACTTCCAAAATTGTTACAATACCTTCACATTTCTTTAATCTCAGAGTTCTTCTACAACTTCCATTAAGAGTCTCCTTTAATCAACCATCACTGCTAACAATTGTTCAGATAGATTTCAGCTAGGTGCTTAAAATGCAACTGCCATATTAATCCAGATTATCATGGTTTTGTAAATATTATAAAAGCATCTCCCATGTCAGTTATAATCAGATTATTAGGTGGCTTATGACACTTTACCACAGAAAGTATCACTTACAATAACTTCTCAAAATCCTTTACGTGCAATGCATATGTTGTAGGTTGTCAATATTAGTGTTGTATGCAAGAACGCATTCCGTTTTTGCAATCCCATCAAGGCAAAATCAAATGCTTAATCAAACAATTCAGTAGCACTTACCTCTTTAGAGGTGAACATACTGAGGCCTAGAGCAAAAGTAATCGATCAGATAATGTACACAAATCAAGACATATAGTCCAAACTTTTGGAATAATATGTTCCAGTGAGTATCATTGCTTATTGTTCCCTAGCTAAAAGCTGAGCACATTAAAAATTGTAAAGTTCAACAAAACTAAATTTAATTTTTGCTTGCTGTAACATTCTTTGTTACATACAAAGGTGAAACAAGATGGACTCACAAGGTGGATAAAGAAGTACAGACCTTTTAACCCTACCCATTACAAAACACTGCATTACACTTAAAAACTTACCCAAACTAACTTTTTTATCATTCAAACAAAGAAGAAGAATCACAAGTGAATCTGAACAGAAACTAGCAGAAAATATTGTGGCTACAGTGAAAGACAAATACAGAAGACACAAGGCAGATCTAGTTCAACTCTGAATCATTGAATGATTTAGATTGAAAGGGACTTCTGGAGCTCACCTAGTCCAACCTCTGTTCAGGGAAAAATCAACATTAACAGGGTACTCAGGTCCTTGTCAAGGTGAGCTTTCAGTGACTCCTAGGTTAGAGAACCCACAACCATTCTGGGCAATTCTTCCAGTGTTTAATGACTCTCACGGTGACTTTATTTTTCATTCTATCCAGACAAAATTTTCCTTGTTGCAACTTGGGACTTTGTCCCCTTGTCTTCTTGCAGCACTGCCCTGACAAAAGTCAGACTCTGTCTTCTCTATATCCCCCCTTTCTGCAGCTGAAGACCTCAACAAAATCCTCCCTTTGCCTTTTGATCCTAGCACTGAACAGTCCCAGATGCCACAGCCTGTCTGCACAGGTCACACACCCCAGCCCCTGACCACCTTGGTGGCCTCCACAGCACTTGCTCCACTACATGCACACCTCTCTTGTACTAGGGAGCCCAAAACCGCATCAGTACTCCAGATGCAGTCTCACCAGGGCTGAAGAAGAGAGGAGGACAATCACTTTTCTTGATGTGCTGGCTAAACACTTCCTATCCCAGTATAAGGTGGCCATCTTCACTACAAGAGCACGCTCATGTTGGCCATTGATTTACTTCAGCTAGTTCTCAGGCTTCAACTCTGTGAGATCAGTAAAACCCTCAACAAGGTGGAGGTTTAATCCCTGCCTGGAAAAAATAGTTACACTTCTTTTGACTGGGAAGAGGATGGATTTTGAAAGAAAATGTATTAGTAGGAGTAGGTTGAAAGTTCTCTTTATAGCATAAACTCAGTCAGGTGGTAAGTAGGCCCAGAAGTGTGATCTAGAGGCTGAGGGATTCAAGCAGTGTGAAGATCTTTCTGCTTCTTCAATAGCCAAGGACAAGTGCAGCAGAATGATTCTTCTTCTGTGAGACTGGAAAAATTGGTGGTTCCTCACTCCAGGGTGGCAATACTTTTTCCCCAGATCCACTGGGCTAAAAGCTAACCTGAGTCTAAAATGACCTGGCTTTGTCTATACTGGTAAATAAACTAGGCTATTTTATTTCTCCAGTCAGGATGCCAAATGGCACAACACAGCTAAAATCAACTTCTTCCCGAAACCACACCAAGTTAACGATTTGACGCTTGCACAAAACCCTGCCCTGGTGAGTTTAGCAGTATATACGCAGCCATTTAAACTCCATTTGTGGAATGAATCTAGTCATGCGGAATTGGCACTGTGCTGAGGATGTCAATTCAAATTCATAAATGCTGAAAGCCAAATCGAGATCTGTAAAAACGTCCTTTTCAAGGAGATCTTATAATTATCTCTCAGAATTACAGCAGATATATTGGGTCTGATTCCTCTCACAACATGAAATTCATGCTTTGCAGAGAATCCATACATATTTCCACTTAAAACAATTTATTTGTTATAAACTTCGTGCAGTTCTTCTTGGAAAAAAACTACGCATTGTAGGCAGTGAATCTGATGCAAATTGTAGCATACAGCTGAGCTGCAAATTACAGTTTGTTAAATATGATTACAGAGACATTTTATCTTGTGGAACTCTATTTGGATCTCATAATCGTGAATTCAAAGACTCTCCCTTTTCTTTCACCTTCATCTATCCTTTTTACTTTTAAGATCAAAATAAGTGCTCATATTTAGCATAGAAAGAGCAAGTAAATAAAATCAGTATATGAGGAATAAAATGTGTTGTATATGCAGGTATTCTGCCTACAGGCTTCAAAGTTCTTGTATGAATTTCTACAAATTCCTGAGGAAGAAATATAGGAAGATAGATAGATGGATAAATATATATGAAACTAGATGTATATATATATAAGTATATAGATATATAGATATAAATCTTCATATAGGAATAAATTAGAGCCTTCAGTGGCTGAGGTACCTTATTTGCTTATTTCTCTAGGAAGGTTACTGGTCTTTCTATTTTAAATGCATCCACTAGTAAAACTAACCCATGTTAACTCAATACAAAAGTTAGGACCTTTTTTTCCATTTCTCTCTAACTATTACTTGTATTTCACAAATGAAAGTCACTAGCCAGGATGCAGTCTCTAGGCAAATAACAGTAAGTAATCATTCAAAGCTCATTTGTAAAGCTCAGCCTAACTGACATTATAAAAGTCTATACTGTAAACACAAAGCCGTGTCTGAAATAGCTCATACAAGCTGTGTAACACTGACATCGCTGAATTAAACGTACTTCCTGTAAAGAACTATGCTCATAGAAAAGAGATCATCTTCCCTCACCCCTCTTCCTAGTTCATTAATTAACAGAATATTTACCACACATGGGGTCATTACTGGAGCTCCTTATTTAAGTTCTTCACGGAGCTGAAGGGACTCATACCTTCCTGTTGACACAGTTACCATTTGCAGTTTGTGAAAAGAAAATGTCAGCATTCAGATAAAATAACTGAAAAAAGATGTCTTCTGACACCTGTCTTTAAATCATAAAAGCGCTGCAAATTACTTACAGTTCTGAAAAGGATGCATATCTAGGTTCCATTTTAGTTGAAGAGAATGAGAAAATAGAAATGAAGATCACTTTTACCTCTCTCCCTTCCCTTTCTTTTTCTTCAACTGTCCAAAAATACATGTAATTCACACACCAGTTTGGTATCAAATATCCATTCAAACCTCCTACTTAAGCATTTGCCAGACCTGTTAACTGTGTCTTGATAATTACAGATAGCAAACATCTATATTTGGATAGCGGTCAGCAAACATATTCTTTTCCAAATATGCTGTTCTTCACGCCAGTGCCACTTTCTCTCTTCCTTTCCCCATCAAAAAATTTGAGAATTCATCTGTTTAGAATTTTGAGATTGCATGCTCAATTACAAATGCTCCATGCTTTCTCTTTATATCCCACACATGTCTTTAGAGATACGCAAAGGCTGCAAAACATATCACAGTAACCAACAAATGTCCATACTGCGTGAAACCAAAGACCTAACCACCCAGACATCTTGTCTCTGATGATGACCAGTACCAGCCACCCAAGGAAAATTTATAGAAAAAGAAAACCATATAGTGATACAGCATCAGGATATGTTCCCAGCCTCCAGCAATTTGCATCCCAGAGACTTCCCGAACCTTGTGCAGTGGTGTTGTACCATCTTTGATGGATTTTTCTTACCTAAACTTTAATTATAATTTTCTGAGCCTCTAACAATTTTTGGCACCTACAATGTCCTGTGGCAGTGTATCTGGCAACTTAAGTATGAATTGTGTGAAGCAGTGACTCAATTTTTTTTTTGTTAAATCTACCATCTGTTAGTTTCATTTGATGACATCTAGTTCTTTTATTAGAAGAATGCTCCCTTTTGACCTTCTTACTCCACCCCCAATTTTACAGACCTCTATGTTACCTTTCCTCCCTCGCTTCCTCTGGTCCACAGATCCAATCATCTGTTTTCTAACCAGAAAAGTTCTAACTTTTATTTTTTGATGTGCTATTACTTCCCTTTGTTACCATATTGTTTATAAAGATACTGAAAAACATCAGTCTTATCATAGACCACTGAGACTTCAGTAATGATCTTTCTCAACTAGCAAATAAAACAAATAAAAAATGGTTAGTTTCCTACCTTTTAACCAGGTATTTTCTGAATGACCCATGGCAGAACAATTCCCTGCAGAGGAACCTTGCTAAAAGTTTTTTGAGAATCAAAGCTTTACCAACTGGATAGTCTTTTATTGCACTATTCATTAATCCTTTTAGAATTTCCATCTACAGAAGGAGTGTTGACTCTTCCCTGGTATAGCACATTTATCCAATGCCCATTAGCATTATTCTTTCTACTTATTTGTGAAGTATAGATCCAGACTTCCTAGTCTGTAGTTCTCCGAACACCCTCTAGGACCCTTTTAAAATATCATAGTTGCCACCGTTCCAGTGACAACAATGCAGTTTTAAGCAGGAAGTTACATCTCTGCATTAACTGCTCAGCTATTTCATATCTGACTTCCCTTTAAACCACAATGCCATCAAGGTCCTTGGGATTCATCCTGTCAAATTGTCCTGTATCCTTCTTTTACTGACACTCTTACATAGCTTTTTATTTATGCCTCCAGCTATTCTGGAGAATCCAGAGGCAGTAAGCACTGCTGTGCTGTGGCAAAGTCCACGTCCCCAGGTCTGTGTCAGAGGTGAGGGGATGTGTGGGACTCCTTTATACCCACTTATTCATCAGAAAGGACTAATTTTTCCTTAGCCTTCTCCACATCCTTGCTACCACTTCAGCTAAAAGAAACAGCAAGATCACCCCAGTTGTCATTAGTGTAGCCAGAATGGGGGCAAAAGCCTTGAATATCAGCACCCGTGAGAGAATGAGGAGGAATAATCTTGACTATTCACACTGGAAAAGGAGTTACTCATAAAGTGCTGTAGTTGGAAGGAAAAATAGTAAGTTTCAAGATTTTTTTTAAAGTTGTTGAATTTCACAGGAAAGATTACAATTGTCAACTGGAATAGATTTGGTTTTTGGTTTGTTTTGTTTTTAAAGAGACCACTATTTTCAGAGTTGACAGCTGTAAATACCACCAAAAAAAAAGATCAGATCTTGACAATGAATGGAGAGGAGGCTTTTGTCTTTTATCAGAAGGTAAGAATCACATCCAGGACATTAGAAAATGTACGTGAAGGGACTGGTGGTTTGGCCATGTAAGCACTACCAAGCAACACATATAAACTCTATCAATGAAGCAAGGCTGAGGAACAGCCTTGCACAACTTCAATGCCTGCACTTCTTGAGTTTGCCCAACTTCGTCTGCAAACTCAAGCAGATTCTAGCCACAGTCTTGGTAGCATTACACCAATCTAAAACAGGTGTGAGAGGAACAGGATTATTCTGCATATTCCAAAGACAGCTGGGAATAACAGGCACTGTTGCAAAACACTTTTATCTTACAATTCTGCTTGCTAAATATTATTTACAACATTCTGTGTTATTTATCATTTTATCTCATTATGTATTGTCTAGAGATGCAATTTTCAAAATGGGGTGGGAACACCTTATTTTAGTGGAATTAGATTTAGCATTTAGAACATTCATACAGCAAATCAAACTTTAATGAACTCCTCTGCAGATACTGTTTATTTTTGGAAAAGTTTTAATAACTTTTCCTGTAATTAAAAATAGCATACAATATCAGAAGCCAGCAGCAATTAAAGGTAATCAAATTTGGGAAATTGTGTAGGAAGTACAAAAAAGATCTGTGGATATTTTGTTAAATGCTTATTATCAGTTGAAGTACTGTTTGCTTCACAAAACAGAACAATGCTTATCATTAAAACATAAGACCATTCCTATCAAGTTCTTTGCCTGATTTTCTTCTTTCATAAAATGCACTGCATGTGAAACAAGTCTTCAAAAAAACAAGGCCTAAAAAAACCTACTACTCAGGGTGCCTTTGAGGATATTTAATTAAAATCTAATCCTGCATTCATTAAGGCTCACATAAATTAAGCTGTCATTCATAAGATTTATGGATTCTCATTTGCATATTGCATACAATTCATCAATTACTCAAGTATGAAAGGAGCACATTTCCCTTGGAGCTGCATGCTACCCTGCCAACATTTGAAATGAGGGAAAGAGCAAGACTGTCAGGCATTCACACAAACTTTCTTCCAAATGTCTGCTCCTTGATTAATCTAATTTTCTAGCTATTCCTTACAAGATACAACAACAGCCCTTCTGCAAATTTCTATTATTTCTCCTGTCTTCATCATAAAATCTTCTTGTCTTTTAATAATACTTCATGTCTGACTGATTATTATTTGTTTGCTAATGATATGGCATGAATGTTTTCTTTATATGAATGCATAATGCATACATCGGAGTTAAAATAAAATGATTAGTATTTTCAGGTTTTGTTTTTTTTATGCTTAATATCACTAATTTGCTTAGCTGAGCTTAATAAAAAACTAAGCAATGAGAAAAAAAATACCAAATTATAAATCTATCATTTAAAACAGCTATCAGTGTTAAGTCAGAATATTTCTCTCAGAGTATAATGGTAATGTGCACATAATAAAATCATTAAAACTTAACATTAAAATATAATTAAGAAGAGACAACAAATGTTTAATGTGAAAAATCAGCTTATTCACAGCCACTGTAGTATGTACCTGACTGCACTTTTGAAAGTTGTAGGCAAAGTAGTGATACAGGTAAGTTTGTTTCTGTTGTACATAAAACATGCTGAGTTAATTCAATTGTCTTCTCTGGGGAGTTAATCTTAATTTCAGTGGCACAACTAGGAAGTAGCAGTCTTTGCTCGCCCAGTCTCTGGATACCTTCCAACATGCATGTGATCAGGTGCTGAATTTAATGCATAACACTCATCCATGTCTGGGAGTTTCTAAATTAAAATATATGAATGTATCAGCACTGTCTAAAATTACTCTTAAGGCTCTCTCTAAATTTATTGGCTCATTTTATGTTGTTAATTAAGTAATAAAAAATAATAAAAATACCAAAATAAAGTTGCCATTTTCTCAAAGAAATGTTATGTTTAACAAATAAAAGGATGATAAGCTATGAAACAATAAAAATCCAACACAAAACACTTCTGATCTTCTTAAGAGAGTACATGTAACACTTTGTAGTGCTATTTCCCATACCAAGATAACAGAAATTTTTTTTCATTTCAATATAAAAAGTATTGGGGCCTTTACATATGTGTAATATAAACCAATGAATCTCGGACCAGATGGTGAGCAAATTAGAAATAAATACTTCAAATATTAGTGATCTAAGGTTTTATTGTTCAAATGTGTTCAGCACCAAGTCTATCTTAAAAGTCATATGCTGCCTCTTGCCACACAGGGACTGTTGAACATTTGGACTGGATTACTGAGTAGCAAACAAATATTTTTTTCTCTTCTCTCCTCCCTCAAATCTGTTTAAAAATGAAGAGAGATTTCATTCTAAACATAATTGCTAACATAATCCCATGCGAATAAAGTTAACTAACCCTGGAAAAATAAACAGATGACTAACTTTAATCAGAGAAATGAAGTCATCATTATGCTTGGTTTATAAAATAGATTTCCATTGTCAAAGATAACATAACAGGGGTTTCTTTGTTATTTTGGCTTGTTTATTTTGAGTTAGCTGCTCTACTGTAGACTGTTTAGGTCCATCCCTGAATTACTACCGCATTTATTGTATGTCTTTTTAACTGTTGCATTCTCCGAGCTTCACATTTCTCAGCATGAGCTGTCTGCTTAATTCTATCCAAGTAGTGTGTAATGAGAAAAGAATTTTCCCTGTCTACAATAATATAGCTTATTTTATTTCCTGAACCCAAACCACCTGTTCAGTTTTTCTATTTAAAGCTTTGTAAGGCAACCGACTACCTCAGTACATTTGTGCTGAAATGAAAGGCCAGCAGAATGAAGCTGCGACTTCTTTAAACTCAGTCCAACAAAAAGCATCACCTGTAGAGCAGCTTCTTGGCTCCAGAGTCAAATGGGGTTCACTTCATAAAATTCTCAACAGATCTTACAAGTTACTTTCTTATTTATGCAAAATCTATGCAAAATATTTCTAAATTTAATTCTGCAAGAGATTTTGAGATAAACGGAAATAAATTACTACATTGTAAGAAATTACTATAGAACTCTCTTAGTTTGAAACCTCCAATTGTTTATAATTATTAAAATTAACTGCATTAATTTTGTCTGAGTTTGAAACTATAAATCGAGGACAAATCAATTTATCACAGTAGTTTTGTGACTACTACAAGCACCTATCTCAGTGATAAGCAATAGCTCATCTGAAAAACTACATTCCAAAAAGATACAAAAGACAAGCAAATGTGTCCTGGACCAAACATGACTCCAAACTTAATACTGGACTTTGCCTACCACCATAAACTAGATCACCTTCAAAAATGCCTTTGAATTTTTAGACTTTACATCATCACACATTAAATGTGGTTTGAATTCAGTGGAATGAGGGCAGTGGAAGAAAAAGAGTCATTAAACACTATTCTGAGATGTTTGGTTTTGAAAATTCCCCCTTTATATTTGTCAGCATTTTCAATTTGTCATTTAAATGTACATCTCAAAATACAAGCTTTGGTATGATTTTCAGATTAAGAAAAAATCTCATTCAGCCCTTCCTGGGTATTTAGGGAAGTGGGTTCAGCCTACCTACCTCAATGATTACAGCAATGCTTTAAAAAGAAAAATTATCAGATACCAGGCTTATGCTTCTGAAAATATAAGAGAGGGGAGGTACAACTTCTTATAGAGGGTATGAATCTAGAAAAAGAGAAATAAGAAATCTGTAGGTATATGTGGTTACAAAAAAAGATTTGTAAATAAATAGATACTTTGCTTCAGGCCAATTTGGCCTACTTAATGGTTAAATTTATCTGCCTCTCTTTCCCACTTTTCTGTAAGTATGAGGGAAGGAGGCTGGGGAAGGTAAACATAGCACTAAGTATATGGAAAAGAGGACATTATTCCTCTTGAACCACCCAGACAGAGCAACAAAGAGAACCAGATCATCTTTTCATGTTACACATAAAGACATTATACCTAGGATATGTAGGTACCTCAACTGCTGATGTAAAAAAAGCTTTCCCTTTCTCCATTCCTGTTAATTATTTTCAAATCTGTGTAGATATAACACCTTCTTCCTTCCTTTTCATTAGCTCATAAATGTCTGCAAGACAGAAGTTCTGGTCTGATAATACCTGCTGAAGCACAAAACCCGTCCTGTGGATGCCAATCCATTGCCAGTGAGATTTAAATGCTGGAGCTGGTTCAAACACCTATGAAATTTTCAGATAAAATCTTTATTAAAACAAGTTAGGATTGAAAGCGCATTTCATGGGAGTTCCTGTAACCTCACCAAAACATTATCATTTCCTTGCAAAAACTCTACGCGCTTTAAATAATTAAAGAGCTGGAATTTGAGACATAGATTAGACTTCTTGGTTATCAATGCCACACATTGCTTTGCTATTTATTTCTGTTACAATTCACATGCAATCCTAATCTAATCCTCAAATTTTCCAAAATATATACAAAGCTAGAAACTTATTCAGGGATTATATAATCCTGTTTCTCTTCTGAAGGAATCCATTTACACAGGTGCAATTACAATACTTATGAAGTCACTATTCACAGAGTGACCATCTGAACAGAAATTAAAAATACCAGTTGAGTATGTCTCCATACACTCTCATGAACCTAAAATACCTAGAATTGTGTATCTCATGAGAACAGTCATTTCATCTGTATTTGTTAATTATTCTTCCATGTCACCAGTCAGCTGCAAAAAGACGTAATTTAAAATAACTCGAGACTCTATTTTTTGCAAGTACTAGATTCTGAATGAAAACTAAATTATGAGCCTAAGTCCATGATGAAAATAAAAAAGCAATATGGCCTTAAACTTCCTTTGTAGCTTAAAGAGCCCAAGGGTGACAAGATGCATCTTGCATGAGAAGTTATTTTTTTTTAACATACCTTGGGGAAGTGCTAAATCATCGGCACCTCCACCTCAGCCACGTTCCCTTGTCTCTCTTAAGCATTTTTGCTGTCCTTACACTGTTGAAGCTTTAACTAAATGGAAATTAAACAGGAAATGAAACTACATACTGACACTAATTCTTCATTATATATTCCTAGTAAACAAGATTCACCCAATATCACTTATTATAAAATGATGGAGTTTCACTGAAAATTGTGGGAAGATTTAAAACAAGAAAGAAGACAGTGGTAATGAAAAATTTTTTAGTAGATAGTGAACTATCTGCTTTATAGTTTGTGTCAATATACATAAACACAGGTGATTCTTAACTTAAAGTAAGTGGGCTGCTGGGGTAAAGATGGTTTGTTAATATGTAAAACTGTCTTTGGAGATGGTTATTTTTTCAAAGAATAAGAAAACTACATTTGATTTGATTCTTTAAAGAGTAGCATCTAATGTCAAATTATGTCGCAACTACTACATAGTTACGCGATATTAACATATCGCAACTAAATCCTAACTGAATCACACTAAATTTGTTAGTAACAGCTTTGAGGAAGCATCAATTCATGTCACAATTAGTAAAATCAGTTTCCTTCCAAAAAAAGCTTCTTTTTATTGATCCTTTTTTTCCTGTCAATCATTATTTAAACTCAGCCAAGACTTTCCTTGCAGCTGCAGAAATGGTAAATGCCGCTGCATGCCGCTTTACAATACATGCGCAGATGCAGGTGCCATGTTTGTGCATTTATGCATCGGGATACGGTAAGCGCTCTCTGTGGAAGCATGTTATTATGATTATCGTTACTGCTAAAATAACAAGCTGTAAGCACAGTGCCTGGAAATATCCAAAACAGTCTTGAAAAAAACACAAATGACTGACCTCCTTCTCTGCCTTCCTAAAAACCACAGCAGTTAAACAGATTGTGGAAAAACTTTGGTACCAATGAGTCATAGGAGACACAAGAAGCTTAGAGCAAAAGTTGTAATCCTCTTTACCAAACATGGCAGATATAAATTCGTTTTTACTCTGAACTCCTGGGACAGCTTTCCCTCTTCTGTTATTTCAGACATTCAAAAGTCAGCTTTGGAGTATTGATGACTACTTGAACTTTAAAATGGTGAGTTTATGATGATACACATCATGTTCAGAGAAAACTTTGTCAAGTGACAGTCTAACGCCATATGCTGTACAGCACTGAAGGTTTCATCACACCTACCTATGGAACATAAACAATTACCATACTCAAGCAGAAGCTGCCTATCTCTGGAGAAATCTTAACAAGCAAAGACAGTACGAAACACAAGGGGTCCAAAAAGTCCCAAAGAGCATTAAACTGTATCCTCTTAGGCTACAAGCACATTCTACAAAGTACTGACGTATGAACTATTTAAACCTCTAAATTCCATATGCATGAGTCAGAACTGAGCACAGCAACAGCAATCACCGAAAGCAATAGTCCCAAATATTTGAATGAATTTAGTTCTAACAAATTGAACAAGATCCACAGCACAGTTATTAAACTGAAGTCCCTGTAGAGACTTCAAACATAGCACAACATACAGTGCACAGGAAAAGCAATTTCATAAAAGTTGTATCTTGAACATAACATTTTGAAAAAAATGCTGTAAGCAAAAAATAGTACAGAGATTCTCCATTCACCACCTTGAATTTTTCTGTTCAGCTACACATCCTCCTCAAAGCCACAAATGAACAGACTTTCCACTACTGGTTTTACTTTCAACTATCTTTTCACTCACAGCTTTAAACCTATCTCTGTTACATCAATTAACTTTCAGAAACACTAATGTTAATGGTTAGAAAGGTCTATACTTTAGTAAAGTATATAGTATATAGTGAAGTATAGTTCTATACTTTAAAAAAATAATGTAAATTAAATAATAATTTGTGATTTCCCCAATACTTACAGTTTCAGAAACAGCCACAATACCATATTTCATATTAGGACAGATAGTATCATAGATTCATACTACCCATACATACAGAGATGAATGAATGCAGCCAAAGAAAACCACTGAGCAGAACTTATCAAAAGCATTTAACAACAGCACAGCTTAGGCCTGTGAACTTTGATGACTTGGTTGCTATGTGTGCTGCTTTTCTTTGCCTTTTTTTTTTTTTAACTTAAGGCACTCGGTGCCACACTTACACTGTGTTTTTCATGAATTCATAGAGTATTAGGAGGGAGCAAGTGGGGTCAAACTCTAATTCTTCCCACAAGCTGTACAGAAAGCAAGAACACTGGCAGACAACAGGAAAGGTGGCTATGGCTTTGACTTATTCTGACACAAAATAGATATACTTGAAGGAAAGCATTAGTGGTGGCACTGTCTGAGACATTAAGACTTTGATCATCTGTGGCTGAGGCAACTTAAGGTGTTAACTGTTTTCAAGCTACCTTCTTCAACCACATGGTAGTCTTTCGGTTCCTCTAGAAAAGGGAATATAGAGCCTTCCATGCTTAAAAATACAATTCTTAACTTCACTGGTTATTTATGTTATTTTTACACCTAATAGGGTTTTGACATTCAGGTTTGTCCTGAAGAGGTATTGCTGCCTACTGCCCCAAGCCTGGAAAGCATTTCAAAGCTCTTGGTGAAAAGCAAGTCTATATATTTCATTGGTTGCAGAAATTTCATCAATACAGCTCATGTAAAACTTCTGCTCTTTGTCTAAGGTAAACCACCATGAAATAAAATTTCCAGTTGCCTACTGAAACACTAATACTTCTGCAAAAACAACTGTTCTTCAGATAATGCTTTTCTAAATGTATTATTGTGAAAAAAAAAAAGAAAGAATGACTGGAATTTCAGGTAATGAAAGGAGGAAGGAACAAGTTTTCTGTTTTAAAGCCAGAAAGAGACATAAAGCAATAAACATTGCTCAAATCAAAATATACCAGAAAACTATCAGTTGAACCATTGACACATAAAAACCTTCTGAAGGCTTTAGAAAATGTTCTTGTTTTTCAAAGTGAAGATTATATATTTTGATAGTAGTTCAGAATACACAGATAATATTTAACATGGATAATGCTTCAAATATTATTAAAAAGTCTGACTTCATATTTTCAACATAAATAAAAAAGTGTACCTGGTTTTTAATCAACATATAGTATACAGTTCATTCACAGATAGGTCAATTAAAAGACCTCTTATCTTCCCTATGTGTAGACACTTAAAATGCAGATGTTGCCATTTGAGTTTGTCACTCTGATCTTTTTGTAATCCATGTTGAGAAATAAGCACTTCTATGTCACAATTCACTTGACTTATTTTCTATGCCTACCTGAGGATGGTATTAATTGCTCTGTAGAATTTCTCTCTACTGACTATATGCAGAGTCCAGATAATGAGCTCAGATGTAGACACTGTACACTACAGAGATTAAGCAAGTTCCCTCTCACCCTTGCTCTCTAAAAATTGAATTCACTGATTGTACTTTTGACTAAAGTCAAGGGGGAGCCTAAAGTGGTGAAAACTGTACCCTGAGCTGCTTTGCCTTGCACTGAGTAGCCTCTCAGTCTTAAAAATTACTAATCCTTCTTCTGAGGTGGCAAACTTCCTGGAGTAAATACCATTCCATTATTTATTTCCTTTAAACTACACTTGAATCTGTTCCAACTTAAATGGAGGAGATGGGGAAAAAAACTTGCTGCATGTGAAATTAAAGCAAATTCAACTTTTTTTAAAAAATCAGCCTCCAGCTTTTCAGAAGGGCAACAATATAAATTTATACACAATGAGTATAAATAGTACCAGGAGAGTTCAATGAAACATACAGAGAATACAATAAAAAGGCAAACGAGTTTATCAGTACATTTAAAATTATCTGCACCTCTTTGAATAACTTGCACACTAGGAAAACATGTAACCTTCATCTTAAAAGCCTGGTGTACCATCACATCTCAATCAGAGAAAATAAGGCAGACACTGTTCTATTTTTCACACATCTCTGTCAGTAGACCCCACTCTTGGGAAGTTTAACATCATCTCTGCTTCTGTCAGACATGATCAGTTATGCACAGATGTCGACATGCACTCTTCTTTTCTCTTGTGATTTTTTTTTCTTTATTTCATGTGTTATGACTTGCAGTCATGAAATGTGAAACAGATAAAAGTTTTTAACATATAATGATTTTGAGCTATATTATATGAAAATTATCCATATTTTCAGGTAATTTTCATATTTTTCATAAATTATCATAATTCAATGTATATTTTAAATTAATAATTTACAATGTGATCTGATTAAGAGATAAAGCAGAAATTTACTGTAGTGCAAATACAGTAACAACCACAAAACAGCTTGTAACATGGGACAACGGATGGAATATCAGATCTTAGCACTTGTTTAAAGGCCTAAAAAACTGCAAATTATTTCATAAAAATTTGTCATACAAAAATCAGAAAAAAAAAAAAAGGTTTATAGCAGCACTTGAAAGGGTGAAGTTAATGTCAAGTTTTGAAGTCTCTTAAAACATCATATGCAGAGCTTCCAGCTAACACAACTACAGAAATTTCAGGGTTGAGTCAGTTCACCCAGCATTACTCTAAATTAATTGTCTTTGTGTTTTTTGCAGATGCCAGTAAACAAACAAAATTCCATTGGGCTAAACTTGGTTTACTTTTGACCTAGCGAAAAAGACCTACAAAACATAAAACAGGAACTGGAATTAGACATTTTGAAGGATAGAAGGTAATTTCAGTGCCTAAAATGTACTCTGCAAAAATACACAATAAAGACGCAAATTAATTAAAAAAATAATCAAAAATCTCCATGCAAACAAAACTATGATTTTCACAGCTTAATTCCCATACCAAACACAAGGATAGGGGTTTTTTCAGCTAGATCTCCAGTCATTGTACACCTTAAAGCTGTCTGAGGACAGACACAGATAGAGATTGTCTATTAATCTCAGCATTATGGTGTGTCATGAATTCTCTTGACTTCTGATTTGAAATCCCACTAGTGCCTATTCAGCTCTTCACCTTTTTTAAGTGAATCCATTCTTCATTTGCCAATGTGCTAGCCAGGTTCTTTCTAATAATGACTAGTCTTGGCTGCTTACAAAACATGTAAAACTTTGTGATTTTTCTGAGCATCTTTTCAAGAAGCATCAATATCAAGGAGTATCAAGCCTTGTATCAATGTCTCTGTTCCATGAGTACTGGAATAATTTGTGATATGCCTCAGCAAGTACTAAAGAGTAAGTGTCCTATATAACTTCATTGAAAATAGTAGATCTGCATAAAAGAATGCATATAATATCAAAAACATGGCCACAGTTGATAAAAATAAATTGACTGCACATTCAACAAAGGCGACAAAACAAAATAATTTTCAAAATTATTTCAGTTTTTAGAAATTCCTTCCTGTGCTATCAGATCTGAAAGGTCAGCTTACATTCTAATAAGTATGGAAATGATACGTATTCAGCAGTAAAATATAAATACATTAATTTTAAAGGTAAGTAAATAAAGAATTAACAGTATTATCTACTTGGAAAGAGGAAATGTCAGAGTGAAGAGAAACTAACAATAGAGTTAATCAGGAATCATTTTTTGGATCAGTCTTGTTTAATAATTTAACTGATGTCCAGCACACTTGCTGGACTTTCAACACAAAGTTGGAAGAGGACTGAACATTACACTGAAAGAACTGGATGGTCTTGAGGAAAGATGATGCATTTTAATGGAGCAAAGTGCAAGGTCATTCACTCAGGAACCATAAATAAGAGTAGCTGCTGTAAGCCAAGAACTTCTAAGTTGGGAATAACCAGGGAGAAGAAGTATCTGGATTTATTATTTGCAATTGGACTTGATGATCTTAAAGGTCTTTTTCAACCAAAACAATTCTGATTCTATTCTATGATCTTTGGATGATCATGAACCACCAGTGAGACACAGCTATGAAACAGACAAATACCATTCTTCAGCATAGCAGGTGATATATTTCTAGTTGATCAGAAACTATGACTGACATATAAGGCATCAGTGGAAAGGTTTGCCTGTATAACCCTAGTCAACCATCTTCAGAAATGATAGATTCACAGAGAAATAGGTCTAGAGGAGCACCGCAAGCACAATCATAGAATGGGGAGGCTTCCAAGACAAGGCTGAAAGAACTGGACTTCCCAAGTATTGGAAAAGCAAAGCCTGAGGTGGGGTATAATTTTTCTCTTTCACAATCACAGGAAAGGTCTGGTAAATTTATAAGGGAAGATTCAGACACAGAAGGAAAGTGCAGGCTGCTCCAAGTCAGTGTCATGCAGCAGCACACTACTGATCCAACCAGTTCTCTGCCAGGTCTCACAAAATTATTTGTGCAACTGGCCATGCACAGAAAAAAATAAGAAAAGGAACTACAGATTGACCAAAAAATAAATTGGTTGAGGAAGGGCTACACTGTGGACTTCCTATAGAATGATTAAGGAAGCACCAGGAAAGATCTCACTGGTGATACACCAAGTTGTTAGGTATAGTACAAAGTAACCCTGATTAAGTTGTACTAAAGAAGTCAAAAAGAAAGCATATATGACTATTTATTTTTTATTATTTACCTATCTGTTATCTACTGAGGTTTTATGCTATTCCTACCAAAATGGTCTGTGAATAATTTCTTAAGCTAGAAGATGTCATATTTCAACCAAAAGAAATTTTTAGTAAGTATGTATAAAGAAGAGCTACTAATGGGATGTGCTGAATTTAAGGCTTATTTCCAGTATTGCAAGCAGTCCAGATATTATACCTCAATTTAAAATCACCCACTATGATAAACTAGAGGAAAGCCTTACTTTCATCAGCATTCCACAATATATAAGTGTTTCAAAACACCAGAAAATGAAAAAAAAAAAATAAAAAAATAAAAAATTGAAAATTATTTACTAAAAAAAGATACATTTGGATATCAAAGTATTCTGAAAAAAAGCCCTAAAATTGGAAATAGTTATTATAAAAAAATACCAGGATTAAAACTCCTTGATTCTAAATAGTTTCTAGCCTAAAAGTTACAAAGCACTACTTCTTTCAGTTGTATCTTATCATGTTACAAAATTGAATTTTTGCTTAAATTCCAACACAGTTTCATAAATGTATATTTGATAGGTAAGTGACAACATCACACTGTAAATATTTCAGAGAACTGTAAGACATTAAACTTTTAAAATGTCAACCATTTAAGGAATCATAGCTTTGCACCTGTGATCCAAAAACCATACATCACTGTAACTCCTCCCTGGGTTCTTTTGCATTTTACTGGTAGAAAATACTTTTCTCAATATTAACCTTTAAAAATAAATACCTGTGAAACCTTTTAGAAGTACATAATATCAAAAATTGTGGTGAGTAATGTTGAACTAATAATAAAGTGTTCTGTCTTATTTACTTAGTTTTTGTTTTAAATAAAAAAATTATACAGATTAAATGTTGATTTTAGAAGACTTTGCTGTTAACTTCAGAGTTTCAGTCAAAATCTAACTGAAGATTCCATAATTGCTTAAATAGCAGCTACTTTTACAATTGTCCTTAATTAGGTCCCAATTTAGCAAATCACTTGGCCATATGCTGAGGTCCCACAGGATTTAAGAATGTGCATAGAGTTGTGCACATGCATCAGAGCTTAGCTGAATTGGGCCTTAACAGTAGACATTTTTAAATTCTTTTTAATTTCTGGAACTGCTGTAGCCTTTTGAATTTTCGTATGTTTCTCCTCAGTTCTTGGGAATTTCAGCTACGATTGCTTCTGACTATTACATATAGGCAACTATTTTTTTAAATTATAAGTTTATTTCTAAATGCCAAGGTTTGACCTGAGAATGAGGGAAGAATTTCAGAATAATTAGAAAGTAAAACAACTGAGAGATAGATGGAACTAAACCCAGTGCCACCAAACACTTCAAAATAAGATGGGCAGCTCCTTCAATCAACAGGAAATCTCCAATAGACTGGACAGACTCCGATTATCCTAGGAAACCAAACAACTGAAATTGTTCTGGTTATCAATTTTATTTAGTACGTCAACTTTTCAAGTCATTTTGCTTCTCTATAAAACCCTGACATTTATGGAGCAGAAATTGTGAAACTTTTACATGGTACAGAAAAGTTTTTTTGCAAAAGGATGGGTTCACTTCTCCATTCTGTGCAGCTGCAGCTGCATACATATTTGTCTAGTGGTACTTATCCTCTGTGCTGAGACAAGAACTGTCCTTTGGATCTTGTAGAGCCTGTAGCAATACTTCTCTCTCATCTGGACATCTCAGCCATATCAATAAACCCTGCCTTCAAAGACCATAATCCCAAACCGGTACAGTAGCCTAGAGTAAGAAAAAATATATTTGAGGTCTTACTACTCACCCCTGGGTGGTAAATGATTCACTAGGCACTCCGTTCATGTTTGCAAGTTTACTTAGGCAAGTATGGGGGGAAAAAAATTGTTTTTTATATGAAAAAACCCTCCCATAACCCATGCCACTGAGAAACAGGGCTGTCAAATCCATATTGTGGCACATTCATGATGTGAACAGAGAGAGCAGATAACAAGGCTATACATCAGCATTATGCAATTCTGAGTATCTCACTTTTAAAGAAATATGGTGGAACTACAGAAGATGCAAAAAACAGTAACTAGGATCCAGAGACACCTGAATGAGGACAGACAAGAGCTCATAAAATCATGAGTAAAGTCGAAAGGATTACACGGGAACTATCTTATTCTTTCATAATTTTTCACAAGAACTTGAGGCTACCTATAGAAAACATCAGGCAACAGGTTTGGGACAAATTAAGAAATATTTTTTTCAGCAATGCACATGGAAGTCAATGCCAGAGGATGCTTGGACAGTCAGACTCTTAATTCTGCTCAGAAAGAGATGAGACAATTTGAATCCAGCTTAGAAAGAGAGTCAAGATACAATTCAGGCCTGGAAATCTGTAAGTTATCAATTGCTTGACAATAGTCTCTGCAAACATGGAAGTATCTGTATCCCAAGCAGCCCCTACTAGCAAACACTACAGAAAGGGTAATGGATTAGATAAATTCCTGTCTTTCCTTTTATGAGATGACGATGGAAGACAGGATGGAGCTGCTCTGGCAAAAACCTGGTTGTCCAATCCAAAAGTGCTTCATTTCCACCCAACAGAAATACTGGCTTTTTAATTCAGAAAAGTTTTCTCTGTGAGTGCATGAGGCACTATAAGGACACAAGGAAGCAGATTTACTAAGTTTACTAGGCATGTCTGTTTCTCGATTTAGCTTGCACAAGGTTAATCTGTACTATTCCACAGTTTAATTTTATATTATCATCTGGTAATTTGATGAATGAGTTAAAGGATTCTTATTAACATTTTGAAGCAGAAACTCTCATTCAGCTGTTATAGTAACTCCTACATCTTCAAATGAAGAAGAAGAAACACTGTTAAACAAACAGTTCTTCTTTTATCTTTTTTTCTGCACAAAAGCTGAATGTAGTGGTGCAGTCTATTCTAAAACTAAGACCAGTATTTTAAAGCAAGATATCAAAAAATCACATGATGATATATATAATGGAACAAAATTTAAAACTCTACTACTTTGGCCTATATAAACAAGGAATTTTCTCCATCAAAAGCTGACAGAAAAAAAACAGTCTTTGTTACTGAATCACATGGAAATGTGACTTTTATTCACTAGTATCACAATATATTAAAATGGTCTAATATATAGAGAGAGAATAATAATATGCACAGAAATTAAAAATAGAAGTACTTATTTTTAAATGGGAAATGAACTAACTTATTATTTATATCTGTTGAAAATAAATAAAATAAAATAAAATAAAATAAAATAAAATAAAATAAAATAAAATAAAATAAAATAAAATAAAATAAAATAAAATAAAATAAAATAAAATAAAATAAAATAAAATAAAATAAAATATAAAATAAATAATTTCTTGATACATCCAGGTACTTCTGAGACTGACAAAAGAGACCGTAATAACACCAGCTGTCATATTCTATTATCTTAATATGCATTTCTGAAATTATTAAATATTACATTACCTAGTTTCAGCATCATTGTGTTCCAGTATGTCATACGCACTAGGTCCTTGCAAAAATTGTTTGTGTGGAAATGTTGCATCATAAAAAAAAAAGTCATATCTACATTTCTAAAATATCTGTGTTTTTTCTCAGTTTTTTATAACTGGACTCAAAATATCTTTCATTGAATTTCTGGAATGGCATGGACAGTAATCATGCCATTAACAATATTCAAGGTGGGAGAAGAAGAGTAGAACTGGATCTAATTAATGTGTAGTGTTTCTTTCCTAAAAAAAAACCCACAAAAAAACCAAACAAAAAAACCCCGAGAGAGCTTTTTTCATAAAGTTAATTACAGAGGATTTAAAAAAAAAAAATACACATTTCACTGAAAAGTTGTAACTGTTCATGTATCATACTAGATTTTTGAAAGTGGGAGACGCTTATTCCTAGATCCTAAAGAGATATTTTCAAATGCAGAATGCAGCTGATCCTCCACTAGATCAGTCATAGATATTTTCATTGATCATAACAATACATTCATTCAATTCATTTTTCTTCTGTTGCAGCCTAAAGCAACTCTTCATTTCATTGACAACAGGATTGGCATAATTACTAAAAAACCTCTATATGGATAGATTTCTGCTTTGTTTTGTTTTCTAAAACGTTAAGATATTCAAAATTGGGCGGAAAAAATAAAAGAAATTTTCAGAAAAACAAAGCAAGTATTTCACTATGACTTTCATAAATGCTTGTCTATGTGAGTTGTATCTATACTGGCAATCAAAATTAGACCGCAAAATAGCATAATGGACATGGATTTTATTACTTTAATTTGATCATAGATCCAATAATGAAGGAAAGGCAGATAAAATTGACTAACTTAATATTTATGGGAACTTGAACTACTGAAGAGATTAGTAGTTTTACCCAGTTAAGCTTCCAACTGTCAGCTGTCATTACTGGACCTGCCAAAAAAAGCAAATGATACCAATGTTGAACTTGTAACATGAGCACTGGACCCTTTTAGTGAGAAACAAAACATGCAAGTGAAACCAGGAAAATGCATTGCTTCCTGGCTTTACATTAAGGACAAATCAATGTCCTGCTCCAGTCGTAATAAATTACCTTTTGCCAGGATAGATCGGTTTGGTTTTCTCTATATGAAATGTCAGTGGAAGGTATTGACAAATGTCAGTGGGAAGCAAAAAGACTCAGTCATTTGAGATTTTTGAAAGGATCGCAAAACATATATTTGGGCACTCCCCACCTCCCTTACAAAAAATCAGCTTTCTGACAATTTCATAAGACTGGCAACATTCACAGTCATTAGACAAAGGGAAAATCGCTCTGATGATTAAATAATCATAAGATCAACAGACTGATCACAGTAGCTCTGAAGTTCAACATCAGTCCCCTGATACTACCAATAACTGGGATGTCCATACCACTACCAGTTTGAACCCAATGGAAATGCACAATTCTAGGCTTTTTCAGCCAAAAAGGACTTAAAGTTTCAGGTGGTAAAGCAGTCCATTATTCTTGACAAATAAATAACTAATAGAGAAGGTTAGCACAAGACTATTAGCCAGCTGAGAATAAAGACTGATGTTCATACGTGTAACTTTTTTAAAAAAGAAGCTCAGAACTGGACATTTGGTTCCAATAAAGAACTGGCAGCCAAGGAAAACATTTGCAGCTACTTCTTCAGCAAGTGAAGACCTGTAGAATATGACACTCTAATTTTGTGCCTGTTGAATGATACCTGCTTCAGCTAACAAAAGGGAGACCAGCATAAACACAAATGCATGCATCGCTCCCGTCAATGAAAGCTTGACTACAGATGCTTTCTTAGGGACAGGGTAACCTTCCCCTATGCTGAAGGAAAATCCTCTGCATGAGAAAACAGGTTAGTGTATAGGATTTTGCAACAGAAGGGTTTTTCTAGTGTGGAAAGAACATTTTCAAGTGTACAGTGAGTGCACACGTGTGTATGCATACACACATGTATATATATAAGGGGGTGTGTGTTTGTGCACACACTCACATACCACTTACCAAATGATTTATTTTTGGTTTTATTATTACATAATCTAATAGGTAACCTCATATGCTGAAAAAAAATATACAACGTGATCATTAGAAACTTTATTCTATATAGCACTAGAAAGCAGTCTACAAGACACCTTTTCCCAAATGACTATATATCTCTAGATTATAATAGGCCTGAGCAATCTGGGAGTGCCTGTATGATGAATGCTCATAAAAAGTTTCCGTTTCAGTGTTTCATGAATTCTGGTCATGAGCCTGGTGAGAAATATTTAGTGGAATACTTCCATTTACAACGGTAGGCAAATTCACACTCTAACCAAACATTTTCTGAAGCATTTTTAATTCCTCTGTTTCAACCTAGATCGCAATTTTTTGATTCATTACTCTGTTTTCTCGTGATCTTGCTTGACATGCAATCCTAAAGTAAAGTATCAAGTGAATCACTGTTTTGGTAGGTCTGTAGACCCACTGCAGTGATTTCCATTTGACTGACTGGCTCTATTCAGGATTTTGACCATGCTAAACACCCACCAAAAAAAAAAAAAAAACTGAAACCTTAAAACATACCCGCTGTCTCCCTAGGCTCTCCTGCTTCAAGTTAGATTAACATGTAACTACTCTGAAGAGATCATCTCTTCTTGGGCTGTGAGCTGGGCATGGGCTGGAAGACATCCATGCTAAAGCTTAGTGATGGGTATTAGAGGGATGGGGCACGGCTTCTTCATGAACAACTAGAAAGAAGGCTTCAATTGTTGCATCACATCACAGTACTGTGCAACTGCTTCTAGAAGTTTCTAACTCAACTCTATGCTTCTTGTCTTCTGATAACCAAGTTTTAGGAAACAAAATGTTGTAAAATGTGAGAGTAGTCAGAAGGTTAGCTCAAATGTTTTATCACAATTAATAAGAATACTGTACTTGTGTAAAACTGCTTTTGGGGGAATGACTGAAATTCGTCCTGGAAGGAGAAGGCCATAAAATAACCATAAAGTTCTGAGCACTTACTCTGGGGCAAACTTTGTGTGATTGAATGTGAATCCCACCTCTGACATGAGAAATTAGAAGAGAAACTCCAGGTTCTCTATGAGTCTCTATGACCACTCTGTAAAAGTCAAGAGGACTAATAAAAAGTTGAAGTAAAATTAATAGGAAACATTACATATGTACATTTTTGAAGCTACTTACTTCTGTTCCCAGAATGGAGATGGGGGGTGGGAGGGATCCAGGAGGGAAGGGGTCAGTCTGGCTACAAGAAGATGTTAATATGTAAACAGGACAACTTAACGACTGTTCCAAGAACTTCACAGACACTCTGTGCGGCGCCAGTATGCATCTTAGTCTAATTCTGACAATGACAAAGAGATGGCAGCCTCTTGGTGCCTCTCAGAACAGAACTTGATGCCACCAGGATATGAAGCTGGACTCAGCCGAGTCTCCATCAACAGCCTTTTCCACATCACACAACACTTGAATGAAATCCTCAGTGCAGCTTCTATCCACATTCCTCAAGCAGAGCCAGTAAGAAACTTACTATATTTCATAGGGCCTTGTGTAAGGCAGATTCAAGTATTCATTTAACACAGCCTTTTTTATTTCTTTTTTGTTCTCCACCTTCTGTTTCCCTCCATTTTAATCATGTTCAATTTTAAACTACATCTTGTTTGAAGAAAAAAATACATTATATGAGTAGACAAAGTCAGTTAAAACGATAGGAAAAAATGTTTTCTATTGTTTTGGTTTGAATTGTTGAGCTTTTTGTTTGGCATTAATGGTCAAATAAATCAAAAGATGACACTGTACAATGTAGAAGTACAATCGTGAATAGCTGTTTACATGGATTTTAAATATTTTGGTAATGTGCAGTGTGCAAATTACCAAGATATGAAGAGAAGTTCTAATTTACATTGTGCAAGAATGAGGTTCATACACTGTTTATTCTCTGTTTATTTTTATTTATCTAAATTATTACAATAAAAGAATAGCAATATGTGGTCACATAATTAGCTCTCACAATAATTAGAAGGGGAAAAAAGCCCTCACTGAGGCAAACACGCATTTCTGTGCAATTTAAACAGGAAGTCCTCGATGATTAACATTAATTGAGAAAAGGCTTTTCTAGGAAAAAAAAAAAGAATCCTGTGTGAAACATTAAACAAACTTATCTGATATTTATGTTTTTTTCTTTAATAATTAATGAAATGTAAATAGTCAAGGGAGTTTAGAGTTTTGCTTTGTAACTAGCTACTATTATAAATGGCAGTCAGATGTTTACAGAATACCCAGAACCCTTTTGTGTGGAAGGAGGTTACAAATCTGCCCCTTTTCCCTGTTCAAAGTCAAAAATAATGGTGCCTGATCCCCAGAGCATTCATTGCAAGAACTGTTTGCATATTCAGTTATTGTTTCTGCTGCGTCAGTCATCTGCTGAAGTTCACTCTAATGTGGCCCTGATCAATTCTGCCAGCTGTGCTTAAGTGCTGTTTACTATAATAACATCACACTGCATTCTTATTTGGCAACAACAGCTATGACAGCACCTAAATGCATTGAGAAGCCAAGATTTTACCATGTACACTGATCAAATTGGAATTGTTTATGGAGTACAGTGTTGTTCTATTTCTGTCCTTTCTAGTGAATACCAAGACCACAATAATAGCTTTGCCAAAAGCATTACCACTCTGCCCTTTCTAATAAGTGAAGGTCTTGTTGATCTAAATACTCTATAGGACATGGAAATTATTTCATTACGGCAGCATACACATTTTCACTGGATAAAAGAGAGAACTTAGAAGATGGTAGATTAGACAGAGAAAGATATGAATTGGTATCACTTGAGGAAGTACGGAAATATTTTGCTAATGTAAAAATATATTTGGTAAGATTTGAAAAATAATGTAGTTCTCCAGTGTTTAAAAGGAAAAGAAAGAAAAAAATTAACTCGAGTAATTGAATAACAACAGAAATGCTCAGTGTGGCACAAGGGTCTCCAAACACATTTGCAACATTTCAAAGTAGTTTCACATATTTTTCCCAATATGCCCAACAGTTCGCTTGGCCATATGTTAAGTAAATCAAATTTCTTCAATATACAAGCATGGTGAAAAAGCCATAAAGAATTAACCTGATCCTCCTTCTCCTGAAATCGGTTATAAATACAGCAATAGAATCTTGTTCTGGGAGTTATTTTTTACACTGTGATAACACCCCGCAGTATGCTAGATGTTTTCCAAACAGAGATGAAGACACATTTCCGGACAGCGTACATATAAAAAGACAATGACAGATGAAGCAGGGGAGGGGGAAAAAAGAATAAAATGTCCACAAAAAAGGTTGCCATATGGAGAAGCACAGGTCTTAGTAGCCTCACTATTTTTATTTTGAGGGAGAGGGGCTTTTCCATTATCTTTGAGGTTTATAATGCTGAGCTCCCCTCAGGTTATCCTCCTCCAGTTCAGTCTTTCTTTTTTCTTTCCTCATCAGATTCCAGGTGCTGCTGAACTGTCCTTTCTTCTCCTCATGGCCAGTATTCAACCCTTCTCTTTCCATAAAAACAATCTTTCATACAAACCACTGAAATTAAGAGAGAGGTTCTGGGGAACTATGACCATGCACTCAGATGACTGAAACAAAGAAAACTTCACAGGAGCAACACCAGGCTTTGAAGGAAAAGGTATTTAGTAGGCATGGAGATGTGTGGAGACAGTTCTGGGAGATAGTTTTTGCAAACTAAAAAGATGGGAGATGGCAGATAAAAGTTACATAGAGATATGAAGTCAAGGACAGTTGTGTAGGACCTTGAAAGAAATTTCAAAAAAGATCAGCTTGATACATTGCAGGAGGTGGTGGGTTCAAAGAGAAGACCAGCATGGCCATTATCTGACAGCTATATCCTGAAATACGGCATAAAGCAGACTTTTTCCAAGCACTCTTCTGCACTGCAGCAAAAATTCCTTCAACTATATGGAAATGCTAAAAACGTTGACTATGTGCTGCCCTAAGAAATCAGATGGAGCAAAACAAAGAAGTCGCTTCTAGAGAGCTCATCTTGATATAGTACTTGCCTTGAGTAGTGCACAAGAAGCATTCTGAGTAAGGTACAAGAAGCAGCGAGAAACAGAGGGAGGAGGAAGATAAGTGACACAGGTTGAACAACCCAACAAATGTTTTCAAAAGAAATCACTACTAAGTAATACTGATTAAAAGAGGTGCTACAAAAGTATTAAAAAGTTAAACATTTCTCTCCCCAGTGGCTGCACAGAAGAGAATTCAAGAGAATATAAAGAAATCCTGCACACATTTGATGGGAGGATAATATAAGAGTTTGTAGCAGCTCAATTGGTGACTCTTCCAACTCTACAACCGTAGAAGCAGCTGAGCTGTTTAAATCAATAAAATCATGTATGAAAGTCATATATTCTGAAGTGGAACGCAGCCACAGATAACCTGCCTTAAGAGCATATTTTCAGCACTAAATTTAATGTCCTTTTGGGGATTTAAGGTTAGATTTAGGTTTGGTTCACAAACCTAAAGAATCAATTTTTTTTTTACCAGGAAAAAAAGAGTAAATAAATCAGTAGGTAATAGCAATGTGTTTTGAATTCTGTGCCTTCCGTTAACTACTGTCAAGTTATTTGACTTCTTAGGAATATTACACAGAACATGGATAAATCTTAATATGCATTCATGTCGTACATCCTAACAGCACAGAAGGTTCCTTCTGAGCAACTGTAGAGCATGCTGTGGCTGTGTATGAAAAATACTGTGAAAAATACATTCAGCTATTATAGATCACAGAATCACAGAATGTTGGGGACTGGAAGGAATCTCAAAAGATCATCTAGTCCAACCCCTCTGCCAGAGCAGGATCACCTACAGTAGATCACACAGGAACATGTCCAGGCGGGTTTTGAACGTCTCCAGAGAAGGAGACTCCACAACCTCTCTGGGCAGCCTGTTCAAGTGATCTGTCACTCAATAATCCATACTACGTAGTCAGTTTTGCACGTATATGAAAACACATTATAAATTCTTATTCAAATATGAAAGCAACAATGTCTATTGAAATTCTAGTAGCACTAACATAATTTTATAGCTGAAGGAACTGCAATATTGACAAAGATATTCTAATTTTTCTTTCTTAAAACATTTGAATATAAAGAATGAACACATTTTATGTATTTATGAAGAATTTGGGGACCGATTCAGGAAACTGATGAACATTCTTAGTTCCCAGTGTAGCTGACTGGAGTCACGAGCACTCAGAGAGTCACAAGATGTCCTTAGCACCTTGCAAGATAAAGCCAACCTGTAATTTCTATGCTTTTCCTTCATTCTCTTCCTAACTTTTAAAATCAGCAAATGACAATTTATTTGCTCTTCTGCTAATCTCTTACGTACTAAATTTAAATTGGGGGTGATTATTTACACTATATTTTTAAACTATGGAAGTCAGGGGGTTGTAGCTGAAGACCTTTACTTTAGCTGGGTTAAACAGTTAGATTGTTGCTTACATGTATAAATGAATTCCTTTCTTCACGGCTTTACAGAAAACATGACATCCTTCTAAATTCATCACCAGGTTGCCAGGCAGACTCCAAAACAAAAATAATTCATTCAAACTGTTTAATCTACTCAGTGCAGATTGACAGTATCTTTATATACTTTTGAAAGCTCTTTTAACATTAGCTGATACTTTAGTGTGGGAAGAAACTAAAAGCTTTCTACATATAAAAGTTCATCGTTTACCTTCTCACAGCTATCAGATAAAAGCATAAGGGCAACGAAGCCACAGCTCTCAGATATATTACTCCCAGAGGACAGAACCCAAATGCATCAGCATCAGTAAAGGCAGCAGGTGTGAGCTTTGACTAAAGAACAAATGTTATACAAGAGAAAAGACGCTTGAGAAGAGGTAACTGAGCCTATTAATGGCCCTGTGCCTGAAACAGGAGGGTTCTGCCTCTCCGAAGAAGTGAAACGGCTCTCACTAGAAGTAAATAAATAAATAAGCAAGAATACTACTTCAGATGTTTTAGTGAACTTTCTTATGAATGGATTGCAACACACAATGACAGAACTCCCTCAATTCCGCTTTTCAATAACTCCAAGGCACTAGGGATGTGACAGCATGATGAATACCACAACAGACAGCTCCAATATGGTACCATTTTACCAGATCAATATCTCACTGCAATATAAGAAAAAAAGAAGCTGATATTAGTCTACACAGTGTATTACAGATGAGGTACATTTCTTTTTACTGCACTCATGCTGAACCAAAGCAATAATTCATAGATGCCTTTAAAAGGTTTGCACACTACTAGCACATGCAAAAAAAAAGCTAATCTTGGCTTCAACATCTGTTTGAACATGCAATAGCTTAAAGCAATAAGTGTGTAGGATTCTATGCATGTATCTATTAATCTACCTATGTGTACCACAAACACAACGATAAACATATCCAGAGACAGAGAAGTAACGGGATTTATGTACGCTGCGCAGTTCCTTCAGGAATAGCTTTCTTCAGGAACACATTACTTTACATATTAATCAAACATTTCTTAGTAAGTCAGTGTGTTCCTTCTCTCCCCTTTTTCTATGAAGACATAGGAACATTTCTAACTGAAGCTACAGTGGGTGCCATTTTAAAAGCCTTCATTTGCCAAGAGCAATCATGTTTTTTCTTTCCCTGTACTTCAAATAGGAAACGAGTGGGAGATCTCAGTTACTGCTGTGTGATAAGTGCTTGCAAATTTAACTTTTTTATAGCAACCACTGTAGCTTTCAAAATAGAAAACAAATAGGATGGCTTGGTAAAAATAATATATTTAAGGCTAGCAGAAAGAAATGATAAAAAAGACATTAGCAGAATATGAGTTTGCTTTCTATACTCCCCAGTACTCTCAGAAAAAAACTAATGGGGGAAAAAAATTCTCTGGTCTGAATAGTAATATTGGACTTTATTTCACTCTGATAATGCTATAAATGACTGTCTTCTACATAACCTAATGTGTATAGTTGGACAGGTAAAATAATACAAGCGTTTTTACCTCTGAGAATGTGGAAAATAACTCAAATGATCAAACTAATTAAATCTGTTGTTTGACAGCTGTCAATAACTCCTGTTGATTACTCTCCTTTCCAATATAAACTATAGAAGTCAAACTTTAGACTGCTTTAAACTTCCATTACATTCAAGAATATCTACAGATTATGTGACATTTTACATCTTTTTCCACTCTCTCCCTCTCTTCCCTTTGGCTAATTTTTTTCAAAGGTAACATTGCTTAAAGGATACAGTGTCTGGAAATACAAGCGGAAATTACTATGCAATGTAAAATTAGTTTCTTAAATTAATGATATATATAGTTAATATCACATCATTCCTTATGTGCAGTTAAAAGGACTTTGTGAAAATTAACTGTGGTATTGTAAATTGAAAGAGAAGCTGGACATTTTAAGACAGCCAGAAAAACAAGGCCAAACTCCATCTCTGGCTTACAGATACATAACCATATACCGCAGACCATCACCAGGGCAACAACTGTGACACACAGTATCAAATGCCAGAGTTCCCTACAAGAAGGTATCAAAAAATTAACTCTTATATGAAATGGGAACAGATCCAGATGGATTGAGATGTCTGTAGTTCAGAATTAATCAAAACTTTGAGTTTTAGGACGCACAACTTTTCAGCAGTCTCTCCAGGACAGGAGGATACAAACTGTAACAGAAGTCCCTGCAAGTGAGTTTCATGGAAAAAGATTTGAAAACTTGGGAAGGAAAACCACAAAATACAATAGAATTTGTACGCAAAAGAACAACAGAACAAAAATACCTCTTGGGCTTCATTCTGGTCTCTGATGACATGACTCAAAGCACAGAAGTTACCTACTAAGTGAAAGACATGAAAGCAATGACCTATTTGCAGTGCTGGTCCCTCTTTCATTAACCTTCTGGATGTACAAATGAGCGGATGACGATGAATTAGGCACTCAGGTTCCCTAACTCTGTATGTACTTTGTGTGTGCACTACTTAAAGGGGGAAGAAGTAACAATTTAATGCTCTAAGTGGAATCCTTAAATAGACATGAAATGTAGAACAAAAGAAATAATCAGTAGAATATGTAAAGCAATGGGATTGGAACTCACATTAAGAAATAAAGCACACATGAATGTGATACCAAAATATACCAAAGAGTAAATATATTCTCACTGAAAGAGTGATTATTTGATTACACATGAGCAACCACCTGAAGTCATACCAACTTGTGTTTGACTGGGCTAGCAACCATTAACCAACATTCCTGAAAGGCCTTGAAATATAATCACCTAACAAAATATTATAAAACAAACAAACAAACAAACAAAAAATCCAGTTTCTTAAACCTGACTTTTTTCCTAAAGTAGCTATAATTTTTAAAAAATCCAACAGGTTATTAGTAACATCAACATTAGAAGATAAGCATTTTAAGATCTAAGTCATAAATAATTTAAATGAATGAGGAGATCCAAGATGTATCAGAGTAAAAAATAAAATAAAATAAATAAAAAATGAGAGAAACTGGAGACTTTTCACTGGTAGCAGTAAACCCAATTTGAGACAAATGTCCGAGATCTGTTAAATACTATGATTGCTGTTGTTTTGTTATGAATCATCTTTGTGCCTTTCGTGAGTCCCAAATAGGCAGAGATAGGTTGTATGTCACGGACTAATACAGCATAATTTCTGGGGAAGAGTACAGCAAATATTTAGGAACGTTCATCAAATGCAACATTACCCAATTAAACATACACTTAAAGTATAGTTTTCATCACAATATGTAATAATGGATCCTCATATAGCTTATGTTAAAACACCATTTAGGAGTTTCTTTAGTGACACGTAAATCTAAGGCGAAACATATCAAAGAGTGTAACTCAGAAAGCATGACTAGTTCTAGTTAAAGTTTTAAAACAAGTATTATCTCTGATTAGTGGGTGATTTTGTTTTTAGCCCAAACGCAACAAAATAAAATAAAATAAAATAAAATAAAATAAAATAAAATAAAATAAAATAAAATAAAATAAAATAAAATAAAATAAAATAAAATAAAATAAAATAAAATAAAATAAAATAAAGACTGGCAAATTATTGCTGCTTTTTAAAAACTGGGCAGTTGAAGTTATTACATTTTGGGGAGGGCCGGGACTCTGCTCCCGTGCGCTGCTAGAAGGCGAAGCAGCGAACTCTTCCTGGCACGGCTGTTGTCGCAAGTCTTTGTCTCTTTTCCTGTAGCCCTGTTTAAATTCTCACCTTGCTCTGCCCTTGTCATCAAGTCATTCAAGCACAAAGCAGGGAGCACGGGAGTGTTTACTCATTTCCCAAGTCCATTATCTTACACATTAATCACTGGTCTGGAACTTTTGGACAATGCTGAATCTGTTACCTTTTATTTTATTTTTTTTTTCTTTCTGGCTGCTTTACTCATGGGTCCGATAGTTCACCGGTTCCAAGCTGTACTTACACTTGATGACCTTTACATCTGATTATTTAGCTACTCTTCCTTTTTCCCTTTTTTAAAGATTTTTTTTAAGACTTCAAAAATAAACAAATGCATGAAGTTAGTAACAGTGTTTTCCACCTTTAACAGCTGCGCTTGCTTGAGGAAACTACAAATTTAACTGCTCCAAATCTAAAAGGCATATTCCATATATAAAGCACAAAGCTAAAGATATGGGATGTGTTTCTAGAAAAGACCTGAAAGAGTTTATTTTCTTAAGAGCAACTAACTTTCTTTGGAAAACGTGAAAGAGCACACATACCCTCCCTTAAAAAAAAAAAAAAAAAAAAAAAAGTTAATGAAAAAGCAGTGAAGAGTTGCACGAGTTCCTCAATGCAAGAAGTTTGTTGTTGTAGAAATACTTCTTCTAAAATAGCATAAAGTTTGTTCGCAATAACGACAGAAAAAAAGGGAAAAAGAAATAGGTGTAAATCTGGACAGCTGGAGGCTCTTGAACTACACTTGTTAAAAGATTTGTTTGTGAAACATGCATTTTATTGCCTTGTATGCATGTTATAATGAGGCATGGACAACTGCAACATTACACTTAATGATGGCAGGTCTTGTTTCAGCCAGTCTCCTTGTCCTCTTGCAATTAACGCTTTCCCAGATCACCCAAGGCTACTTTTTTTCTTTTTTCCTTTTTTTTTTCTTTTTTTTTTTTTGGGGGGGGGAAGAAAAGAAAAAAAAATCTGAAATTCACATAAATGAGCAATGTCAATAGTTTAGAAAGAGTTTACTTAGAGAACAAAGGGCCCTTATGAGGCACTAGTGAGAAGAAATGGGGAAAAAATGAGTCCTCACAATGTCGGCCTTTTCTCCCCGCGCCTTGTTATCAAGCAGCCCGCGCGAGCCCCTCCGATCTGCATGAAAATACGTTTCGTTCCATTCACTCATTTGCATTAATTTCTCCCATTATATCTGCAAATGGCCGCATGTCTCCCCGGCACAATGCGGCAGCCGATCACGGCCGCCGGCGGCGGCGGCACCAGGTGCCCCTGCCCCCCCCCACCCCCCCCCCTTACACACACCCCCCCTCACACCCCCCGCCCCGGCTCCCTTCGCGGGTGGGGGGCGGCCGCTAAGCAGCCCGGCTCGCCCCGCCGTCCCGGGGACTCCGCAATTGGATTTGCCGGCGGTGACAAAATCGTCGGCGGCCGGAGGGGAGGAGGGAAGGGGGGGGTGCAGGGAGGTTGGCGGGGGGGTGGAGGTTGGCGGGAGGCGGGAGGGGCGGGGGGGGGTGTCTTTTGAGCGGGCGTCTATCAGGCTGCCATGGGAAAGCGAGAGGCGAATGATTCTCAGTGGCTTCTGATTTCCAGTATTTGTTCAGCATTAGGCCCACTTATCTCCGGGAGAAAAAGCAACATGTAGAGAGAAAGTGACAGGCAGAAACACGCTCCCTCGCCCCTCCATTCTCCCCGCGCTCTGTATTCAAACAAGGGGGCCCTCTTACACTGAAAGCTCCGGATCAGCCTCACTCAATTATCGCCGCTAATCCTTATAGCTCTATAAAGTAAATATTTCATTACAATTTCAAATAAACAGTCACCCAATCTAATGAAGCAAGAACTCAAAGTGGCAATGTCATAGAACTTGTTACCGTCATCAAAGGAAAGGACACAGGCCTGTCTGCTCATAACGTTAAAAAAGAAGGTTCCCCAGCAGATTCACAACAACGTTGTATTATTATTACTATAGCTCACTTTGACTTTTTTGTCTTTCCAAATATTCCTCAATTGCCAAAAACAACTTAATTTTCTTATCAGTTATTGCTTGTGCACTGGGCTCGATTCTGGTACTTGCCAGAAACAAGCTGAGGGACAGTGAACGTTCACAGACGGCATTAAAATTTAGCAACCTGATGGCGCTCCCTGGCATCTTTCAAGACCTAAACTTAGTCGTTTCATCAACTTAACGCTAATTTAATAGAACGGTTGTTATTTTTTAAAAAAAGTAAATTAATTAATTCTCAAAACCATGCCAGTATTTTTAGACACTTTGCACATTTCTGCTGCATACTTGTATGATGTCAGCACCTTTATAATCCCCCACGATAGGCAAAGACAGCGAACAGAATACTTTGTGCACCAGTTCTTTCAGGACCCCAAACCCTTTCCCAATTCAGATAATGTAAAGGTGAAAAACAGACTTTGCAGCTACATTAGCAGCACTGTTATTCCCTGCTAATTTAGGCAAGCACATCATAAAATCCCTTCTATAAACTTTGATTAACTTGGACTACTTTTAAAGTAACCACTTTTTTATCCACAATTTTTACAATAGAGAGAGCGCTACTCTACGTTTATGCCTTGCATTTATTTTTCAGAAAATTTTAAAAGATGTCCTCTTCCTCCTACCCTGGTCTCCACTTCTCTCCTTTTCTTCCCTCCTCCCATTCAACTGGGGATGGGGGAGGGGGATATTCTTTGTCATTCCCTCTCTTTCTGACACAAATGAAATGGGCTTTTCTTCTATCAGCTGGTCACAGAGGAGATACCCAGTGCCTCTTTGAGAAACACAAGAAATACTGAGATCTCAGAGCAAAGAGCTACAGGTCAGCATGTAAAACTCAAACCTCCCTAGAGTAAGTATCACTGAGCAGTCTCCTTAGGTCCTGCTCACATTCCCATGTCATCCATATGTCCCCACACTAGCCTATGGTTTAATGCTAAAAATACCCCTAACAGAGCACTATTTTGGGCTCCACGTAGTTGTCCTGCAAACTCAGCAGGAATCGAACTAGCTGGTTTATGCCATTTACATCATCACCCATAATCAATTGTTATCAAAAAAAGAAAACAAGCAAACAAAAAGCTCAAAACCTATTACAGTATCTCTGAGATCCCAGTTCAAGGAGGTAATTTTTAAGTACATAAGTTTTAGTAAGCCAACTGCTTGAGAACTGTATTGAAAAAAAAAATTATCTACCACTAATATTCTAGTACACCTATGTAACCCAGTTATCTACGCAGTCATAGACATAAATGGTTGCAACCATGCAGTTCTACAGATAAGGAAACAGCTTATCCATCCAAAAATCTTAGAACAAAATAGTAACAGAAACATTGATAGAATAGCACAATAAAAACATATTTTTGGCCATCGTGCTGGTAGATACCACTCTGCAAAAATACAGAGAAGAAAGCCACAAGTAAGAAATTACCATATGTACACAGACACCTTTCAAGCACACTTTAGCGCCTGTCATAAGTGGACCTGATAAAATTAACCCGTACAGAGAAGGCCAATGTAAAATCCTATACCAATTTATGCACTTAATACAGGATTTAAGTGTTATACTGGAAAGTCTTGAGAATGTTCTACTGCAAAGTAGTGAAGCTCACCCTCAATTAGTAGCTCCCCATTACCCCAAATTACTGCCATTCAGATGTCAATCAGTAAGGATGCACTACAGGAATTAAAGGAAAGAAGTAATTTACCGCAAGTATTCCCCCAAAGATTGCATTGTCTTTATTTCTTCAGTTATCCTGTATACATTTTTATCCCTTCAAAATTATTTTTCACTTTTTGATTTCTACTTCAATAGTTAACTATGATTCAGAAATATACAGCTTTTCCAATGTAAAAGAAAAAAAACAGATAGTCAGTTCACTATTTCACATCTCTAAGTCACAAGATTTACACGAAGAGTCTGATTTTAGTCCAGGCAGAGTTCCCTCAAGTCTTGCTAATCACTGGTGAAATAAATCTTGAATGCTTTAAAGTGCTAAACATAATCTCCTTATCTTAAATATGAATATTCAAACATAATAGCTACCATTAGGTCAAGTCTAGGTAAAAGGGCATTTTTAATGGTTTATTTGTTTTTTGACTCCTGACACATTGTTTTAAACAAATGCTGATCTTTCAGATAAAAGCAGAATTTTCACTGGAAAAAAGCATTAGTTTGTCAACTGAAGGTAATATTTGCTCCATAAATATGTGATGATAAGAAAGACAAGAGTTCCTACTCTCCTTTTCCTATTGCTGATTGAAAAGGCTACGCTAGGAAGAAATTAATTTCTGACTTATCACAAAACTAAAAACTGGAATATATTTCCTTCATTTCCAGGTAACTCCTTTGATGAACTTCAAGGTAAGGTATGATTCAAAATTTGGTTTTATATTATGTACTCTGACATAAATAAAAGATCTTTTTAATTTGTTCAAATTAACAAATTTAAGTTTGACTTAAAATTATACAGCAAGATACTTACAAAGTTATCTATTGTTTCATAAAATGCACTAGACAAAGATTAAGACTTCACAATTTTAGATTTTTTGAGTACAGAAAGCATATTTCTTAAATTAGTAAATGTTCTTCCCCGGTAAAACTAAAATGTTATTTCTGGTTGTAAAAGAATAAAATTATCATATAGGATGTATTGAGAATCTAAAAAGGAGAACAGATTTAGTAAGCATTACAAAACAAATCAGATTTAATTTTACATTTGTTATACTTTCATGGAGCAATAGAGGGATGGAGTTTCACCCCATCTAGAAAATAAAGCTGTTCAGAAACATAACTGCAACAGGTATGGATCCATCTTGTTCCAGCCTGGATTGTGGGGAAAGTGAGGGGTAGAACCCCAACTGTAACTACAACGTCCATGTAGCTGGACAGCATCACAACTTCAGCCGAACCCCTTATTTTAAATTTGGCTGCTCTTCTCCAAATGATCGTGATTTTTAAATTTTTTTTTTTTAATTTAAAACTTACACAGAACAAGCAACATGGTTTATCTTTCCCACTGTTAACAGTTTCTATTGCCATACTCCATACATTTATAGTGCTAAAGTGCTAATATATATATATATTTTTAATTGACTTAGTATACAAAACTATTTACCAATAAACATACACATGAAGAAACAAAATAGAATATTAAGTATTGAGAAAAAAAAAGATAAATAACCATAATTTCTTAATACAATTTAATTGATTTTTAAATTCCTTTGAAACTGTTTTGAAAAATCCAGTTTTGTTTCATTTTCTCCTAACGTCTTTTCTTAAACATAAATTTGACTGATTATTGCTTTTGTAGATTTTGATACATGAAATAATATATCAACATCTCACTAAGGAATGCAAAATCTTGCATTCCATAGCTAATAATTATTTATTGAAATACATAATCAATACAACTTCTCATACGTTATTGCCTTTATTCTGCTCTTAGTTATATTTATGTGTGTTTAGATAGTGTTAGTATCAGGTTTGGTTACATCAAAGGTATTCTCTCCTTACTTGTTGATAACTTGATTTTCTATTTCCAGACAAATAAATTTTAAAGTAAACTATTTTGAGACACATGAGAAGTGACCTGAAAATAAGGATATGGGTCTCCATATAGGGAAATGATAAGGAATTCCTTAGATCTACAGTCAGATATTTTAATGAGTGCTTGAGTAAAGGGTGTTCAGGGTTGGGCAAGTGATACTGGAGCTGCACATAATCGATGCAAGTAAGTAGGTGGAAAAGAGATTAGATTTGATGTCTTAGAAACTGCAATTAAAATTGATTACACTTTTGAAAAATACTTGACATAAAATATTAAATTATGTAAGTGACATTCTCCATCTTTCCACGCACTCATCCAGCCTGTTCGTCTTCCGCCTCTCATTAAAACCTGAGCCTCCTCAGCACCGACCCGAGAAGTTCTGAGCAGAGCTCCTCAGGACGGCCCAACTCCCCCAGTTTCATCAAAACTGAGCCCACTGTTCCCATGAGGGATAACTAGTACCTTGCAAACTCACACCCTTAGGGCTGGATCCAGACAAGGTGACTAGTAAAAAGCCTGCTAGTACTGAGAGGAACCATTTCTTCACCATTTCTTGGTCTTTTTAATCAGAAGATTTGCATTTCTACAACACAGGTGACTTTGTGCCAGCTGCTGAGCAAGGTAGCAAAGGAGAACCTTAATCCTGATCTCAGTTTGCCTAGGTGTACCGAACCCAGGTTATTCAAAGCTCAAAATCTGAGCAGTTCAGCTTGTGCGGGGCAGGTAAAGCACAGTACAAACTAAAAGACAAGGCACACTATTTTCCTCCTAGGGATCTTTATTTTCACCAAAATCTCTGAAAGCTAGAGCTGATGGGTACAGCAATTTCCATTATTCTAATTCATAGTTGAAAGCCTGTTTCGTTTGCTTATTAATGCAAAGATTTCAGCTGTTTGCATTTATCCTCTGAGAAACACATCTGAAATTACTGCATGTCATTTTTAAATATTGTCCAATTATAAGGAAAGTGTACCTCAAAAATATTAATGCCTTTCGATGAAACTTTGTTTTCTAAAAATGTTTTCCTCTAAAACTTTCCCACATCTGTTGATCTTTAGCATAATTTTTAAACTTAAAAAAAATCATTTGATACAGAATTAAAGTAAGCAAAACATTTGGATGAGGTTGAAAGGTGGTTAAAGGGGTAAGATTTTAAATGCAAACAGAATAATAATTAATTGCTAAGGTGCTTTTGGGAAAAATCATACACTTGACCCAAGCTGAAGGCTGAAATATTAATCTGTTTCTATGACAGAGATCAAGCTTCACAGTCGCTTTTTATCCTCCTCATAATAGAAGCAACAGTTGTAAACCATAATGTTATAGTTCAAACAATGCCCCCCCTAAGACTTCAAATTTATTATAGCATTCATCTCCAAGACAAAAGACCCGGTACAGGAAAAAAGCTCTTTTTAGCAAAAAGCATGGTTGTTATTTATGGCTCAGATGCGAAGAATGAGTTTGGGGAATTTATCAGAGATGAAGGTATGAAATGTTTTAGCTTGTTCTTCTCTCTCTAATCCATAAACCATTTTCTCAGCCACCCAAGTGAATTCTAATGGAACAGGAGTGATGAAATAATATTTTCCTAGCCCTTTAACACTTTGCCTACTGTGTGCATTGTGTGACTTGTTCAGGGAAAACACAGGAGCTTATAGTTACAAATCTTTTAAATCAGAAAGTAAAATGATCTTGTTAATAAATTATGTAAAATGGCCTTGTGGGAAGATTCAACACACCACCGAGTGCTTGTGCCCACTATCAAACGGCATTCACTCAAAACTGTCCTTACAAAGGACATTTTTATTAATCTTTCGTTTGATAGTAATGTGAATTTCCTGTGGATGCCTTGGAGTTATCCAGTCAGCCCATAACTATCTAATTTGCTCTGGGTAGCAGGAAGGAGAACAAAGGTTACTGAAGACCCCCTTAGTTTGATGAATAATAACAAAAAAAAAGATTCAGTATGAGACCATGCAGCTTTTATATTCTCTGACATGTAACCAATGCCTTGCCTGGTTAGATTTTATGGCAAATAGTACTGCTGTGACAGAGATGTTGAAGACTGCTGCTCTCACGTCCCAATTGCCATTATGCAGCTTTCTTTCCAGATAGAACTTATTTTGCGCTCCCTCTCAGTTTTTGCTGAGTCCAATGGCTTTGTAAGCCCCCCATTATCACAGTGCCATCCCAGATGCTCCTTCCACACAGAACAGATGCATGGAAGAGAGTTTATTTGTACAAAGCTACAGTGATCCTTTACTGGACATCCCTAAAGCTTTGTTGTGGTAACTAACTTGTTCTGGTCTTCTCTTGAATACCTAAGGAAGCTTAAACTCTGGAGTTGTATCCTCAGTGGTTCAGATGTTTCAGCTGCAGACCTCAAACTTAAGGTCTCAAAAAAGACTTGAGGGTTAAATTTACCTATGGAATACATTAGGTGCAAATAGCAGCTTGGCTTCAGGAATCCCTTAGTACTTGGCACAAGAGTTAGGCTATTTTTGTATCCATATACATAGACAAGTAAGTTGAGGGGTGCTGGTACAAGAGCATGTGCTGTTTCATTTGTGGAATGACAGACAGGATTAGACCAAGTTCAACAAGATTTCAATTGGAAGCAACATCTGCCATTAGCCATTACTTGATTGTTATGCTGATAAAATTTCAACAGATCTAGCCTACTGTTCTTTTAAATCTCTTTCCGGATTACCCTTCTTCTACAACATCTACAGCAAACGACGTATTACTCTTCTGTGACACAGCGACTCTTCCATTTAATAATATATGCCTAATTATATTGCCAGGTCCTGTCCTGCTGAAGTCAACTGGAGAGTTGCCAATGACTTTCCTGAATATGGAAACATATATATATACACACAATGAAATAAGATAGGGAAAATGCATACTTTACAGATAAATTGTTTCTCCTCTAGCTCATTTTACATCGTATTTCAAAAGAAATGTACATCGACTTCAAAACAATTAAACTAAGCTATTCATAAGCAAAAAAACTGCACAGTGGCCAGAAGGAAAAACAAAAAATCCCACTTCACAAAGAAAGTGAACAGGAAAGAGGTAATATACCATAAATTCCTTAACTTTTTTTTTCTTTTTTTTTTTTTTCTTTCTAACTTTCTCTCTTTCTTCCTTTTTTTTTCTTTCTTGGGGTGGGGTAACTTCCATTTGCCGTCATTGAAAAAAAATCAAGTTCTATGACAGTTCTTAGCTTTGCCATGATTCTCATTTATAAAAATATTTTCTCCTTTCTTCCTGTGTGAAGGAATCAGCTATAGGAAAATTGCATACTTGTACATATTCCTCTGTTCTTTTTCCTTCTAAGTGCAATATTATCAACTTCACGCTCTGAGTTGGAAGAACATGCAAGAGCAAGAACTCTTCTATTCATTAAAGTATAAATTGCACACCCACTCCATTACAGATTTGTGTTTCTTTTCTTCCATTCCCCTTCTAAGAAATGTAATCTAAAAAAAGTCATCACTTTTACAACCATCAAAGGCCCATCCCTTCCCTCCAACTCATTCATTCCATGGCCTTCCTCCGAACTGGGCTGGGCATTGTAGGGGGAGAAGAAGGAGGGGGAGTGGGGAGAAAGACATTTTAATCTGGATCAATGACTAATCTGATTCACAGAGCAGCCCCACAAACAGTGTTAGCACATAAAATTCAGCTAACAGCACAGAAAGGAGAGTGGTGCAGGTTGGCCACCGCTCTTGGAAGTGTGTGTGAAGCTGCTACAGTCTTCCCCCTAGAACTGGGACCTCTTAAGAGTGAATCTGCACCAGAGGACAGGGCTCGCTAAGTCTCTGTTGCAAAAGCAAGCTGGCCACTCTTTATAATCTATTCATGCCAGTAACCCACAAAGCAAAATGCTTTCCTGATTATTTGCAGGCTGCTTTCCTCTTCTGAAGAAAGCAACGTGACAGCGTAACCCCAACTTAAGCAGAGGAAAAGAAAAGCTTTAGTAACACAGCATTTTTCTCTTAATAAATCATTTTTAATGACTTCCAATAAATCATCTTGTAATCACATTCCTTTACTACTTAAGCCAGTCAAAGTATACCTCTCACAGTTAAAATATTAATGTATTCACATTTTACGTAAAATTACAATAACTTGCAGAGCGATAAACTAACTGGAGAGAAATCAGGTTGATTCATTTGAGAAAGCAAAGGTTATACTACAAGTTTTTAAAGTGTTTCTAGCTGTAAGTAGTCTGTAATTGCCGCTCTATATTTTAGACACCATTTCTGATCAGAATTTCACTACTCCATGTGCACATATACATGCCCCCTGGACACATCCATTTTCACATACATTCACAGACATAATATACATAAACCATACTGTTTTGTCAGTTTAGTAACATTCCAAGCACTTCTGAAGCAGCAGATTATGCAAAAAGACCTGGTGAAATGAGGCATTTAACACTGCAACTTCCCATCACATATTTCGCATTCCCGATGTCCTGCAGGAATTCTGAAGGTTCTGATGTTTTCTTTTGCTCTAGTTTCATCACAGCGATTTCTGAACTACAATTTACATCTGCATCACACTACTTTGCCCTGACACAGAAATGAAAGTTAATTAGTTTCTATGACAACCTGATGCATGAAAGGACCACAGGTTCTTTCACATTTGTAAATACATTCCAACTTAGTATTCAGGATGCAGTGTGTATCAGCATTAAGTACAAATAGCATGAGTTTGTTTTTAGTAAGGCAGAAAAAAGGACTTAAGTCAGATGATGTGATTCATCGGAGCATACATTTGTCAATGAACAGATGAGTCCCGATTTATTTTCCTAAAGTCTCCAAACTTCCATTAGAAAGGAGTATTTACATACAAACTGGCATTCCCTTTAAAAGGTTGATCAGAAACTCAGGACTAAAACCAGATGGAGTTGTTTTTTTCACCTTAGTTTTGCACCACAGCATTAAGCATTTTTATTTTTGTAAAAATATATACCTTGAAAAGTATTTCAGGATACGCAATATTATTCACATTCAAAAATCAATGCAAATAAGCTTAACGCAGCAGTTTTGGAGCTAATGCTGTGCTTTGACTCCCACAGTCTTCTATGCTGCTAGGTTTTTTTTTTCATAACAGGTCCCCAAAATAAAGCCTCAAAAGAAGATGTATTCCAAAATATTATTTCCTTCTTAAAATTCCATTGTGAAACTCAGCTGTGGAGGTGACTTGCTTTAACTCACACCTTCAACGCAACAGACAATTGTTCCTTATCGCACTGACCACCCAAAACCCTTGAGCATCAGAACCTGCCTGTGATTGTAACCAGACCTCCTGCTCCCTGAGAAGAGCTGCAGGAGGAAGACTGGGCAACACTTCTCACATCAAGATTGCCCTGCAACATCTCACCAAGACAGTCCACCCTATCTTTTCTCTGGGAGCAACAGGGTGCCAGGCCTGGGACAGCCAGACGAAGGCTGAGTCAGGGCAAATCCGTGAAGAGACTCTACAGGGAAGACCCACAGACGTGGCTTCCCAAGTATCAGCTCCCTGTGAAGGGCAAAGATATGGCAGTTGTGGTAACTCTTGAAACATATTGTATGTTCACAGGTTTTCTTCTAACAAGGAGACAACATTGGGAGGATGTGTAAATATTACACCTCTTCTTCCCCCAAGAAAACCAGGACTGCATCCTTTCCCCAGCGCAAACACGGGTAACATAAGTGGATTCTGTTGAGCAGAGGAAAATAGTATCCTAAAGATATTTAGGACAGCAAAGATAAAAAGTCTTTACACATCAGCATCAGATGATCTGCTCAATATCGCCCATATTGTCACAAAACAGTTGCATTATTTTTGTTGTAGGCATCACAAACATTTTCTAAATAAAATGGACAGTATATAATTAAAGTCACACACATACGTACTATGACCAAATCAGGTTACCTACTCTATAAGCAGAGAAGCAAAGGAAGAAAAAGGAGGAAGTATACAAAAAAGCAGATCATTACTGTTATTCTCTAACTTTTCAAAATGAGAAAACCAATGTCACAAGAGCAAGCTAGAGCTGAGACACAAATGCAGATGTTTCTCCCTTTCTGCCCCCAGATGTAGAACCCCTCTGCATAATTTCCCAGTAAGATGCTGATGCAAATAGCAAGGAGTTATTCCACCTAATGACTGGCTCAAGTACTGACTCTGCAAGTTTGGGTGGACCACTGAATTTGTAAAGACTTCCAAGACTCCTTCTTGCACAACTGGAATCTAATTACCAATGTTCTCTCGAGCTATTTTCTTCCACTCCAGCTCCAAAGCTTGTAAAACACGGGGCTCCTGGATTCTAACGAGAAACCCAGAAACCTATAAACAATATATAACTTACACATGCCCTTTGGTGCATCAGAACACTTTTTAGTACGGCTCTAAAATCCTAAATCACTCAGTGTATTATTTATCTCCAAATCTCCTCATATTTTAAATGCCATGTTGTCAGACTAAGTAATAAAAAGTTTAAAAGCTAATAACTGAACTCGTCCAATAACATCTAACACTGTATTTAAGATTGAAAATACTGATGGGATATTTATATTTTCAAATTAAGGAATATTTATTTTTCTGCTTTATTTTTTGCCAATAAACCAGAATTTAGACTTAAGACTATAGTCACAATGAACATGTTACTTCACAGTCTCCAGAAGGTACAGACGCAGCTGTAAGCTAATCATAAAAAATAGTATTTCAGATGATCACACATTTTTCAGCTTCACCTGCTCTTTTAGAGATTTTTCTTAACTATAAATTGAGCACTGAAACTTCATTTGCTTTTCATGCTAAATTGCCTCCAAGATTTTATATTCATTAAAATAAATGCCACAAGTTGCATTTTTAGATTGTAGGGCTTTATCCTCATAAAATAGCATATTACAGCTAAATCCTCACGTACAGGTAAAGTACAAAACCAAATATGAGTTATGCTAGCAGATCAAGTACTTTTCCTAATGTCAGGCAGTAAGTGGCTCCTTTCACCTTAAAAAGTTAATACGAAAATGCTTCACCTCTCAAAAATAACAAAACACACTTAAATACTAGCAAGTCATGCCTGACATTTGTATAAAAACAAAAATAATCTGCTGTCAGCAAAACGTCCCAGTGCCTCTGTCACTCCTCTCAAACATGAACCTTTCCTTGACTACAAGGGTTTTGCTGTTATACTACACTCATTAGAATGGAATTTGTGTTAACTTCCATGTACCACGACTTACTAATAGGATTGCTAGCAATTATTATACTGAAATGAAATCAGCACAAACTATTAGATCTGTTTAAACAAGTTAAAAATAAACCTTGATTAAATGTTCTTTTTAAAGAAACTGCTCATTAGGGCTGCAGGGCCTTCCGATAAATTGGTGTTTCATTAACATCAAAGCATGAATCAAGTTTAAACTCACTTACCAAACAAGTTATACTTAAAAAAACAGCTTTAAAAAATAACCTGGATTACAACCATCACATAAGATAGTAACTAAATGGGCTCCTTATTTACAGAGGTTCAGAGATTTCAAAAGGGAAAATGTTTTCCATGAGGCAGGAGGGAAAGGATATAGAGCAGAACTGTTGGTGTCCACCAGCACAGGATTTATTCCCTGAGCTGGGATGCACGTTGCATTTTGCTATTATGGAGTTGGAAAGGCACTGTGGGTACTTGCAAAAGAGGACAAAAGCACACTGTTTACTTACAGTGTTCTTATCTATAGAGAAATAAAAACAAAAAGCAAAAAGCAAATGGAGTTGGAACTTAAATAAAGCTCAGGAAAGTCATGCATATTTGCTTGAATATTTTCCATTTTCTGTTTCTAAACCTATTGTCTGTCCTGTAGGCTGAGGATACACATGCTATGTGAAATACGTGTAATGAAAGGATGGAGGTTAAAAGTGACAAAAGCTTGCAAAGCTGCCTGAGAGGAAAATCTTGTTTTCCTAAGCATGCTGCAATATTGCAGTAAATCCTAAGAACTCAGACTTGACAATTGTATCACATGCATTTAAAAAACAGTCTAATTAACAATTCTCCTGCCATCCCTCTCTAATGTGAAGAAAGACTTTACATGCTTTTTCAAAAGACAATGCTGAACTGCGCAGCTTCTCAATATAAAGATGATTTTATAACACTGTCTTGCAGTCATAAGAATTATTAAAAGAAATGGATTAACAGTAACTCAGTATAAACAGATGTACTCATTACATTATACCAAGTAGTACATATATTTCGAAAAGCATTTTTAAAATGGCTTTTCGATTTCACTATCATAACGGATCATACAGTAATTTTAACTGTAACTTAGTCTGTCCCTTTCTGCTGATATCTTCTAAAACACACTAGCTACCTTTCCTGCACCATCATTGTAAAAATGTTCTGGTTTAAAAAGGAACAAACCTCCCAGTTTAAGTAATTAATATTCCTTAATTAAATTCACCAAGCCATAGACAATGAATTCTTTATAAAACTGTGAGCTTGCCTAAAGCAACAAAGTCACACTTTTGTTAAAGCATTTTTAGTGTGTATTTTGCACAATTTTTTAAAGTTTAACCTCTGTGGATCAATGTGCTTCCTTAAAAGACTTTAATAAATTAAAGTGCAGAGAGCTTTTTTTCACCAGGCAGAAAAAGCTGATGAGACAGGTTTAGTTTAATCTCAGGCAATAGAAGTCATTAACCATTCTCTCAGGGATTAAAATATAGCTTGCCCTTTTCTTCTCTCACTTATCATTAGCATCACTTTAATCTCCCAGCGTTTCACACTGCTATTTTAATCATTACTTACTGCCTTTTGACAAGTGCAGAACATGCTTTTTCTCATTGAGGCAATATCCTGGTTTTAGCTGACAAATGTAGGACATAATGTAAAAATATCAAAGTGACATCTCTTAAACATACCTTCATCATAAAAATCTCTAAAGTTACAATATTCCTTTGTCTAATGTTTCTATTGAAATTATCATTTGAAAGGTTTCTTTCTTCTGCAGAGGCAAAAGTTTGTTCTAAATAACACAACAACTAATTTCAGTTGACTGATACAGAGACTACAAACATTTCAGGGATTTTAAAAATATACACCTTAACATTATTATATATCCAAGATACATGATCATAAACTTTCAGGTAGAGAGAAATATTCTTGCAACATAACCAGCCAGAACTCAAATACATCATGTGAAATGCTGACCTGCATTATTTGATATTTTATTGTTCACTAGCCTTGAAAAAAATAAACTAAGTATCTTTCTCTGTCACTTATGTATCTGTCACTTACTTGCTTTCAAGACGAATTTCGGGGGGGAGGTGGTGAAGTTAATGTCATATATAATATTGTTTTGAGCAAAAGCAATATAAAAAGCTTTCAAATTTTGTATTGAATATTTTACTTGAACCTCCTCAGACATTTTAAATGCTATAATCCTTTCAGTTTTAGAAAATCCTACAAAGTTTATTCACAGATCTACAACTTTTATTGCAATTTAACACTAAATGTATTATCCAGGGTACAACGTATGGCCAAATAATCCATATTACAAACAGAATCTCACAGGATTCACACATTTATTAAGTTTTCTGTCATCCTTAGCTGTAAGTAAATGGATAATTAAAAGATTTAAAACACCTTCTCTGAAATTCTATTTTGACTCAAAAAGAAAACTAACAAAAATAAACTGGTAATGACAGAGTCTAAGAAATTATGTTAGTTAGTACTAACACAGTTCCTAGTGTTTGGCCCCAAGCTCCTTAATCTAGTCCATCTGTAATGATCTCATAGTACTTTCAACCATTATTTAACTGTTAGAAGAAAAAAAACTATGTTGCACTATATGTTTCAACAATAAAATCCCTTCTTAAGCTTCACAAAGTAGAACAATTCATTATTTGATCTCTTTCCAGGTTCAAAGTCTGTCTTACTGCAATACTTCAAAGAAATATGTAATCAAAGACAAACAGCTGTGAAAACAATCTTTTATTACTTTATTATCATCTAGCATATATCTTTAGGGTAAACCAATGAAAATGCTATACAAATAAAACAAATATTTCTTTTAAATTTCTCCTTAGCTATAAATAGACATTTAGTTATAATCATTTCAAGGTAGGGCCTGGCCCTAGAAGGTGCAAGTACAACTCCTACCCCAGCATTTCACAAGACCATGCCTTTCACTAATTAGACCTCGATTCTGCAAAAACCCAAGCATGCAAGTAATTTCATATTTATGAACTGATTTATATCTTTCAGTTGCAATGTTAATAGGAGTAGGTTTTAGCCTGTGAATTGTATTTATAGCTGTGCAGCCATACTTTAATTTCCCATACCATATATTACATTACTCAGAACAATATTCAGGTTGTCAAATCAAGCATTTTGAAATTAAGAAATATCAGAGGATGGCTTCTGATGTAATCTGAATTCTGACTCCTTATACACATTATGTTATATGATATTTTTTTTAATTACATGATTACCAGACATTTTTTCTAAAGTTGTTCTGTTTTAGTCCATGCTCTGGATAAGTTGTGCTAGGGAAATGGGAAGCTACACAGTAATTTTGTATGTATCATTCAGATAGTAGACTACATCTTGTTCACAGTTTATCAGACAAGAAATATAGAAATAATTGGCTTCTTGAGCTTTTTGTTCATTATCAACTTCACAGATTCCCACGGAAACAAGAACATTCTTTTCCTAATATGTACTTAATACATACTATTTCACATATAGCACAAAATAACCATTGGTAAACCAACACAGAGAGGCATTCCTCTCTTGGCAGAGAGAATAAGTGAAAAATGGAACTAAGATTCATGAACTTTCACTTTCCCCACGTGCACATTCCTCCGCTATGCTAACGAACAGGCTGAGCAGCCACTACTTCCATGGATTTCAGTGGCTGTAAGGAGAATAACAACTGCTGCAAGTAAGAGCCCACATATCTCAAGCTGAGTACCCTGAAAATGAATTATATGCAGTTGGTGGCCATCTGCCAAATGTTTTAATTGAGTTGCTCAGCATCACACAGAAAGGCTGTGACAGAAACAGGGATAAAACTGGGTTTGCCAGAGTGTCTTTCTCTTGACTCGATCACAAAAGCATCCTCTCTCTTTTTGCTGTCCTTTTTTTGTTCCAGCTCCTACAAAAAAATGAGCCAAAGTTCCTATAAACAACCATCCTGTGCACCAAATCGATGCTAAATATAGATGGGGATCCTAAATAGAAAATAGCATATGATACATAAAATAAAAACTGTATCCCAATAGTAACAACTTAGTGTAAATGCTCCATGGGCAATTGAAGTTGGGTGTTCAGGACTTTTCAAGACTTGGCTTTGTAATCTGAATTACATATACATATAGTCCAATCTTGCCTCACAGTACGTCAGAGTTAATTGATTATTTAGCCTTCATCACTGCATAAAATACTAAGTTACTGACCATCATCTTCAAATAAGCAGCAGAAGATTGTAGGAGCTAAAATGAGTTATCAGGGCCACAACACTACGTCTAGCAGATCCAGGCTATGAAGAAACCTGTTCATGCTGCCCTCCTCTATTTACTTCCTCTGGTGATTCCCCTCAAAACTGTCAAAATTGGACCACTGAGTTCACATACTTACTTCGATTTGCTGTGAGGATCCTTTTCCACTTTTCTTCAATTTCCTGACCATCTACCAGCCCCACATTAGGATGGTCAAAATAAATTATTTTGGCTAGCTGACAGAATTTTATTGAGGAATACAAGTGAGAGAGGAAATGTTTCAAAAGCATGTGTCCTAGCTATCCCATACTGGAGGACAACATCAACAAGAAAAAACATTTACTTGATTTCCCATCTTTCCTCCCACAATTTTCAGTTCCTGCTGTAATGCTCAAGATGCAGAGGGCTCTTAACAATTTCACACAAGATTTTCTTAAGAAGAGAGAATTAAGCAGTTTGTAATACATTATGTGTAGTCCTAAAGATCACAATGATATGACTGCAAACTAAACTAGCTTGTTTTCAAACAAGTTTACACTTAGTTCTTCACAAAGAGCTGAGCAATGCTTCCAGGAATGCAACATCAAATGCTGCTGAGCTCTAAGAATCACCGCGGCATGAAACATTTTTTAAATCACCTTCCTGAAAGTTTATATTCAACATCCAAAAATTTTTAAGAGAGAAGAGAAAGGAAGATATGTTCTGACCTGCTGAGTCAACTGTATTACAATTTGAGATCTCACAGGATGCATTCCTGATTTCCTCTCATGTTGAAGCCAATGCCATCAGAGGTACCTATGTGTCTGATGCAATGTTATGGTACAAAATACATCTTTCACTAGTTACAGTTAATATCCTCTCAATCCCGTAATGTGATGGCTCTACAATAAATTAATAGTTGTAACAATTTTTCTTTAGCTTCCTAAGGTTATCTGACAGCCCACTCTGGAATGAACTGGTAAGGTGGTCTGAAAATTGAATTTAATTTAAGAAACTCCAAATTACTGACTGCATGATAGATTTAACTAGAAACTGTAAGATTATACTAGCTTAAGGATTATTATGGGTATATTTAAAATATCAAGATATAAACACATGGTTATCCAAGGAGCCTTTGTCAACCCAGTGTCAAATAATTACCAAAACTGAGCATCTCTTTCACAAAAATGATCTCTAAGTTCACAAAGCACATCCCATCAATTTTTCTTTTGTCCTACAAAATCAGCTACAGAAAAAGAATATCACTTCATGCAGGTGTCTGCATTTGTAGGTAGTAGATTAAATTCATTCTGTAATATTTGCAATAAGGCAACTTCTAAGTCAGAAAAACAGATGGAGAAAATACTTCTTCCACTCCTACAATCTTAACTTTAAATCAACTTATGTATTCTTTTTAAATGTATTAACATATGTGTGGGTCATTTGCTGGAGACCAGCTGTAAACTTTCAGAAATCTAACATATTTAAAAATAGTTCTGCTGCATCAGTTTATATTAAACTGGTCACACAAACGTCTCACAAATGGCCTAGGAAAGCGAACCAAGTATTTGCACAAGGGGTAGACTAAAATCATTACTCTAGGTGCTTTTAGCCATGGATTTTATGATTCATTGTTTAAAATATGATACTACAATTCATCTAGAAAGGCCTTTCACATACTTATGACAAACATTCTCCCCTCAAAGACTTACAGTATACCTATACAAATGCTGACTAGATGTTATATCTACTCATAATCCTTGGGGAAAAAATATCCTGCTGGACATAGACAATCAACTCCTATTGCACATTGCTATGTGAATGTGCCATCTTTCCTTAGGTAGATGCAAGGTGCCAAACCAAGCAGAAAAAGGAAAGGGTTGCAAAAATTTATTTTACAAAAATCGGAAGATGTTGTTTTATACAGTTCAACCAACTAATCAAATCGTTGAGAGATCTGCCACTGAATTCAATTAGAACAGAACAGTGCCTTTGGTTACATGAGTTTCTGTATACATGAATTTTATAAGCTGGTAGACTGACTCAGCAGAAACAAACAGATGATATCAGCAAAGTAGTCTTCAAAGGTTAATGCTTAAAATGGGAATCAAAATAAGGTAGCACTAAAAAAAAAAAAAGAGCAACAGACATTTGCCCTCAGTCTCAGTTCCACCCATCTTTATGAGGAGCAGAGTCAAGTCACGTCTTTTTTCTCTTCTTACCAAATTATAGCCCTTCCAACAAGTAATTATGTAAAGAGAGAGCGAAACTGAGATTGGGTTAGTCACTTCCTTACAAGTAAACAGTCAATAGTTACTGACTTAAGACATTACTATAATTTTAATTATCATTATAAGCACACTCTTATCAGATATCCATATGCATCCAACTGTTCAGGGATTTTCTTATAAAACTTGCACCATTCCCTTAGTGTCACATAGGTTATAAAGCCACAGATGAGAAAGGTTTCCATATCTACACTGCTCAAAATAAACGGTCAGTGTTCCACCAGGTGTTAATTTTAAAGCTATGTTTAAGTGCTGAGCCGCTCATGAAAGCTACCTTGTCTCACTTTTAGGTGCTTCTGAAAATGTTCTCTCTTTCTATCCAAATGCTTCAGTTAATCTGGAGCATAGTTGCTTTTGCTCACAGTAAGGAACATGAAGACTCATCTACATTTAACGAAAGAATAAAGAAACAGAGAAGTTGTAAAATGTCTCAGCACACTATGACAGTTCCTCTCACTGGTATAGAGGCAGTTTCCTCTACAGCATTCTCCATCCTTTAGATTCCAGTATGCTATTCCAGTTAACAATGCCTTATCTATAAGACTATCATAAATAAAATTTTGAAGCACATATAAATGGAACAGTAGAAAAACAAATGAATCAAAATGCAGGCAAAGTTAGTATGTCTTTCTAGGACAGAATTGCTGAGAGCATCTTTCCAGATGGAAGTGCGGGAAAAAAATACAGTTATAGTTCAGATTTTGACATCTTGTTCAGGGAATGGGCTCTGAACAAAGAAAAAGATGGAAATCACCTGCATGACAGGAGTGGAAGAGATTTCTAGACTCTGATCAGATATAACTTCCATCTGATTAATAAAGGAGCATCTAAGATACAGTGTTTGTTAATGTTAAAGAAAAATTATAATTATACTATTCAGATTATCTTTTTTAAAAAACCCTAAAAAATAAAACAATTAATGTAAATGCACATGATCTGCCTGAGAAACAGGATTGCTTTTATGTATACCTACTTAATGCACATTTCTGGGACCTTATAAACCTTAACAACGCCTACAAGGGACATTGATACTAACAAGAAACTTATTTTCTTTTTTATTTTCCTATTTCAAAATTAGTTAATTATGAGAAAGAAAGACCATCAAGCTTTTTCTTGTCTTTCAAAAGTATAGATGTAAAGAAACCTCTTTTCTATTTCAATATCATTAAGAAATACTTCATACAAAGAAAGATTATCTTTTTTAAGTCAGACCAAAATTAAGACTATTGAAAATACTTTGGGAAGAAAAAAGGATCTACATAATAAGCTAGTTGTATGAATATCTTAGAACCAATGTAATGCCTCAGTGAAAATGTTCAGAATCTTCAAAATCTAACAGTTTTACACTTTCACTGAGGTAAGGGATAAATGCCTCATATACTGGGAACAGATACAAGCATGACAAGATCGGGGCAGAGGAAGGTTGAAGAACTGATGAACTACATGTTCTCTGAGACCAGAGAACTGAGAGGAGAAAGACCTAAGTATATAATTCTTCTACTCTATGTATATACAGAAATGGCTGGAATTATTAAAAAAAGAATAATTTCTTTTCCCAATGTAATGGGAAGTTATTCAATTGGTCTTTCTGTATGTTCTAAAAACATATAGCAGACCATGAGGAATATACTATTTCACATCCATTCTAATATATTTTCAGTAAACAGAGCAGACAACTGTCTGAATACTACATTAAAAGCTGCAAGTCATCAGGATGTTTATCAAGTGTTAATACTTGCACTGAGACCTTTACAGCAACAGATATCTATGTGAAGAAAAACATGTTTATCCACCCTCTGAGTAGGTTTGCAAGTGAAGAAAAGTAAAATTATTCTGTCCTATTCAGAACTACTTCTGAAGTTGCATTCTTCTGAGATTCTTCTGGGCATCTCTGCAGTGAGATGCCTTTAAAATGCCCCTCTGTGTCAAAACAGACTCCTGACAAATCACAAGTAAAATTTACTTTCTCCTAGAAAAACTTAACAGATAGATCTTGTAAGATACCCAAGAAATTGTGCAAGACTAATCACAGAAGTGAACTCCACAGTTTGGCCCTTCTTCCCCCTCCCCAACTCAGAACCCTTTCAACAGCCTCAGACTCACACCCGAGAGCTGTTTATCAAAAGCATCCTGGGTGATCTCTACTGTCAAGATGTACAGCAAGAAAGATAACTCTTTAAGATAAATCATGTGTAAGAATTAAATATCTCAGAAAAACAAACAGACAAACAAAAGCCCATCAGTGAAATGTGCAAAGCAAAGTGTGTCCTCTGTACAACATCAGAAACTTCAGAAGCAGGAAGGGATATTTTGGGCTACTCTAAGTCCAAATTTGCTATCCAAACTTTTAGTAACTTTTTGCTCAAAGGTCTTGATGATTTTCCGTTAACTGCAGAATAACTGGGATTAAAAATATAAGTACTTATTTTAATAATTCCAGAATTTAAATTCTGTAGATTCTAATCCCAAAGGAAGAAGGACATGGACATGTGAGACAAAAGTTACTTCCATATAAAAAGGTTTTACAGCTGAACACTAATGGAAAAAAATACCTATGACACCATTGTTTCACCATTAGCAACCGTGGATCAATGAACAACATGCCAAAATTTCAGGAAAAAAAAAACGATACTTTTTTTCTCCTGCCACCACAAGGGTTTTTTTGCCTTCAAAAATATGGAATTTTTAAGTGGGACATGAATTCGCAGATCAAAGTGCAAAAATCACCAAGCTGTCATAGACACATGCATGCATAAGACTACTAAAAATACACAAAGCTTGCTTGAATATTAGCACGATCCCATCCAGCAGCATGTTCACACAAGTTAAATGACATAGCTCTTAATTCTTCACATTATTTCCAGCCATTCTAGAGAGCCCTGTGCAGTGCACAGTGCAGCACAGCACAGCGCACAGGGTATTTGGAAACATTCAGTGCAAATGAGTCCTAAATGCAACTGAAAATCTGTTGCTGAAAAGCTTCTCATGACTATCAAAAGTTCTGTCACAACTATGCTCAAATATTAAATATTTATTTGCAACACCTGAAATCTCAAAGATTTTCCCAGTGTAAATGAAATGGAATTTAAAAATGAATTGGGGACTTTTGCTTTGTTTTAACTCCAGTTAAAGGTTATAAAATATGCATTAGAATGGGCTGGCACAGATTAGAAGAACACAAAGCATTTATAATTTTCTGTTTACCACTTTTCCCAAGAACTCTAATTTATCTGCCCTAGGGAATTATACTTTCCATAATATTTAACATTCTAAATATGATGCGCTTTCTATAAAGTAGGTCATACAAAACTTGTAGAGGAGCCTCAGAGGGTGGAGAGGAAGGTTAAGCAAGTCTATTGTTTGTTCTGTTTACCACACACCTTAAACTGACAATACTTAAACACTTTTGGTTTGGGGTTTTTTTTACTTTTTTTTTTTTTTAATCTGAGTCTTTTCTTCTTGGACCAAGGAATTTTCTCCGTCACAGAGTAATAGAGCTTGAAAACTCCAGCATCAGCAGGGAAGGCAGGCACTCCTTAGCCAGCCACTGTGTGAGAGAGAAAATGCAATTAAGGCTCCCACCAGGGACAGAGAACTAAACAAAACCTGCGTCTTCACACAAGAGTCTTTTTCTTCAATGTGAAGTACAAGGCCTCAAATCTTGTTGGTGAGATGCTAGCATTTAGGACAACACACTTTCAGATTTTCTCACAGCGGATCAAAGTAAATAATGCAAGGGCAGCAAACAAAAGGGAAAACTCCAGCGTGCTTACATTAAAAAGAGATTACAGGGGGCTTACAAGTGATTGAAGGAATAGATGACATTTTCAGAAACATAAAACTAAGATTTTAAGTACAGCTAGCACAGTGATGTGAGTCTAGCTCACTGACGTTTTAGCACGAGAGGCATGCAAGCAAGTTTTGTGTTGAAATACACGGCGCAAAAAAATATGATAATTGCTATCTCACATATTTAATGTGAATGTAACTATTCCTGATCTCGCTGAAGTTGGGGGAAGTTTAACTACTGATCTCAAGAAAAAGCAGCACTCTGGCCTACTTTCAGTTCACACTTTTAATTTTTCTTCACCCCTGTCCTCATTTAAATAAATGCATGCTGATGGCATGGGTAATGAGGATGGTTTCAGGACGTGAATGAAACAACGATACAATTTTCAGTCCATCCGCTCCCCATGCAGGTTGGCACGATCCTCTGCTAATTTCATCTTCCATATCCTTCGAGGACACCAATGACAGCAGCAGGCCTTCTTCACATCAGGTCAATAGTTAACAATTCTTCTCTATCTCAAAATTAACACAAATTACCCATTCTCAAACCTTTGAGGCTTTCCTAGACTCGATACAGAACTCAGGAAAGCAATCACAAATACGTAGCATTGCTTGTCAGTTTTTAAGTGGCTCTTTGTGACAAACGTTATCAAAGCTTTATTTATTTCCTGGGACCCACATGTATTAAACAATGATTGAATATGACCCGGAAAAAGAAAACTTACATGTTGAGAAAATAAAAGGAAGATGAAGCTTTAGTGAAAGTACTGAAGTGAATCAAACGCATTTCAAGTAACATGAAAAAGAGCTTTGAGAAAATAAAAGGTTTTGTTCTGGTGAGAAATCTTCAAGGTGTTTGTTGGCCATAACGCACACAGCAGCTCTTTGTTCAGGTCTGACTTCATTAGAAACTTGAAGCTGTGGAAAATGTGCTCAGAGTTGTGTGTCTGACGTAATACTCATTATATCTATTTTCAGAAACTTTTATTTTCAAAGAATCACAGAATCTTAGGGGTTGGAAGGGATGTCAGGACACCATCTAGTCCAACCCCCTTGCCAAAGCAGGTTCCCTACAGCAGGTTGCACAGGAAGGAGTTCAGGAGGGTTTTGAACATCTCCAGAGAGGGAGACTCCACAACCTCTCTGGGCAGCCTGTTCCAGTGCTCTGACACCCTCACAATAAAGAAGTTTTTCCTTAAGCTTGTACAGAACTTTTGGTCTTCCAGTTTTTGCCCATTGTCCCTTGTCCTGTCACTGGGTACTACTGAAAAGAGCCCAGCCCCATCCATTTGGCCCCCACACTTCAGATATTTATAGACATTGACAAGATCCCCTCTCATCTCCAGGCTGAAGAGTCTCAGATCTCTCAGCCTTTCCTCATATGGGAGACGCTCCAGACCCCTCATCATCTTTGCAGCCCTCCGTTGGACTCTCTCTAGAAGATCCCTGTCCCTCCTGAACTGTGGAGCCCAGAACTGGACACAGTATTCCAGATGTGGCCTCACCAGGGCAGAGTAGAGGGGGAGGAGAACCTCCCTTGGCCTGCTGGCCATGCTCTTTTTAATGCCCCCCCAGAGACTGTTGGCCTTCCTGGCCACAAGGGCACACTGCTGGCTCATGGCCAGCCTGCTGTCCACCAGCACACCCAGGTCCTTTTCCACAGAGCTCCTCTCCAGCAGGTCAGCCCCTAACCTGTACTGCTGTATGCAGTTATTCCTCTCTAGGTGAAGGACTCTACACTTGCTCTTGTTGAATCTCATCAGGTTCCTATCCACCCAACTCTCTATTACGTCCAGGTCTCGTTGAATGGCAGCACAGCTTTCTGGTGTGTCAGCCACTCCTCCCAACTTCATATCATCAGCAAACTTGATGAGGGCAGACTCTATGCCTACATCCAGGTCATTGACAAGACTGGACCCAGTACTGACCCCTGGGAAATTTTACCCCATTAAGTTAACTGCTTGCACTCCCTTTCAACAAAATGGATAGGCACCTCCAGATGATGATTCATCTCTACCAAGGGAGGCCAGGAAGACAGCTTCCACTACATGCTTAGGGCAGGATCCATGAGAATCCAAAGCATTTGATCCGAGTTAGTCATCTAAGCTCCCTCTGCAGTCAAAAAATAGAGAGAAGGAGATGGAGGAGACAGAGACAAGCACCCCCAGAGAGCAATTCATCACAACTGTCTTACAACACCCTCCAAGAGTATCTCTCTCCATTAAAGACAGAGTCCATGACCTCAGAGAATCCAGATGACCAGCTGAGAGTAGATGAGTAATATCTAGATTACCAAAGCTGGTGAGACAAATCCCACTATCAGACTATTCTGGGTGATACTGAGCAGAGTAACTCTCACAAGAACTGTATTGTCAGGGGCTCTATCCATATCTGCTGCCTATTCTGCAGAAACTGAAAGATAACATTGGTTTGAACATGAAAATCAGATTCCATCTAGATGTCTCCCAATACCACTGGAAAGCAATCCACTGAATCAACCAATTCCTTCTTGTTCCCAGTCTCATTCTCAAGATGCCCCATTTTTTTCAGCTAGAGCCCTGATACAGCAGAACATGCCAAATTGCACTCTTTTTGGTTTCCTACTAGGCTCCCTGTTCTCTACTATTTGTAATAATTTAATTTTTTATCAAGTAAAGAGTACATTGTGTTTAAAAAGGTAATGCAAAAGGAGGAGAAAAGGAGTGTCAGACAATACTATGCTCTATATTGTATCTCTCTTGCTATCAAAGTAACAATAATAATGCTATCTTATAATGACAATAAAGCAAATACTGCAGCTGATATTTTGGAAAAAAATATTTAAGGAAATGGATGTTTATCTACAAAAAAGACTTGCAACATCTGTAGGCCTTCATTTGGCTTCATGTGAAAGCCTTTTAAGACAGACAGGACTTCAGGACTGACCTTTTAGTATATAGCTTATTGGATTTCTATTTACATGAGTATACACACAACTGAAACAAACCAGATAGGACATAAATCATGGCAAATCAGTTATCATTATGAAAGAAAACTAAATTACATAAAAAACAAATTAAAGCCTGTTTTATATGTATCCATACAAACTGCATACCTTCTGCAACTTTCTCCCAGAAAAACAGCAGCAACATGTCCTGAGTGAAAAAGTTGGTCAGTAACCATTATAGAGAAAATGTATGCTTATTCTTAACACAATAGTGTTCCCTCCATCTCCACTGCTGAGCTGTTGCTGCTACTGAGCACTATCTCAAAAAACACTCAAATACTGATTTTAAACATTTCACTTCAGTTAGGTGAAAACCTACTAAGTAAAGTTAATTTTCAAGGAATTAGACTGGTGCTAGAAAATGCAAATGAACTGCACTGATTTCTGTTTAACGGCACTAATGAAACAAGATAAATATTGCATACAACTTATTATAACTTTGTTTTGAAAATCAAACAGTTCAGAAAATAATCAGTAGGCATTCAATCAAGAAGTAGTTTATCATGTGTAAATACAGTGAATTCAATTCAATCCCTAACACTTTATACATTCATCGACTTTTACATCCTATGTATATTTTTATTCTGTTTCAAGAAGTCTGGATCTAATTTAGAAAGAAACTGAAAAACAAACTATGAAAACTAGCAAATATAAAAAGCCTATTACTCAACCACAGAGGATACTGTCAGGCTTCATTATTTAGATGAGCATGAGCATTATAAGTTATTCTATTGTGTGTTCTGTTTAAAATTAGAAATACATAAATTAAAACTCTCATTGAGATTAATTTCAGGAACTAAAACAGAATTTAAAATGTAGTCTTGCAGTGATGTCTGGAACTGCTGTGTGTGGTGATATTTGATACATACATTTGTATCACAAAGCAATTGAGATTTAGGATATGTTGTAAATGAGAGGAATAAAAATATTAATAATGATAAGATTTGAATTAATTTTCGGCGGCTAGGAGAATGCATTGTAGTACAGGAAAGTTTTTTGTTCATTATAAAAACAGACATTAGAATATATTATTAAATGACACTTTAACCCATTATTTGAGTTCTCCTTGACATACGCTTATGCATGTATATGTAAGTGATTGCTTATGCAATAAGCCTGGGAAAAATGTAAATTGTATTTCCTCATAGCAAATTGCAACTGAATTAGACTACTGGGCAGACATAAACAATGCAATCAAATTCCCTGGCTTTTTATTGAGCTTCTATTTGACTTAGTATACATTTGAAAACAAAAAAATTGTGTTTCTCAGGGTCTGTGACATTGCAGGCCATGAGAGATTCAATGTCAGTGCCGGCATACAAATTTATTAGTCTATAAAATTTGACATTCTCTTATTTATTCACAGAAAGGACAAATAAGATATTTTTTCATACTTACCAGAAATATCTGGGAGTGTTTATATGCTGCTCCATCTGGAGGATGCAAATAGTCGAGGCTGCTTTACAATTCAGCAGGCAAAGGCCTGCTGAAGGATAACAAATGACTTCATGGTGAAACAGCTATTGAAATTCTTTCAGTACGTGATATTAAAAACAACTGAACAAACAGAGATAAGGGACAAATAGGATTTGAAACAGACCTTCTCTTTTTTTTTAACCAGTGTAAAAGAAAAACAAATGGAGCTCCTAGTTGAGGCTATACCTTTTAGTCATTTCCGAAGGTAGTTTCATTTCATACTTAAGACCTCTCTTAGAATGATAGGTGCTGACTAACTTTAGTATTACAGATATGAAAATGGTAACAGGATACTTTCTCTTTGGAATCCTGAAGATGGGATAGGAAGGAAGGAGAACTTCATAATTCCATAGAAAATTCTTGCTTAAGACATTTTTTCCAAAGGGAAAAAAAAAAAAAATATTTGCTCCCTATGGATATGAGAGATTCAACAAAGAATATGTTGCAAACATTTACAAGCAATGAAAATTTAACTTAACTTTAAAAGCCAAAGTTGTCTCAATAGGAAGTTTGGTTGAATAACCAATACAGCAAAATAATTGATGAAGTGTGAAGATGAAGCATGATCGTGTACTTCAAAGATGGAAAAGAAGGCATCAAAAAAGAATGCATTTTTAGAAAATATGCCATGATCTGATGATTTGGAATTTCCATTTTTCATGGCATGGTACTGTTACCTCCATTATACTATATACTGGCAAAAATAAACTAACAACAAAACCTTACAGAAACATGCAATCGTAAATTATTTGTACCAGAAACGACTTCTAGATGTCCTCTGGTCCAATCCCCTACTGACAGCAGTGCTAGCTTACACTGGGCCAACTTAGAACAGATACATATAGGCAGATGCCTAACAGCAGAAAATTCACCACAGCTTTTGGGCTATCAGTCTATCAAATGTAACCACACTTGAGCCCAGTAAATTCCAGAGGTTCCAAGAAACATTAGTAACTCCAGGCGCAGTCAGTTGTGTACCACCATGCAGCTTGAGGGAAGACGATGGACCAAATCACAGCCCTTTCTCCTCTAAGGAGTTGCTATTTCAGTGATGCTACACACACCCCCACCCCTCCAAAAAAATCTTCACAGTCTGATCCTACATAACCATATTTTGTTTTCGTACATACTTCTCAAGTACTACAACCTCTCTTTTCTCTTTCAGGGCAAAAGGGAAAAACTGACAAACTGATTCACAAGACAAATGTTCATTGACCAGTTTAAGTCCACTTCACACAAAGAAGTGCAACCACATTGGTTACAGTTAGAATTGCTACGGTTCCTTACCTAACTTTTATTAAAAGCCTGCTCTACCTGGCACATGTTCACACAATCATCACTGACTGGCTTAGCACTTTTCAAGAATGTATCTACATGATAGTGCAAGATAACTACTTTTCCTCAACGAGAGGCAGGAATTCACACTGACAAAGGAACAGTGTTCCTGATATAAAACTCAGATCATTTTGTCACCTTCGTACCAATACAGTTGCATTCATGACACACAACTGAACAGAGGCTTTGCAAAATTACCCTGAATTAATAAAACTGTCTGGGCTAGATGAACCTTGGTTATACTTCTCCAAATACAGAAACAAACTTTAACAGTACAAACAATACAACTACATTCCACTCAGTGGGTTGCACAGCTCTTCTTGCTTTAATACGTTTCAAGCAGGACAAAAGATGTACAGAAAAGTTTGGTATACTGCCAGAACTGTGTTGAAATACAAGTCCCAATTTTTTAGTGTTTCTTTTGCTTAAAACTTCCTTTCCTATAAAAAAGGGAGGAAGGACAGACATCATAATTTTTAAGAAATGCTATAAACAACTTCTGGCTCAGTATAAACAAATGAAATATCAGAACTTAAGATCTTCAGCAAAATACAGAGAACAAGTCCATTAACTTACTCTCCTGAAATACAAAAAGAAAAAAACATAGACTTACACTATCTCTGTATTTTCTTAACTTGATAGGAAATAAAATACTGTTCAGATTGGTTCATGTCAGATTTAAATCCATGTAACATAAAGTAGGGTTTGGCATTTCAATCAGAAATCCATCAGATGTTCCAGTTTAACAATCTTAAGGTTGCTACAATTCCCTCCAGAAAAGATACTTCATATTCCCCAGAGCACAGGTATTCTAAGAAGTGTCTTGCTTAGTAAGAGGACATTCACGAAATGTTACAATTGCAACCTAATTAGAAAGAAATCTTATTAATTAGGTAATCATCTAAAAGGATATTAGATTTTTTAGATGGAGGGCAAAACAGTAGCGTGATAAGACCCTGTCTATTCCTGCCATTTCAAGTAACTGCTCTTTCGAACATCAGTTTACTTCTTAAATCACTGAGAGTTTAACAAGTTAATCACAGTGAAATAAGAAAGTTATCTGTTGAAACAACTCCCAATGGCAAAGTAACCCTCCCTAATTATTTTATGTGTTTTCACTTATGTATATAATATTTATAGACATACTGTTTCATATATGCATGTATATCTGCAAGCTTAAGTTTGTGAAAATGTCATTTTGTGACTTATCTGGGAAATTTCTGTAATTTTTAGAAGTACTCTTTCTTTTCAGAATAAAACAAAGATTTAACACACAACAGACTTAGACTTTTTTTTTTTTGCCAGCCAAGTCATACACTTTTATCAAAACTACTTATCAAGCCCTATTTTACTTTGCTTAAGCCAGAGCCTCTTCATTTATTCTAAATGTTTCTGTTCCAAATCTCTAAAGTATAAAAGAAAAAGCACTGAACCCTTCCTTCTTGCCATCCACTTCTAATTAATGGACAGAATACACTATTCTACACATTCGAGCTTCAGTCCCTAGAAATAATGTGTTTAAATGTTAGTATATAAGAGTAGCATCTACCTGTGAACTGGCTGGGATCAGTGCAACAGGGTGGAATGTTTGTTATTCCTATTGCTAGAACTTTGTAGATTCTAATTACATTTCTCAAATACAGCAACTAACTTAAAAGTTCAAAAGCTAACTTATCTCATCCGGGGAACTTACATATTCCCTTTGACAAACCAGACTGTAAACTCATCTCCCTGTTTATTTACCTTCTGTAAATGAGCATAAAGTTTATCTTCCCTTTTCTACTTAAGAAAGGTGTCTGAACTTCCTCAGCACTTAAAGGGTCAAAATTTATCATTTCAGTTCATCTAATAAGTAATGTTTTTGCCGAACAAAACCAATTCCCAATAAATTCTCACTGTATTTGTGTGCTCTGATTTGATTTAGAGGCCTGTGGGGAGACACCATTTGGTAGCACAGGAACACAGAGGGGTAGGTGGTGCTGAGGAGAAGTAGAGCTCATGTGCCAGAAGTGTTATTGTGTCAGGTTGATTTATTGAGTGAGCTTCACTTCACCGAATGTTCCGAGATATTTATTTCCCTAAAGGCTCTGCAAAGATATGAACAGACCTGCATCCACAGATGTCATCACTGCTCATTTTACCGAGTCATGAAATTTTCTCAACTGCAATTTGTCCATCTAAAATTGCTGCAACAGAACAATGTCAATAGTAGCTTCCTACTCCTACTACCTCCCTCTATTACATGCTCTTGCCACATCCACCTCCTAACTTCAGAGAATTTAAAGACACAGACCTTCTTCCATCTACATGTTAAATATTCTCAAGCATTTCCTTTTCTTAATCCACTAGGTAATGGAAATAATTAAAAAAATGAAAATAAAGAGAGTAATCAGATGCCAAAAGTAAAAAACTATTAGTGCATATGACTGAACGGATGAAATGCAAGAATACCAACAAGTGATGAGAAAAATGTCCTACTTGAAGAAGTTAAGAGCTAGAATCCCATTACCTGGAATTAAGAACAGTCAACTCCTATCATTTTCCTAGTACTTTTTGGTTTGCGCTTTGTTTTTCAACAGTAGCTGCTGCAAGAAGAGAGCAACCATCACTCTCACTCTACTCACCACAGTAAAGAAGAAACAGATTACATTTGCTTCTGATTTGATTTTACAGCTGTGTGGAGAGGAAGAAATAGGCACGTAAATATACTTATGTTTCCACCTCCTCAAAAAAATCTAACTTTCCTAGAAATATTAAAGAACCTAAGGCATTTCATTTCAAAAGCTGGAAGTGAGAGAAAACCAAGTGTCACAGGCAGTGAAGACAAAACAGTTCAATAACCAACTATAATAATTAAGATTTATAAAAATTAAGATTTTCTTAAATATATATATAAAAAAATTGTATTTAACACGTGTGTTTTAACTTCAAAGTGTTCCTTTAAGGTTTCAGAAGGATAATGTCCTTTTACACAAAGATAAAGTTTCAGGTGTTAGGTGGATTTAAACAATACAATATATAAACAGGATATTACAAATAACATAAGCTCTTTTACGAACTTTATCCAAAATGCTTTTGCTGTGCTACAGAAGAAGATCTATTTAAATACACACGTAAAAGTGAGCGCTTGTGGCCTGTGTCAGAATACACTGGTTTATTTAAATATGTTAATATTTCTCATTATGCCATTAACAATAACCTTCATCCATTTGTGAAAAACATTTTGCCAAGCATGCACATAAAAAATTAGCAAGTGAAGCAAAATCACCTTAATTTGCTTTGGACCAGCAAATAACCAACTAATTTGCAGAAATCCCTGCCAAGCACTCATATTAAATGCTTCATGCTTATTTTATGACCTCTGCTGCTCCTCTCCTTCCCAGGCCCTGAATCATATGATCATTAACATATTGCAAGGTCTGAAACTTTATTTTTTACATTCTTTAATTAATGCCTGTTTATAGAAGGCCATAGGACTTCAGATCCAGTTAATGAAACTTCGCTCCCCCAGGCCCCTGGAGCCCAATAGAGAGCTTTCTCCTCTGTTGTTTTAGTAGCTTTTTTCCAACTGTTTGTTTATACACACTTAATTGATCTCTTTAGTCCCAGAAGCATTCCAGAGACACAACCTGTTCTGAGGCAAGCTAAAGTTTTTTTCCCCTTTCTTTATAAAAGCCCTGATTGCCCAAGGTTATCAGTTTTAATTTGAAAGTTGAAGATTCAGCTTTATTTACACTGTCTAAAAGACAAAATTGATATGGGCCCTGAAGTGTTCATTTTTACATTCATACGCAGCAGAGTGGATTGCAAACACATACTGTATATAATTATTTTGATGTAGAACTAAGTAATTACTAAACACTGCTATGTCTTGTTTTATTGCATTTAAGAAACTCAGTCTTCATAACAAGTTGAAAATAAGAACAAATCAGCCTGCCAATGCATGAAATTTTCATGGCTCTTCAATTTACATTTTACATATTCCCTATGACAAGAATTTCTATTATGCTATTCTCTTTTTTCTGCTATAATTAAATTAAAAAAGTAATTGGCTGGTGCTGCACACTGCTGCAATGTCTTAATCACATAGACAAACAGTTTTACAATAGCTTACACCATTTGCCACATGGGGCAATGACATTATTGTACCAGGCTATAAACCAGGAGACAGATATCACATACCAGCTATCAACTACTGTGTTGAATCTCCTGGTGCCTGCTTGTGAAAACAGAAGAGAGAGGTACATTTAGTATGTTGATTGGCAACTCAATGTCTGAAATCTTAATTAACTACAAGTGACCAAGACTAACAACATGAGAAAAGCAAATGTTTGTGATTAAAATGAGTGACATTAGAAATATCTACTTTGATATCAAGGTGTAAAAATCCTTGGGCAGAGAATACAACACAATATGCCACTGCTTAAAAAAAAAAAAAGGAGCTAAAAATACTTTTAAGTTTTGTTTGTTGTTGTTGTTTTTTTTTTTTTTTAAGTGAAGAAAAACCCACAACTAGCAGTCATCAAGTAACTTTAATTCAGTATAATCAATCTTTTCAATAAGAGGGATAAGAAAAAAAGCCAGTATGCAAGACACGGTTACTCTTAATTATAATTTCCTAATCACCTTAATGGATTTAGACAGTACTTCCTTTGCGTTCCTGTTTAGAAAAAAAGTAGCATAAAAAAATAAAGATACTTTCAAAACTACCCTTATTTCAGGAACATTTTTAATAGAACCAGGCTTCTAACAATCACTACAGTATTCATTTTGAAAAGAAATGCATTTAAGAACCTATCAAGTCATTTGACTCAAAACTTGTGAGGCAATTTAGATAAAATTTCAACATAAATTCAAAAGCTGGTAAACTGAAGACTTCTCTAAAACAGAAACTAGTCCTGTAAGTTCCTATGTTTTATTATTTTACTTTTACCAGTCTCTTGAATACACTTTATGTTAAAGACTCATCCTAGACTTTTTAAAATGCCAGTTTTAAAGTCAGCTGGGATCATGAACTGGACATCTCACTATCTGAAGACCTCAAGCAAACTGCCATGCCAGGAGAGCACCCAACACACACTAAATGGCTTAAATTCCTCAAAAGATTTACCATTATCGGGGGTTTTTGTTTGTTTGTTTTGCCTTTTTTTAGCCAAAAGCCACCATTTGTGGAACATTTCAGAGATCTGGAAATTTCTCTAGACAATGAGATTAAAAGGTTCAGGTTCTACACTTGAGAAAGTTCAAACCCTCATCAACTCACCTCTCAGGAACACACATCAGAAAACATATCAGTATTAAAATCGGACGCTATTCAGACTGAGCCATCGATATCACACAAAATTATTTAACATTTTATGACCACAGATCATGTGTGACAGGAGTTACTGGACTCACTAGTAGCCTACAGCCCTACTCCTGAATTCTTTTTTTAGGATAAAACAAACACCTTCACACATTACATATGGTACCTACGTTCTGGGTGTTGCTCCATAAGTCAAGCATATTTTTGCTGATAAGCCCTTTACTAAAGTTAATTTCTTAATCTAAATTTTTAATCTTAACTAACATTAAAGTTAAGTATTTGTGGATGTAATGCATGCACACCAACAGAGTTACATTTCTAAAGCTGGATTTTTTCCACTTTGACAGAGAAACAGGATTTTGTACTATTTCTTGGCAAACTAAGGTGTTAGAAGGCAACTTACTGTAGATATTCATCATAAAATCCAACTAACACCAAATCTCAGCTAATTGCTGTATAGAGATGAGAGATCAAATCAGACCAGCAACCGGATTCTAATTGTGTGGAATGGGAGAGGTCTAATAGTGTGTCTCAAAAACTGATAATTTAGGTCCTTAGCATAAAGTAGACTCTAACAGCAGTAATAACACTTCCATGGTTTCCTTCAAAAACACAAGCTGATAAATGAAATCCATCTTGTTTTAAGAACAATTAAGCCACCATAGGGGGGTATTTACTCCTTCTACTTAAAATCTCGGAGAATCTAATGCAGCTGACCTAAGAGAAGAAATGTGATGGGAGGACTCCAGGGAATTAGCCAAAAATCTCATAGCGCTAAGTGTAAACTCACTGAGCTGGAAACTGTCATGTATATACTTCCTACCTATAAATCTCTCTTATCATAACTGATTAAGACAGAGTAAGCATGATCCTGTTCCCACTGATGACAATGGCAAAACTCCAACAGACTCCTTCATTCCTGAATTTGGCAAAAGAAGAATTCATCAGCTCCCAATTACTGCACAGCACAAAGTACTTGGATCTATCCTAAGGTTTTTCTTACCTCAGCCAGAGGATATTTTCTCAGTTTTACCTACCTGGATTTTTATTGCTAAGCAGGACACAATGGACTGAAGTCATTCAGAGAGTGAGAAAATCTGAGGAAATTTAGTGTGTGAAGAAACCATCTCTGTTAAAGTTTCTTGACACCTCTTCTGCTCCAGGTCTGAAAGTCCATTTCTATTATTTTGTATTATGCTCACTGTTTCTTCAAAAGACCACCACCTTATCTCTATGCCACCTAACAATACAGTCCCAGTACCTTTCAAGTTCTATTGCAGTACAAAATATTAATGACAAATTAAAAAAAATAATGATATTCCAACACTACAACTGCTTAACACTCTGCACCAGGAAACGCACAGTAAACTGTCTTGGAAGACTTCAGTACAAGTCAAAATCAGATAAGAAGATTGATTCCTTAGAGTATTTCTCAAAATTTTACTAACTCAAATCGTAAAAGACTGGAAAAACATAAAAGTTACTAAAATGGAATTTTATAATTCTCAATTTAACCCCTTAGAAATGCTCAAGGGATGTAATGCCAGGTGCTAGTTGCTACTCTATCTCTTTTGTCATGCTTCCTCTTGTTTTTTAAATAAGAAAATTCAGTGCCTTTGAAGGATCACAAAATGCATTTGAAATTGCTATCAGATGACAAAACCAGAAGAGATATCTGTAGCTCATGGACCAGATCCTGGCCTCACTGAAATCAACAGGATTTTGCTTTTGAATTTGTCAGGGCAATTCCCTGCCAGATCTCCCTGAGACTTTTAGTAGTACGTGTAGTCCCTGAAAGAAGACATCTGGAGGGCCACCACTGCAACAAAGGTTCCAGGTATGACACTGTTCTTTAAAAATCCTCACAAAGTTCTGCTCAAAGGAACTGGCAACCCGAAGTAACTGTATCCAAACCAAGCAGCATCAGGAAGTAATTTCTTACCAATACTGGCTTTGACCTTCCAAGCTAATGGAAGAAAGTTTAACATCACAGACTTGTCCTCCTGGTATACAAGGTTGCACATAGTAAGTTTTAACAAAATCTTCCCTTTTTTCATTATTGACTTTTTTTTTTTTTTTCATTCTTTCTCTTTAGGAACCTTTTTAAACACACGTATAGTTTGGTTAGAATCCACAAATGCAAATAACTGATTTAAAAGGAAATGTATTTTTCTGGTCTTCAGTTTAAAAACAAAATAGAAATTGAGGTTATCCATAAAATAAGTCTACTCTGCAATGAGAAAGGTAAGTTAGCACTTCCCTTCCCCTCAGATTTTGAAATTTTATCAAAAATACACAAAATTTACCTCATAAAATACATTTTTAACACCACAGTTCCCACTGGTTCATATGGAAACTGTGGTACTTCTCACTGCCAAGAACTTAGGTCTGGAACAACCAGCTTGTAGGTGTAGGAAACACTCTTTTACCTCTGTACAAAGAAGCAAGATGAGTTTCCAGTACTTCCCATCATTATTCAGCCATCCTTCCAAAAAATAAAATTAGAAGAATATTTACATAAAGTGTGTCAAGAGTACAAAACTCAGATCCCTGGCACCAATGTAGAGTCTTCAGCATTTGCTGAAGCAGAAATACAAATCAGTTATTATAGCTGACTCAAACTCTGAGATCTCTCTTGTTCACCACCAGAAGAGCCATAGCTCAGTATCCACCAAGCCACAGATTTATGAAGAGAAGATCACAGCAACTTGGTTACAAAAGCATCCCTCCAACACTGGTATCACAGGAATGTTTTGAATCCAAATAAAATATTTAGTAGTATTTCACACCTTGCCCAAAAGGAACAGATTCTCATTAGCCTCTTCAATGAGATCAACTTTCAGTCAGAAAAAGGCAGAAAGTTTTCCAATGTCATTATTTATTTGGTAAAAATTTATCTCTAAAGCACGAAAAATTTATAACTCTAGGCAACAGAACTCATAGCAGAGAAAAGTTTGTGATGCCTTAATAAAAAGAGAAAATCAAAGCAGCTCCAACACTTCTTATTTTCTGGCCTAGCTTTTAACAATATTTCTATTTATTAATAGATACTCAGTAAGAGAGCATTTACAGTGAGAAAAATTGTACTTCTCCACCCATCAATTTAAGGCTTGAAAATAGTATTCTTTGCCTTTTTTCAGCACACCACCCTTAAGGGCAAAGAGTGGTAATGAACACCTACTAGTCACACGGAATTATAGTGCTCTTTATTTCAGCCAGGGCTGAAAAAATTTCCAAAGGTTTGGAATCCTGAAACCTGTAAACAAAATCTGTGGAGCAGATAAAATTTTAAATGGCACAATGCAATTAAAGCTGAATTCAATTTGAGCGCACCCTGTCCATCTGTCAAAGGGAAACAAAAGCCGAGGAGCTCCATTATTGCTGAATCCCTGCTCTTGTTAATTTGCTTGCTGAGAGATTTCAATTTCTAGGAAGTGCACAAATTAGTGTTCAGTCAGGGCTAGATCCTCAGTAAGTATAAGCAGATGGTGGAAATCAGCCCTAATCAAGTAGCCAAAGCCTTTTTTTCTGTCTGATTAAAGCATTTTAATCCTTTCATATTGTCTGTGTTTTTTAGTAAATATCTACCAACATTTTTTTCCCCTCCCCATTTGCTATAATTTTTATTCCAAAAGAAATTGAAATTCAGTTTCTAATTCATTTACTTATTTTTACAAGAATGTACTTTTTAACCATACTAGTATATGTTGGGTCAGGCAATGTGACCAATTAGATTATCCCATTTATTCAGTTCACTGAACTTTTTTTTTTTTTTTTTAAATTGCAACAAAATAGTTAAGATATGGTCAGGTCAGCTAAAGTAACATACACTGTCTGCTAGTTCCCGATTATCTGCTGGAAAACTCCTCAAAACACTGAATTCATTATGATTAATAAGTACTAAAAAACCCACACAGTAACTACACAAAATGATGATACTATATTTTGTGCACATTTTCTACTTCTGTGGAGGAAAAAAAGAAGATGATTTTTATATTAGTACAAGCCACACAGATGTCCATTGCAGGAGGAAAGCATGTTTATACTACAAAAGAAGAAGGCCCTAATAACTCATAGATGCCACAGGCATTTGTGAATAATGAGAGCTAAGATTAACAGAGAAACATTACAAATACTATTGTGAATAGAATACAATACATAATTAACTCTTCACATTTTAATGAAAAATAGCAGAATTTGTTATTTCAAAGGTTACTTATTGTTGAATTTGCAGATAATGGTAGGCATAAGAGGAAACTGCCTAACTGAACATATATTTACAGAACTAATATAAGAATACCAAACAAAACAGCTATAAATTTGATTTGCATAAAATATACAGGGTGAAACTTTTGACTGCAATTTATACTGCTTTGTCTTTTGGAAAAATATATAAAAAGATTTTTTGAAGAGCCGGTATCTTTAGATCAAAATCTGTTTAACGTTATATATGTTACACTTTCATGTGCGTATATATAAAACAGCTGAAAAATATAAACTTTGATAGCTGGATCTACACAGAAGTGTGTAAAACAATAACCTTAGGGACACATTTTTCAAAAACAGTGCAAAGGATTTAGCCACACATTTACCATTAAAATTAATGGGAGTTATTTAGCTATAAATCCCGAAGAAAAGACTTTGAAAAGGTACCCCTTAAAGTCAACACCATCAACATAATGTGCAAGGGTGGAGGAAAATTGAATTTTGAACAATGAAGAACTTGAATATAAACCATGTGTAGTATTTTCATTGAATGATATTTTGGAACCTGTAAAGCAACTTTATTGCCTAACTGCCATATTAAAAAACCCACACCTAATATTTTCAGAAATGCAATAAATAAGAACAGATGATTACTTCCATTTATCAGAGGTTAAAGTCACAACAACAATGAAAAATAATTCCTTGCTAAGTATCTGAAATGCTTTATCCAAGGAACATTTTTAAATATCCTGAACATGCTTCTAAAAATTTTGGGGTGTTAGTATTGAGATTTTTTCAACACAGAAATCCTTGATATGAACATACCTACTACATGCTGATTCCTGATTTAATACACTTGCTTTTTTCACGTTTTCCCCTACTTCTCCTGTTAAAAATCCTTTATTTCTTCCGACAGCCTCAGGAAGGGTCACCTTCCAGCCTCCTAAGCAAACATTAACACTAACATTAGCGTAACACTTGTAAAGCAGCTTTTCTTTTAGTGAAAGAAAGAAGGCATCACTTTACCACTGAACTAATCCCACAGAGAGATTTGATTAATTTGTGTCCCCCTTCCAAACCTCTCTTCCCTCTCCCAAACACCCTCTTCCTTCTCCCATGCTTTGGCTAGAGAAGGAAGAAATATTATATTAAAAGCTATTTTTTTCAGTAATAAAAGTAAGCTGGAAGGTTGGGTTTAGTTTATTTTAAGACTATGCCAAAAACTGGTCCACCATTTTGGATTACATTTTGTGAAATAAAGACTGAAGTCAAGGACAACGACAGCCTTCATGAAAAAAAGGTTCAAATCCTGCTTCAGCTTTCACCAAGAAATAAAACAGAATTTAATCCCATGCCCATTCACTCCTCAGTTAACTTCTGGAACTGAAAGACAGTCTCAGTGTCAGGATGACTACTAAATATTACGTCAAAATTACCAACTCATTTCCCATGGGCCACCGAATACCTGTAACAGAGAAGAGACACTCAACTCTGCAAGAGCAGAGCTGCCTTATCCTAGTAGGATTTTCATGCTTTCATGCGATGTTCATTGCTTAAAACCAGTATTAATGAGAGAAATGATGTGCCAAGTCATCATTCTGAGCATGTAAGCTAAGTTTGGGATGATTACCAACTTCCTAAAAATTGCAAACTCCTATCTGGAACACAATATGGAAAGCAATACTGTTTGTGGCTACAGCAGATACATTTAAACATTAAGAGTAACCTAGATGAATGAGAAGTGAACTCTATATGCGTTCACCTTGTTTTCCACACTCATGTCACCTTCTCGGATCCAACTAGAATAAAATTTGTATATATTTAGAATCAAACACACAACATTAGCAAATACTGCTAATATGAAACATGAGTTTTCACTAATTTATGAAACCAAATGAATTTTTCTACTCTAAAAATCTAAATCCTGGGTTTTTTCAGGCCATACTTTGGATTCTTCAAATCCTCTACTGTTTATTTTATACATTATTTCCTTCTTGATTTGTAGTAATCACTTAAAAACTTGAATAGGATTTAATTTTTATAACATGAAACATGGTCATCCATATCGCAAACATATGCACCAACACATCTGTGTTCAGTCCTTTTGATTGCTAGAATACTAGTATTTTTTAAGAATAAAGGAACTGATGCCCTAAAATCTTAACACTGTTCAAACAAAAATAATTTAATATTGTATTTTATTTGTATTTACTGTACTATGTAATACTATGCAATTTAAAGTATATACTTTTCAGGACATCCGCAACATCTGATTTTTATTTTTTTTTAAATAATGTAAATTATTCTTGACAGCTTGAAGGTTCTTTACTAACCTTTTTTATTACTACTATTGCAGCTGTGACCATGAAGTATACATATGTGGTAGAAGACTTGAAATGGGAACATGAAGTCGTCTGCAAACTCTAAAAAAGGTTTACATATAGTTTAAGAGTCACAGCATGCTTATCATGTTGGTCAATATTATCCCATTTGCATATGCTCCATATGGCAGCATTCATCTGTTGTCTTTTCCTTAGACCAAGGACTCCTTGGGGCACAACACAACTTGGAAAGTTGAAGTGAGTAGCATAACGGTCCACAGTGAGGACTTCTAGAAACAATGCTGATGTGAATAGGACAGAAATACAGGAAAATCAAAGTAGAAGCTTTTTCCAATTAGTAAAACCAATTTTTTTTTTACTAGTGATAAAACTGTCACAGGTTGGGCTAATACTTTTAATAGAACTTCTGAAATCAAGGTTAGAGAAGTTTCTAAAAGACATAATAAAGCATATATAATTCAAGGGGTGTCCAACAGCCTGTGTTATCAAAAGCAGATGAACATACAAGAACTCAATGTAATTCTACAATCAGTTCAAGGAGGTACTCTATTTTTTGCATACCTGCAGTTAACATAGAGTTAATAAAACTTAAACCCCAATGGTTAACACTGTAATCATTCCTTTGTCTTCTCATTACACATCATTTATAAAACTCTGCAGTATGAACTCTACCTTACCTACCTCAAGATTCCTTGATCATATAACCATACCTCTTAAATGTCATTTATCTACTTTATAAATATGAAAATACCCTTAAGGCACTTTGGGTATTTTGTACATACTTGGCTTTTAGACTTCTAATAAAATGAATGCTACTGACATAACTTTATACAATGGAAAATTTATTAACTAAACTCTTCAAGGTCTTTTTAGTTATGGTTTTCAAGAAACCTGATTCCTTGGAGGAGACTGACAAGAAAATTCTTTGTAGCATCTTAGCATGTTCTCTGCAATACAGTAGGAAAAAAATGATGAGCTATTCAAAGTAAAACTTTCAGCAAATGTGCCTAAGACATATTGACCTTCTTATAGTCAGGAAATGTATCTTGCATCTTTATGTGCTTTTAAATATAATTTGTCAAACTGTCTAAAGTAAATCAAAAAACTATCACTCAATCCTCTCAGTAGAAAGGGTAAATTTTAATTGTAGAACTTAAAACCTCACAATTAAAAGCTCTGTTGCTACTTAAAGCTAGCACAAACACAAGAACGAGACTTCATGCATACAAATCAGCTTTTCTACCACATCTAGAAGGGTTCTGTAGAACAGCCTGATGAATACAGTCTCTACCTTCTAAATTTAGTTAGAAGGAAAAAGAAGTAGAATATTAGCCATGTTCTAACAAAATATAAATTCATTCCTAGTCACTTTGATTTGTGAGTGACTTTGTGATAATCCACATTTGATTAGTGGGAAAGCTAAAATGACGTTGATAAATCAAAGGTAAGTATACAAATAAAAAACATGATGAAAAATAAATGCAACAAGAAATGGGAGAGGGGTTTTTTTGGACCTTTTTTTCTTTTTTTTTCTTTCTGGAGCAAGGCATTTTGTGGAAAACCATTTGGTAAACAAGTTCAGAGTTTTTTATTTTCTAATTTGAAGAAAAAAAAACCACTTATGGCATAGTATTTCACAGAGTTACTGAAACCAACAGGTAGATGGAAGAAAATATTCACTAATACAAACTATGTAGAAAAGGTAAAAATAAGAGCGTAATTGAAAGAAAAAATACATACTTCTCAACACTATGTTCATTATTTTATGCCAGTCTCAGTTGTTTTACCTTAATAGGGCTCCTTTTAGTCAATGGATCCAGTGTACGTCAGATTAAATTCTAGCCTTTGTCCACAAAATCCATTTTATAACCCCTCCTAAAGAACCCAGTAGACACTTTATGCAGCTACACCAGCATTTGTGCTTCACTCAGTTATTCTTATCTGCCATCCAGAGGTGGATATGCTAGCAGGATTTTGTCTATGCTAACCAGTCCATCAGGAGTCACTTCATTTTCTTGAGAAGTGTGAAGGAGAGAAGATAGAAATGGTGCACAGTGAATAAAACCCTGGCATACACTCACACTAATCTTCAGGAAGAGGGTTAGTGCTTAAGGCAGATCTTCCCAATGGACTCCAAAACATCTTGATTCCCTATAAAGTTGACAGAAGATTTCATCAATTTAGTATCAGAATAACTAAGCTACCTTTTTCTTGCTAAACAGCAGAAGCCTGATTGGAATCACGCCTCACAATTTTTGACCAAATAAAAGTGGGCACTGATATTATCACAGGATATAAAAATTTTGGATCTTACATCATCCATAGCTGGGTGAACGGACTAGGCAAACTTTTCATCAATTATAAGGACAATTCCTTGAAATTCAGTACAAAAATCCACATTCACAAACTTGGGTTCTATTAATGGTGGTCCATTCAACGGCATGAGAAAGACCTTTCCTTTGATTTGCAGGAATGAGATGTGTACCCGAGATGATGGTGGCAAACGGAGTCATTGCACAAAATTTATCTATTGTGCCTCGCCTGGCTTGGCACTGAGTAATGGAGATTTTTTTTTTTTTTTTTCTGTTGGCATAGTGAGGAGAGGTATCTCTGCCTGAAATGGAGCAGAAGACAGGATTTGAGAACGTAAGCGGCAAAATCATATATTAATTTTCTGGTGTCAAATAAACACTGCACTAGAAGTGTCCCTGGGAAAAAGAAGTTTCAAAGGTTTCAAAAGCATCCCTGGGAAGAAGAGGTTTGAAAGACTATCTTATTGCCTGTAAATGTCCAGGAATAAGCAGCAGCATTTGGTTAGTGCCAGGTCTGACTCGAAAATTGTAACTTTTTCTTGTCAGAAGTTCTGGGGTATATCTGTTGTGCAAAACCAAAAAGATTTACGTTAGCTAACTTGAATTAGATGACTCATGTTTAAGTAGTATTCAAGATCTGAAAAGGAGCCTGAGATCAAAACCTAGCTTCTTGTCCTAGTTAAAACTGACAAAACTCAAGCCAAATCTTTGTCCTCACTGCTATTTCAAATCAAGTTAGTTAACTTAAAATGCAACTTCCTCATATATGTCAACAATTAATCTGGATTCGCACCTTCTCCTTAAGAGACAACATTTTTCAAGGCCTGGCCCTCTGAGTTCTGCTTGATGGGGCCTCTTGGCCTCACCTTATCTTGGACCAAGAAACAGCAAGTCAGTAACTAAGACATTAACTTTAGGGATATCAGTATATATGCCAAATCCTGCCTACTGTCAGTAAGGCTACTGGAACCTGACATAAATGTGATTATTTTCTTTCTTGATTACCTGTTACTACTCAACTCAGTGTTGGGGTACCCACTGAAGGAAGCATTCCCCAAAGAGGACATTTCTCTTCTGGGCAGGTCTCCTCTGCATCAGGGGTAACATGAACCACCTCTGCTAGGAAGTACAGTAATCGAGGAAAGTGCACATCTCATCCTTCACATCTGCTAGAGCTATTTTCATACTACGTATTTATGAAGCAGAGACCTAATTTACTCCAAGAAGAATTATTAATTATGTTTATTGGCCAATGGGATACATCTTGGGCAAGTCCAGGAAGATTTTTTTGTATAATCTGACACAATGTTAAGGATTAACATGGAGGCAGCTCACAAATAATTCCTCTGCTTTTTTTTTTTTTTTTTTTTAAGTGGAAAAAGGAAAGTGAAGATTTTTTCACTGAACAGTTTGAAAACAATGGTGTTTGAAAGTTTGGAGTTTGGACAATTTCTGGATTCCATTTTTATAAGAGAAAATCAAAAGAATGAACAACAGCCAAAGTCACTCCTCTGCTTACATCCTTTTATGTCCTTTTATTTAGCCAGTGCTGAGTATTTCCACTGGAAACAATCCTCTGTCCCCCTGCCTTACCTAGACTAGCACTTGAACACACATCTTGTGAGAGATAAGGTCTGAGGCAATATACCGGTCTCACTTCTTTAAGAAACCAGGCTAAAAATACATGTAACATACATGGCCTAAAGTGTTTAAAAAGCGATTAAGAAGTACCAACCTAAAAGCACCCAGGAATAAACTTTCTGAGCAGTATCAACTGTCACCACAAATAAAGCAAAAAATGAAGGAAAAGTTCACATCTCCTCTATTTTAGCATTACTAAAGGATATGTAAATGCATTATTTGTTCCTTTAAAATAATGTTTTCATCCAATTATTTTTTATTTAAAACTCAATCTTAATTTTTCCTTTCACTAGGACAGAAAATTTCAAACATCTACTTTCAAATGCAGTCTAAAAATCTAATAATTTTTTTAATGTATTTGAAATAACTAACCACCAGAAATGGTAAGTTTGTGAACTAAATGACTGTAGATACCGAGGAACGAAAAACAGGGTAACATTTCTAACAAAGTAAATGTAATCACCCACAGAAAGAGATGCTCAGCATCCCTATATAAAAATTAGTGCAGATTCTCAGCTGATGCAAACTCTAATAGGTCCACAGACTGCAATTAACTTATGTTAAAGTATACCAGCTCCAAAACCATTCCCAAGCATTATACTCATGCTCCGTTACATACTGAGCTAAAACGCATTCCAAAATGCAGCTTCTCATTTAGACAAGCCTCCTCAAGGAGGAAGACCTTGTAAAATACAACTGCCACGCTGTTTCTGATAAAAGGCAGTCAGTGTGGACACCGTTTTGCTGCTCCTTTCATAAAGGCTGAACTGGCAGCAAGCGGATCAGCCTCCGTGTAGGAACAGCAGCGCAACAAACAAGAGCAGATACTCATACGGCTTTCTTCAACCGTCTAAACAAAACCTGGACCACACTCTAGTAATCTGAATATGAAAATAGCACTACTTTTTTCTATATAGGCAAAGTGATAGATTTTTTATTAAATTAATTTAAATCACAATAAAAAATCATTTATGTTTTAAGCACTGGATTGTTTTAGTACTCACAGTATTCAGGCTGCTAGAGCCCAAAGTATCTTTCTGTTTAATATAATAAAGAAATTGTTCCTGACTAATAAACCTATATAAAAATAGTCTCTGCCAAGGCCAGCAGTCCTACTGAGTATATACCAGGGCATAATTTAAAGCCATCTTAGGAAGTTCTAAATTAAAAAAAAAAAAAAACAAAAAACAAAACACCTTTAAAGGATAAACAAAGAATTCAACATTGTTCTTTGAATGAGAATGTGGCAATGAGTCACATCTCACACAAGCTTCCTCACTTAAAATTATGGGAATACTCTAAGTATGTCAAGCAAGAAGGAATCAATAAAAAGGAAGAAAGTCCAACTAAACACTTTAATTTTTCTTTAGGAAAGTTTTTTCAGAACGATAATTTCAATAATGTTTTGTTCACAGTGTTTCCTTTCTCTGAAGTCATTGTTCAGCTAGTAAGAAAAAATGCTCTAATATTCTCCATCATTTATGCTTTTACACATCCTTCTTAACTTGATAGAGTACTAATACATTGTGCCTTAAGCAGTTCTAATAACTTTCTTTTGCAAGAATAAAAAAGGAGAAAATTATCTCCTAACTTTAGTACCATTAAGTGGGTTTATATAGATATTGTGCTCTCCTTGGAAAACAGCATCAACACAAAATGCTGGCCCAAAAGAGGACAACAGGCATTTTAGTGTCACCTTTAACATCACCAGGACGTCATATGTTGTCCATGCCAAAAAAAAAAGTAATAACTGCTCTTAATTCCTCCACGCAGAAAAGTTCAGCGTTCTCCACTCAACTTGTTCCCTCAGCATCACGCAATATCAACAGCAGTGGATGAAGAATCTTTTCAGATCATCATAAATAGAGGCACAAGAACCAACAAAAGTATCTTTGCTTCTCCTTTCTCATTTATTCAAGCACTCCATACCTGTTATTCATTACACTGCCTTTCCATAATAATTAAAATAAAAAATAAAGAAAATCCTGTATTATCACTGAAATATTTGCTGCTTCCTCAAGTGCTTGTCATCTTTCTTTCAACTACCATATTTGGAATTTCACCACAGATCATGAAATCAGGTCTCATTTTTTGTTAAGTAAGTCTAAAAAGAAGTCTGAGAAGCTATAGTCCACATTACCTATGAAGACTAAAGGTCCAATAAAAAAAAAAAAGACAAACCAAACAGAAGCAAGATAGAGACAGAAATCCAAAATTATTCTTATGATTTTTAAGCAAAGTATGGCATGTAATGGTGTACTGATGGAAAAACAAGTGCTATTACTCACACGTGCATGTGACATACAACATGAAAACTACCATTAGCTAGCACACTTGCAGAGGCAAGTGGCAGCGACACACAGTATGAGGACACGAGTATGAGGACCACCAGGATGGTAGACTGGAGTGTATACAACTTAAGGAATTGAGCAAAGCCTTGTATCTAGCGTCTGATATTATGTCAGCACCAGTCTAAGTAAAGGTGGCAGGCTCTGAAAAATTTAACCCAGTCCACTTCTCATGGAGTGGGTTATATATTCAACATCTGAAGACTGGTAAATAAAGTGAATCAATAAATAAGGAGTTCCTTAGTATTTCTCTCTTCAGTCATAAGCATGAACTTTGAAAGTGAAAACAGTATAATTTGAATTGATTTAGAAAAAAACATTCAGAAGTTTGTGGAGGTGCTTGAAAAACATAAAAATATCTAACTACTTTGAATCAGTATTTCTTATATTACTCCTTTTATAATCCACTTTCATCACTCATTATAAAAATACACACAGATTCTTTTCTGGATATAAGAATAGTTGTGTAATATTTATTGCTGCACATTAGCATGCTCAGTTTGTTGATAGATTGCCTTCATATCGTATGGGGGGAAAGAGGAAATTGGAACCAAAATCAAAAAGCAGTTTAATTATTTTAATTAATTCCAGCTTTCAAAATAATGCAGAATGCTATTGAATATTTAACAAGCTATACAAACCAAAACACATTTATGCTGCATAGTACAAAATGGAATGCAGTATTCTGGCTCTTTGGTAAGCCACACTGGAAGATATCGCGATGTAGATCATAAGTGAGCTTTGTGCAAATGTGAATAGGTGTTTTGATGGTGTATGTTAATGCAAGCTATAGATTACCGAATATCAAAAGAAAAGCACACTTGTAAAACTGATCACTAACCCAATGAAGACAGACTAAGACACATGCAATCGAGAAACAGTCTTGCTATGGAACTAGGAGTCTTGGGCTCCCTATATACATTCACTCCTTTTTAACATATTGGACCAACTAACTGAACTAATTAGTTAAAAGTAATAGTGCAACTTGAGGAACCCTCATAAGGAATGTAAACTAAACGGGTGGGGAGGTCTGTTGGTGTCAATCAATAACAAAATGCAAACTGTCAAGCTTGCTTTGCTAACAAACTGTCACATCAACAATATGCAGTTAATGACTACAAATTAACTGTATACCAGATGCTTGACACTTTGTTATGACACTTAGCAAGCTACTTGACATTTGGGGGATCAAAGCTTCTTTAATTACACTTTGTATAACATGTGCAACCTTTATGCTAATGTCCACATATTCCTTAGAGCAAGACTACTCAAGTGGCAGAGACTGGGTTTTTTTGACTTTTGAAACATTCCAGTAAATCTTGATTTCAACTGAAACAAAACTGCTGAAACGCTTCACATCATTATTCAGTATTATCACCTTATCTAAAATAACTCTTTAACTTTATGTACTATACCATATTCACTCATAGACACCCTCTGCGTGAAATAATGCATTTTCAAACAGTGTTAACAGTATCTATAAAAGAAAGAAGCACTAGACACACTGCATTTAAAAGCATCTCTGTGTTCAAACTGATGTCTGGAATCAATGCTACACATTGATGTGTCTTTCCTAAACCGAATTAATTTCCTCATCTCACAACCAAATGTAGGACACAGCATTAACATTTTTATCTAGCCAGCAATTATTATATAGTTTGCCATGCTCAATGAAAAGGTATAAAATTTTTCATTGAGCATGGCAAACTATTAATACGAACAAATCCATTGGTTTACTGTGTTGTTACAAAGGTACATTTTCAAAAATGTTAATTCTCTTGTTTGTTCCTTAAAATGAAGGTCCCTACTTTACAGAGGAATTATGTGTTAGTAGATGGCTGTGTATTTCATAGGGGTTTGTAGAAAAAATACCATAATCCTAAACAATAAAGAATTCTCTTAACCAGAGAAAATGGCCTTTAAAGCAAAGCATAATATCAAAAGTACTATCTCCCTTCCTACTTTGGACAAAAGGGATTCTTGGAAGAAATACTATAAATGCATAAATTCAAATGTCTTTTTTTCCATCACAGACACTTAGCTCAGATTCCTAAATACAATTTTATTTGGATTGCATCAACACCCTTTAATATTACACACCAATTCCATTTTTATCATACAGCCTTTATTACACTGGACGTTAACTCTGTTAAATGCTAACTGCTTTGATTACCATACTGTATCAATGGAGACCAACTTCAGGAAGGGTTCCTTGACATCTTAGGGAAAAGTTTTCAAATTGCATGAAGCACTGAAGGTTTACATGTCTCAGCTGACCACCAGTTTTATTCTTCTTGTTCTATATGAGCTGACAACTTGCTTTTCTATAGTCACAGCTCTGTGCAATTTCTGTCTCAACTATGTAATTCTAATAAGCCAAATCCTTTACACCATTCTTTGAAGAACACTTGCATCATAAATTGTAATGATCACATTTATCTGATCTAACATAGAGGTCTCAAGTGTGAGCATCGCCATCTGAGCAAACCACTCCTTACCCTCAACTGAGAGGAACAGGAACTTTTAAGGCCTAATTCATCTGACCTGTTTTAGACGTTCACATCGGGAGCAGACGAGCAGGGCTCTGGAAGTGTTTATTCCTTTTTGGCATACCTCAGCTGCAGATTAATGCCTTCCTTGGGGCTTCCACTATGATCTGCCAAAGAACTACTCTATGCAGGCATCTACATGGTCATGAAAGGAATACTTGCTGCTTGTCCACATGAGTGGCTTAGCAAAACTACTCACTTCTGCATCTACCTCTTGATCTAGAAGGCAAATTTGACCACTTTAACGTTCAGGGTATCACAATTATTCATATTCATTGCCATCTAGCTAACAGTTCCTATTAGCAGTCAAAGGCAACAGGGAAAATATTAAGCCCAGATGCTTCCTAACTGAGTGTGGGATACAAAAAAGGCTAGTCAGGGCTATAAATGAGAGCTTGACCACCCAGCTGGATATACTGTGTGAAGAAGGATATTAGTATGCAGAATATTTTTTGTTTTGTTTTACAAGATTTACTTAGATCTTTAGGTTCCAAGAGCAAGAACAATGCCCTCATGACTCATGTGGTATCAAAGCCAAGTAAGTGATGTTATTTATGTCCTTCTATGTATGCTTATATTTAATTATTTCATGCCAGATACTGCTTGTTTTTGTCATCCTCTAATTAATGGTAAAAAATTGTGTATTTACCTGCTTCCCGTTACACAGCACAATACTGCATGTTGTCAAATGACCACGGATACACATGCCTTTTATTAGAAATCCTTTTAAAGCATCACCCATCATCTACAAAGAGCAGCATAGAAACCAAAAAGCTGCAGAGACAATCACAGAGAAACATAAAGTGAAAGTCTGCTGTGTGAATTCCCCATGCAATGCTCAAGTCTTAATGAGTCTGCAGTGATAACACTCCTGAATACCATTTAACCCAGCTATCAAATCCAAAAGATCTGCTAATTCTGTTTAGCTTTTTCCTACACACAGCAGAAATACATGGTCAAAATAAAGAAAAGGAAGATTTCATCCTCATTGTTACTACATTTTCAAGCACCATGGTACAAAGACAGTCCTCTCTGTTGCCACTTAATATTTTAAAAAATATTTATTTCAAAATTAGGGTTTGAAAAAGCCCAGCAGCAGTAGGTCCACATCTTTACTCAGTTTTCCCTCATAAACTATATTCTGGGTAGCGGCAGTGGTGTGATTCGATCCTGAGAGTAAGATTCGGGACAAATTTGATTTTCAAAATTCTGCATGTTTTATCAGTTGTGGTTTTCAGATTCTTAGTATGCAAAACATTGCATTTTGGCTTGCAGAGTATGCAACAGACAAGCATTCCTTAATAAAAATCCCAAAGTTTAACTTTCTGATTATTTATTGCACTTAAATCAATCTGGGCTAATCATTTTTAGTCTTTCTACTCTAAACAAACAAAAGTAAAACCACTAAAATTAAAACCAGCATCATATACCTGTAAACCTTATCAAAGCTTACTTTCTTTCATCTTTAAAAAATATTACTCAGATGAAAGGTAGATGTTTTAGACTAAGGATGATTAGGAACTGATATAATATCAGTGGTTATCTATTAGGGAAAATAACAGAATTATCATTTCCATTACTTCCTGTATGCTGCTATGAGCCATGCAGTAATAATTCTGTAAGTTTCCTAATATAATTTTAAGTGCTACATGTTTGAAAAAAAGTAAAAATTATATGAATATATCTACTTATGAAAAAAGCTTTAACTGATTAGAGCTCATTTCCCTAATATACAGATTTCTAAAGACAGCTCTATTTTAGTTATGTAAAGCATGTAAAAATTGGCATGTGCTCAATCACAGTTGAATCTGAAATTAGCCTGTCATTTTAGACACCATATTTTGCGGGTAGAAGAGTGGAAGCTCCTCCAGAAAAACTTTTCCTGGAGATTAAATGGCTAACAGTCTGCTGGCACAACAACATTTTGCAGGAAGATGACATTGTTTTATTACTTTCAACCTTATTTTCCAGGCAGAAGATACTATTTCTGCACAAAGGAAGTACCAAATGGTAGTTGTTCCTTTTGCAGAAGGAACAAGATACCCCAAATAATGCCCTACTCTGACTGGAGCCACACAACATGCTAACATCATACTCAAGAAATGGGTACTTGTTGTACACATCCACATCTATGCTAGCCCCCCCGCCTTGCTGTGTTTTCCGGTTGATGGAGAGAAATGGGCAATTCCAGGCATGAATCATCTCATCCTTTGGTGATCATTTCAAATAGGTCAGGTGAATCATAGTCCAAGATGCGTGTTTCTTTCCACTCAGTACAAAGGTTGCAAGCTCAAATATTGGTGTCTGAACAGCAGATTCCAAAATCTGGCCTGATGAATCCTATCTCTGACAGTATTTGATAATAAGTGACAAAGCCACGTATCTATTTTGAATTTTTGCAGCACAGCCATCTAAATGAACTAATGAGGGCAATTCAGCAAAAATTGGTCACAAAATCATGAGGAAGAAAATGGAGAAGTTAGTTAACCAACTATCTCATCTTGCTGTCTCATTTTGCAGCCCCTAAAGAAATACAAAAAAGTTTCTGACTCAAGTAAGAAGACATGCAAGTATAGGATTCCTTTAATTCACACATAAATACACACACACAGATAAATAATCTCTTATGTGTGAAAATAAGTAATTATTTATTTGGGCATATTCAGAACAGAAGAAGCTAAATATCTTCTCATTAATTGACATTACAAACATGAGAATGAGCTAGCCTCATTACTGCCATATTTAGCTTATTTTTCCTCATTTCCTGAGCAGAACATAACTAGAATTTTTTGTTCTGATCAAAACAGGCACTGACTTTTTCAAGCTAAAAAAACAAAACTTATCTTTAAAAACTGCTTAAACTCATCACCATCATAGAATCCTTATTTGATGACAGTTTGTGAACTTTACGAGAAAAAAATATTAACGGTCACTGTATGAAAACTGAATTTGAAAAAAAGCTTTTCATCAGTTAACAAAACCCCTTGATATCCAAGCAGCATGCACAAAATGATACTAAAAGCTTGCAATGGAACTTCAGAGGGCTATCAAGCCATGAAAGAGCACATAAAAAGACAAGTGATTAACTTATTTAAACTGAGCAGGAATAGGAGTCAAAACCACCTCTTTGTTATTTCTTTTCATGTACACAGTGTTACGCTTTGGAATAAACAGATCTCACTATTAATACTGGATTCATCATTTATCAGAGAATGAAACAAATATTAGGTGAGTTAGTTGGTTCATAGAATACAATTCTGTTGCTCATAAAAGAGAAAACACTAATTCAGTGAACCACAAATTGCTAATGTGAATTCAGGCTTAAAAATGTTAAAATTCTTTTTTTAAAAATGTACCAGATTTATCCATTAGTAAACTACTGAGCAATTTTACTGGTTTACATCTTTGTATGCATTTCCATAAAACTGTTTATAAAATCTCTTGATTTACCAGCTGTATATTTAATGCCATTTTAAAAATAAATATTTAAATGCACACAACCTACCAAAAAAAGTACTCACAACAATTAAAAAGCCCTACAGCAGCTTGGTAATGTGTCCTTAATCAGGATAGAAGTAATTTGTAGGGTATATTACAGTTGTAATACAGTTAAGAGGATGTATCCATAGCAGATGAAAGTTTTCTCTCAATTCATTACCTCTAATAAAATCTAATAGATCAAGCACAAAAAGCTTGAGCAAGGGAATGGTAGCTAAATACCTGAAGTTCAAAAGGAAAGAAAGTTGTTAAAAGACAACCATTTAAAGGTTTTATGTCACTTAAAAGGCCTATAAAAAGTTCAAAATAGTTAAGTAGGATAAATATTTGTTTCTCAAAATGCAACCTGCTTAGGATGTTTATGTCTAAAAACTGAACATTTTACAGGCTTGCAGGATAAAGCAAACATTTAAAAATACACAACACAGAGGGGCTTAGACTATGGTACCATTTTTGTGCTTATGCCTGGAGACACATCTTAATAAATCAAGAAGTTATCTATGGAACTGAAAAAAAGGGAGCTCCTATCTCCTATGAGGCAATATATGGACTTCAGAAATACATTCCACTATTCTGTACAGTCCTCAGTATTCCATAACCAGTACATGATGTTCTAGACATAGTAACCAGTATTTATTTTGTCCCAGAAATCAAACAAGAAAAACAGCCAGATAGTCAAGTGTTGTATTTTTTACTGCTTGTTGACTTGTCACATGAAACAGGATCCTGGGACATGACTACCATAATGCAAAGGTAAATCATTCAGGCTCTGCATGTCCTTGGCTGTCACACAGTTTTAGAGTTATTTTCTCAATTTTTGCTTATCTTTCCATCTCCAACAGCAGTTAAGGCTAGACTATTATTTGGGGGAATATTAAGGGGAAGACTCCAGCATGGCACTTTTAGTGCTAGTGTAAGTAATTAATAAATTAATTAATAATCTTCACTTTAAAAGTATGGGCATTTCCTGCCCCACCCCCCCTCCCATCATATAACTAATTAAAACATTAAGTACATATTAAGGGTCTATGAATTTATTGTGCAATTTCAAGCTTTCTCACTCACACGGTATTTACTAACGAGATGCCTTCCTTTCACTGAGATTTAGATATCTGCAACGTAGAAACACTCACATGGCACAGCCTATATGCTTCTCTCATACAGGAACTTCTACAGTTTGCTTCATCTGACCAGTTTTGAACTTCTTTATAACAAAGTGAGTAACAACTTAAAACTGGTCATTGGTTCAGATGGGGAGTTTTCTGCTGTATATGTAAATTGGGATGAACCAGTTCTACCACTGCAAATCAAAGTATTTTGAACACTGCAAGTACAGGTCCTATTGGCAGATGTTTAGGAAATTTTTTCCACCTCAAAATTATGGGTGATGTGCAAAGTATGTCCTCTAGGAACTAACAAGGAAGTATGAGAAAGTACAGAGTTTTCTGGGATAGTGTTGGAGGATTGTGTGAAGGGAAAGAAACAAATCTAGTGCTGTCTTGTTCACAGTGCCTGTGAGAAACAGTTCCTAGAGTGGACTACCACCAGAACTACACTTGCATTGTGTTGTCAGATGGAAGTAGCTGGTTTATTCCAAAAGAACACACAAAAAGTGCTGGTGTGTGGATGATCAGGATCCAGAAGTAAAACGGGAGCTATTTTACAGCACAGGAATACCCACACAGACCAGCTCTACCTAAGGCACTATACACAGAATTAATGAAACAACTTTCTGGGTAATCATTTAAGAGATGGTAAAGAAAATCTACCACAGAACACAAATATTTTAAATATATTTTGGGCTTTCTTTTTTAAATAGACTCAAATTTGACACCTTTTACAATCATTTCAGTTGTATAATACTCCAAAATATGTATTTTCATTATGAAAACATGCAGAAAATATATAAAATCAAACTTACTGTTTTAATACAAATACATAGTGTACAAATACATGTATATACAAATGTATATGTTGTATACACATCAAAATATAAAACTATTGTATACATTATGGCTACATAGCTAATTGATTTTTTTCAGTGCACATTCTAAAATGCAGTTAAGAATTCCAAGTAAAGTTTGCAAGAGTGTTTTTCAACCACACTATAAGTATACCATTAGCTTGTCTTGCTCATGTTAGATATCTGTTTATGCCATGAAGTTCAAACAAACATGTGACTTCTTTAAATTCTAAGCAAGCAATTTGTAGGCTGCTCATCCATTATCTCCAAGCACGCTCTCTGTACAAGGTCTACTAAAGTAATGGTTCTTTCATCAAAGCCTAATGGTTTGTTTCAAATAATCAAAGTAGTGTTTATATCACTGTCCGCAGGTGCAACCATTTTGTTTCCAGGAGAACGGCATAGTACATGCTAATGTCACAAGTGATAAATCAAAGCAACTACATTTGTTTCTCTACCTTAACCGATCTACCCTATGTCTTCAACAACAGCAACAAAAAAATCACCCTGGCATTTGCACTCTGTAGTTTATTCTGAGAGCATGAGTAATTTTGCAAGTAGTAAAACATCGTATGCAAAACAACTCACTCATTCCTTTCTTCTAATAATAACAAGTATAGCTTGACTTATGTGGGAACTAGCACTGTTATCTGAAGCAGGATAGGAAGATGTTTCTCCTCACTAGAACATTTCATGAATCTTGGGACTATTTTTATGCAACTCCCTGCTTTTCATTAAATACAGTGTGTCTGATCAACTCAATTCTCCATAACACAGTGATAGAAATTCAATCTCAATTTCTTTTTATATTTCATTTGGTTTTAGTTTTATAAACTTAGCCATCAGGAGAGGCGGATACCTTAACTGGACAAAACAAAAACTGAACTCACCTGACTGATGCCTTGGAGGATCCTGGACAACTCAATTAGTATACAGAGCAGAAGTTAAGTTAGATCCAAAACCACATTTTCCCTTCTTTATTTTTGTGATGTTCTGTTGCAACACCAGTAAGAGTTTTGTGTATCTAATATGGTAAGATGGGAACTTCAAATACCCTGTGCACCATGTTGGATTTGGTCTAGTAATTACTCCGGTGATGTCACCCTCTTTACCAAAACTGTGCTGGGAAAGTCAAGCAGGCAAAGCTTTCTGTCCAACGGGAAGCAGAACCTGCATAGCCATCAATCATGCCCCATTTTCAATTAAAGGAATGACACTGATAGCAGCAGTAGGAGATTCTGTCAGTCCTATTAGATACAGGGTGAGAGTTGCTTATATTAACAGCTGAAAGGGTTGAGAATCATGGAATAACATGGGAACAATGATAGACAAGTGAGCAAGAGTGGACCAAAGGTTCACTTTATGCGTTTAAGTGCAAATCATCTTCATCATCATCCAATATCCAAGGAAAACTAATACTCACATTTTTTTCAAGAAAGCAAGCAAGCAAGTTGCACAATTGGGCGAGATTTCTGAATGAAGAAGGCACTCAATGTACTGTTAGACCTCTGGTAATGCTACCACACTGAACACATTTGAAAAGTATCATTAAAATTGTGAGCTATAGCCAAACAAACAAACAAAAACCTTTCCACCCATTTAAGTTATACTGAAATGCAGTATTAATTGCAGCAGCCACCTGGACTCCAGGTTTTCTCATGCTACCAGTCTGCTTCCTAGAAGTCAAAATTTGGTAAATTGCCCAGATCTGACAGTGCATCTCAGGAGTTACTGTGATGCTACTGTACATCCTGACACACAGAAGAAGGGACATGAAAATCTGAAAATAAAATACTATTAACAAATTCAAACTTGGATAATTCTGCCTTCTGAAACTTCCTACCAATTAATACTCATTCTGAAATACAAAAGTATAAGAAAAAAAAAATCAGAAAAAAACTTCAGTGATGTTATGCCATACCGATTTTTTTTTTTCCAAATGTCAGGAAAAAAAAAAAGTGTATTTGAAAGATTGTTTCCTGGGTTTTTCCCCAGAAGTTGGCCTACAGGGTTGTTTTTTGGTTTTTTTCCTTAAAACTCAGCCCTGACTCTAAATAGTAGGACTTTCAGTTTTAACAGATCTGGATGTCTGCATGAGCAAGTAGAATTAAATACCATTAAAAAAGTGTGAAGCCTGAGGAGACTGCAGAGAAAATAGTTCCTGAATCTCTTGCTTTACGCTTCTAAAGTGACAGATCTATTCTTCTCCCAAGTCTACCTGTGGATACAAAGGGTAAGTAAACATAAATCTAGTGTCATCTTTACTTAAAAGAAAGCATACCAAGGAAAGAAATGGCCAAGGAAAGGCTGCCCAGGTTCTGGCTTAGAAAATACGGCCATCAAGAGGAACAGTACTTATCTGGGTCTGAGAAGGAAGGTCTGGAAAGTATGAGGGTCTGTTCAGCTTCTCTTTCCTATTTGTTTTCTTTCAATTGCTTGTCCTTAGTGGCAGAAGGACAGAAGATGCCTACTGAGAACCAGCAAGGGTTGGACAGCATTTGGGCAGTAGGCACCAAAACGCGTCACCAGCTGATAGCTTCACTGTACTGAGGAAGCAAGCAGGTGTGGGAACACTAACATAGGGAAGTGCCAGAGCATTTACCAGCTTCTGCACCCATTTTCCTCTTCAGCTACCCCTAGCCCTTCAGCTGATTACACAGGCAACTCTCACTCTACCACTTCAATTCTGGAGCCACTCACATCTCAAAGTGGCTTCAAGCATCTGCAAAGATTCTGGATAAAAAAACATAAATGGTGCCAGAAGAGCTATCCAGAAAGAGAAAATAATTGGAGGGCTAAGATGTAAAAAGTCAGAAAGGTAAGAAAAGAAATCACATTTCTGACTCTTTGTGCACATCAAGGCAATTACCCAACATGTTGAGATGTATCCAGTGTGTAACTCTGGGAAGAAAAAGAAAACCAAAGATTTCCTCTGGCTAATCTTACCCAATATAGAATAATCTCCACAATGAATGTGTGAATAAATTGACTGAATCTGACATTAAAAATACATTCCTACTGACTTGCTTTCACACATGAGTCACCACAAAAACTAACTTTTTGAAAAATAAAAGGAGCCATCGGATATAAATTCTCCTCAGTTCATTAAGGTGGGTATTTCATTCAGTGAAAAAAGCCTTGAAAACAAAGACTTACTTGGCTAGCCATCTAACACTAAATAGTGATTAATTTTCTACTACCACACTCCCTATTAGTATTACTCCCAAATGTTCAGTTTAATTTAAGTACTTTCTGATTCATGAACAAGGGAATAACATACAGCTATAAAAAGGTAATCCAATCCTAAAATGGCCTTAACCCCCATAATCTGCACTTCAATGGCAAGGGAAACTGTATAGTTTTGAAACTGTAATCAAGATTTTTTTTTTATTTTTTTTTCAAACATACACACTGGAGCTGTCCTTTGCTCCCATCACTTATTAGATTACAATAAAACAACCATGCTCTCTTTATGGTGGGAACACAGCGACCCTGGGGTGATTTATAATCTTGTGAAACCCTGTCCACACTGCTGACCAGACTTTTTTTTTTTTTCTTGAGGTCACTATCTGTTTCTTCAACTGATGTCTTCCTGCTGTGACAACACTGTTGGATAGCTGTCAGCACAGAAGTATTTTTCAGGCTACGTATTATCTCTGCACGTACTTCTTGTGGGTTGTTGGGTTGGGTTTTTTTTTCCCTGTTGAAAGCATTTCTGTGCTTGGTGTTTAGACAGAAAAAGGACCATTCTGAGAATTTCTCATTAGTCTAACCCAGAGAAGACAACTAAATAGGAAAATAATTAAGTGGATCTCTTAATGACAGAAACAATGCTATTTCTTAGACTTATTAAGCTACTACTGACCACATATTGTGCTGCAATCTTTTTATCAAATATGCTTTACCAGTTCAGGAACAAAATATCTGGAGTATCCACTGATAAAACAGAAAACATTCCATATATGAATTAAACAGAAGTTTTGAGAAATGCCTGTAAAACATTTTTAAGCAGGAAAAATGAAATAAGCAGATAACGTACATATGGTACACCAGAAAACCTAAAGAGGGCAACTTCCACAAACACTAAAATAAATACGCAATTTTCTTGTTTATTAAATGAATGTACTTTGAGAGAACAGTTTTGAAGTTTTGAAGAAAATGGCCATCTGAGGTACACTAATTTCACTCATTCTAATGTAAAGCATTGCTAATTTTACTTATTTACAAATGCTTTTAGCATTATATTTTTTTAAAAAATTAACTTTATATAGTGCTTATTCCTTGCATATTTTCAACAACAGCATTTTAAAAACAAAACAGCACCAAAAGTATGTATAATTTTATGCTTCTCCCAAAATGAGTTAATATTAATTTGACTTATACATTCAAAAATTATTCATTAAAGATAAGTTAATTAGAGCTGAACAGTGACTTTGTTACGACCCCCGGGCAAGACATCCTCGTATAACCTCAGGTGAAAGTTTATGATGATAAAAGCCACCATCTCCCCCTCAATTACCCATGCTGTGCCAGGATTTCAGTAAACTGTCCTGGGTCTCCCGCTGTACAGCACAGATTCCCTGGTATCCCTACTTCAGACCGGATACGGATAGGTTACAGAAGCTGCCTCCCCAGTGATCTGACTGTCCATATTATAAAAGTTTCAATTTGGTTATAATTAGAACTTGATCCGTTAACGGCAAAATTTGCACAGAATTGAAGGTTGCAAGATTTCTCTTTGAAAGCAGATGCTCAGCTGATCCACATGGCACCCAATGGGTCCGACCTTTCCATATCCAAGCTGGTAGCATTTCCAAAAAATTTTAAAGAGAAGTGTAAGTCAAGTAACTATCACTTGAAACAATATTAGAAAGCTATGAGGAAATATAATAGGTAATTGAATTATGCACAAAACTTCAACAGAAAACTTTTTCATATGATAGGCTGTAGCTAAATATAAAACAATTTTTTACTGAGGATTCAACTGTTCAATATTCTAGTAAAGACAACGAAATATAGCATTTCAATCAGCTGTGCCTGACAATTTCTTCATCTGCCAAATATCTGTTTTAGGAAAATAAAATTATGTGCAGTCTTCACAATATCGCACTCGATAGTTAAAAATTAAATAGGCTCAGAGGCTGGAGTTAACACCAGCTATTCTTTATTGTTTTATTCATCACTGTAAGCTGTTTCAGGAGGATAAAAAAAGTATTTCACTTCATGAAGATAAGGACAAATTGATAATTGCAGCAAATAAGTCAGGTTGTCCTTTGCTCTCAAGGAGGTAACCTACTGTTTCACTCCTCTAAGGACTTGCTTAATAAGATGAACAAAATCTCGGGGAAAAAAAAAATCAATTAAAATGGAGAAGAGTCCCTTAGGATAAAGTTAGTTTGGCCGTCCATGCACTTCTCAATCATTCCTTCAGTTTGTTCTAAGTAATACATACATATTGCATGTTTCTGAGTTGTACTCTTTTTGGTAACAAAGCAGTTTCAGAAGTGAACACTGAAAACCAATGCTGAATTGGCAAGGGCTGCTGGATAAAAGAGGGGCTAGGAAGTAAAATATCTGATCAAGATAAAAAACGTGATTGGAAACTAAATGCATATTCCTAGGATTGCAACATGAAAAGTCAGTAGGAGCTGCTAACAGAAAGAAACTTACATATAAAAATTCACTTATTAGTTTTTCTAAGCAGGTCCTTATAGGGCCTTTACATTGCAGTATATCAGGAGGTGGGCAGAAAGATTAACCATTCATTCCACAGACCACAAAAAGCATTCCCAATCTGTAATCATGAATAGCCACCAAAGAATCCCACCTTTGAAGGACAATCAAACAAACAAAACAGGAAATTCAGGAGTAATTTCTCTTAAGCATTCTTCATCCTATTTGCTGTTAATTTAAATCAATTTAAAAAATCCTTCTCTTTCTCTTTTATATGCAAAACAGTAACAAAATACATTGTATCTACTTTAAAAAAAACCCCTATTGGATTAATCACTGTCTCAGATTACACTGCAGGTGTATACTTTTGTATTAAAGCACCTGTCACTAAAGTCTGAATGTCAGTCCCACCAGTCTAGCCCAACACTAATTGGCAAACTACATCGTGTCCATCCAAAATTTCCCACCCAGTGTGTTCTGGACTAAAAAGTAGCTAAGTTCTGTATATATTATGCCTTAAACCTCAGAATGTGGCTGCATGCTGTTATGTAGATACTGTGTTTTACTCTGCTTATGTCTAGTAATTTCAATGACAGAGAAATGACCTTCATATAATACAGTGCTTTCAAAGCTTTTCAAATATAGGGGCAATATAGGCAAAACTATACTTCAAGTCAGAAGAAAATAAAAGTGGCTACACCTATCCAGGGAAATTACTGCAAAAACTAGTATGTGTTTAGAGTGCATTTCATACTTTGGACAAAATCTGTGTATAGATATGTAAGGTAGGATTTAGTTGCCTGAATAGGCATGTAAAGTTATTTTAGTCCCTGTGGGGTACCATGATGGCTTCTAAGAAGAAAGAGATCTCCTGAAAGTGACTTCTTGTATCTGCCAGCCCTTTCCAGGTGTCTAACACCGGATGCTCTTACACACAGACCACCTCAAGTGGCACTAAGTGCCTAGGTTTAAGCAATTACATTGAGACCAATTTAAGGTAAGATTATTTGCCTCTAGCTTGAGGCGTCTAGCAGGTCTCCAAATCTAAACTAGTGATGAAAACTCTTTCTGTAGTCAAAGGAATAAAGACTGGCACCTCTACAAAGCAACTCATCTTGTCTATCTGATCATATACTTTAAGGACAGATTAATGGCTTTGCTGGACATGCCCATCTCTCTCTATTTGACTATAAAGGGAGAGTAGCTCAAATTTAAAAAAAAATACACATCTGAGGCTAAAGGACTGAAATTTACTCTCAGTCATGCTGCTTTAAAAATATATTATGCTGCTTTGTATCTGTGGTACATTAAGGAGCAATGTCTAAAATTAGGTATCTAGAAAGCAGTTGTCTAAGCTCCTATTATTGTCAAAGGAGATCTAGTCAATGCAGTCAAAGATGTCTAGGAAGCTAGTCAGCAGAGCAAATGTAGGTGTCTACTTGTGAATAATGAGCCTTCCTTTGACTGTATCAACTAAGTTGCCATTGACTAAACCTAGGTGTCTGAATCCAGAGTTGAATTCTTCCCTATGAGTTTGACTGGCTGTCTGAGTATAGGGACGCAGTGCCATCTGCAATGCCCTTGAGTATGCAAGACATGCAGACAAGTTGGCAGACTTGACAGGACCTGTGAAAGACTTGCACTCCTCTGAACGGCAGCTGTAAAACAAAGAAGATAGATACCCCAGGGCCTTTCAAATGCATCTAGATGCCTGTTTATGCAATTGAATCATGTCCTACAATTCCAAACAGCAAGTTAATTTGGAGTAGCTAGTGCATTAAAATGTTATGTTAGCTTACTTGAAAGCAACTTCTCACCATACAAGTCTTTTACCTTGTTGGTTTACAATGAATAGAAGATCTTTCCTTGCCAATCTAAAGAACATAACATTATTCCTTCAGACACTTAACCCTGGATTTCTACTCTGCTATATAATAACCTTAGTCATAAATTTTTATTCACCTGTGCTCCTAAAGTAACATTTTTATTCGAACAAACATATCTACATTTTCAAGATGAATTATGGAGAACGTGTAATTCAATAGCTAAAGGAAGTGAAGAAAAGAGACTTCGTAAGTTTTTCCATAAAACATGAGGAGCGTCTGGGGGAACTGGTGGTTGCTTAGTCTAGAGAAGAGGAGGCTGAAGGGAGACCTTATCACTGTCTACAACTACCTGAAAGGAGGTTGTAGCAAGGCAGGTGTGTCTTTTCTCCCAGGTAACTAGTGATAGAACAAGAAGCAATGGCCTTAAGTTGTGCCAGGGGAGGTACAGATTGGATATCAGGAAATATTTATTCATTGAAAGGGTTCTCAGGCACTGGAATGGGCTGCCTAGGGAGGTGGTTGAGTCACCATCCCTGGAGGTGTTTAAAAGACAGGTAGATGAGGTGCTCAAATACATGGTTTATTAGTGAACAGCTATGGTTGGACTCGATGATCTCAAAGGTCTTTTCCAACCAGGCGATTCTATGATATTCTTTGACCACAGCACACTTAATGCTTTCTTCGTCATTATCACAAAAGTTTAAAATATCATAACCTGTTAAAATTTTCACACTACCTCCACCGGATAACAGCCACCCCATAATGATAAACATTAACATGCTAGTAACCACAAATTTGCTACTACTCTGAAACTGAAGAATAAGAAAGCATGTCATAAAAATTTGTTCTGCACACCTGTGATATTTTAGACATTTAAGCTGTTGTTACATGTCATTATTCTGTCAGTAGCAGATCAAGTATAAGAGGTTTTCTATATATTTTCCCATAATTCCTTCCCTTCACCTCCAGTTCTCACTCATCTAAAGGTTCTTGTCCTTGCTATAAATCATGTTAGTTCAACCACTGGGCTGGCTGTGTTCCAAAATCAAATGCATGAAATGAAAGGGAAAAAAAAAATGAAACCTCTCAAAGTCTAAAAAGTGTTGGTTTGGTTTTGGGTCTGTTTTTTTTGGTGGTGCTGCTGATTTCTTAATGCCAACATTTCACACAACCAGTTCAGATAGCTAAAGAACTGAATCAATGCAATTCACAGGACAGAACCACTGGCAAGAATAGTGAATGGAATCTCTCAAGTAGCTGCCAGGTGAAAAGTAATCTGGAGCCACTGTCCTAGTTCATATATAAAAATTAACTTGAAAAAAGACATGGAGAACACAACTGACTGGACAATGAAATCAAAACATGAAAATAGACAATGTCCGATTTAAAAAAAAACCAATAAATCTATAGTTTTGGATGGAGAACTAGAAACCAGAAAATATCAAGTCAAAGAGAGGAAAATTACATGGTGAGTGAGTACAGTGTAGAAGTTTTCCAAGCTCCAGAGATAGGTGCTCCTGTTGAATCCGTAAGAGCCGATACACCAGGAGCCTGACACTTCTGCCCAGGCCACCAGCACATGCTGGCATCACCAACAGGCTCTCGTGACTCAGCTTACATCCAGGAGGCTGGTGGCTGCTCTGCAAAGACAAAGACTACAGGATTCATACACCTGACGTAACATGACTCAGAGATCTTCTGAGCCTAGAAGGCACTGAAGCATCAGCACCACCTTCCACTTCTGAGTACACAGTTTGGGTTGGCCCCCCAGCTATTGCTCCAACCAAGTAACACTGAGTGAATAAGGGAATGCATTGTATGAACACCTACCCTCTACTAACAGCTTCATTCTACATCTAATAACAGCTTGAAGAGTAAAAAAAAATTCTAAGAAATATTGGTCATGATCAGTGTCTTCTCCTGACTTAACTCCCTATAAGGGAAAAGCAAAGATTGGTGTAAAAATCAGAGATTGTGTTAAATGGGAGAAACAAACTTAGAGTGCTCCTGGACATACCAATTCCAGACATTCTTCATAATTGGCAGTGTCAAAATCTGCCTTCTCCTTCTGCATTGTACAAGGACCTTTAATACATTTCACACGTCTTGAAGCAGTTTGTTTCACTATATCATCCGATTGCACTTCAATATGCTAGTTAGAGTTAAGCTGAAACTTTGCCATTATTCAAATGGGAAATAACTGGTCAGCACTTCAGGTGATTTTTTTTTTTTTTAAACCACAACAAACTTTTCTTTACACTTAATACTACAGAATCTGAGCTCTGGAGAATAAACACCAATTACCTAGCCTACCTTTCCATCCTTAAGACATAGTTGTCTTCTTGGAAGTGGAACCTCATAAGCCTAGTTTATTTCATTTTCAACAACTAATATTTTGCCATGTTGTTTGAAGATTCATTACCAGTTACCTTTTCACTTCTGAATTTATTTTACTGTAGCAAAACTTGTTACACATTCATTAGACCTAACAGACTATTATGTTCAGGGTTGGTGTTCTGTTAACTGTGGTTTTATTTTCCTTTTGAAAAAAAGACCTGAACCATAACTGAACTAAAGCTACCTAAAACTGTTTAAATGTAAGTATGTGCTTCTATGGCAGCTTAAACTGTTGTACACTGAGGCCACTAATTTACAGTATTGTCTTCCTCCTGTCTCAAGCCAGGCACTGCCACCCCTTCCTCCATATAGGTACTAGAATTTGTGTCGTGTAGCAAGACACTTCAGATGACTGGTCTGCCTGGAAACTAGTCCTTCCAAAAGGGAAAATTAAAAAAAAAAAAAAAAAGGATTAATTTTCAGCTGGTCTGAGCAGGGAAACAACCTGCTTACCATACTCCTGTTTAATTAGAACACTGTTGTTCAGGGACAGCGGAGAGTTCTTAACCTTGTCTAGCAGAAATGTGTTGCAGCCTGTCTTGATCTACATAAAATGAAAATGTGGTTATATCAGAGCATTCATCTCACTTTTAATTTAGTTCGCATAGGTGAGAACATTAGTGAAGACACTGCTGCACTGCCTTCATCAGGAACTGGCAACTGTAGTGTTTGGTACAGGCTTTTAAAGGGACAACCCTCTAGCTGCTAGACCACACTGCCAGATCCTCACTGCTCCTGTTACACATGCTGGCAGAGTTACTGGCTCCTGCTACAGTCACACTTACCTTCTGTGATGAAAACACACCCTAATAGTGGCTAATTTTTTCCTGGGTGCTATCATTAATTCTTGCTCCCTGATTCTCGCCCCCCCAATGCACATTCTTCTTATGATGCTGTAAGCATGAAATATAAAAGCCTAAATTTCAAAAGGACCACAAACTTTCTTGTTTTTCTGGACTGGGAAAGCAGACTTGTCCTATACCCGACTCCCTTGTCCTATTATCTTTTGGGGACTGGCTCTTCAAGTAATTACAAGACCCTGACTTCAAAGTAAAAAAAAAACCATCCCTCAAAACCCAAAAGTTCTTTCCTAACCTTTCTTTTATTTTTGAAACTGCACCTCAGACAGACTGTAAAGCTAGCCCAAAGAATTTTGGCTTGTTTTTTCACCAAAAAAAAATGGATTTCAAGAATCTTGCATTCCACACAAAGCTTTCACTTGTAGAAAAGAAAAAACAAACCAGCATAATCTGTAACCCCTTTTCCATGACCTTATTCAGATTGTTTTCATTGAAATAAACATGGCTATTTCAAGCTGAACCTGGAATTACAGCTCTTCTATAAACCCCACCTCAGCACAGCATTCCTCCAACACACACAACTGCTTCTAATAACTATTAACTCTGCTAGGACACTCAGTAAGTGAATCAGTAACAATTAGGTTTTGTTGGGGGTAAGACCTGTACTACCAGAGCTAAAACAGCTACCTGGGCTTAGAACACTAGTTTCCCACAAGGTTTGCTGCTGTTCATCACCAGATATGCTATCAATATGGTAGCACGCCTCAAGGTAGTGATAAGAAAATATTAAGCAAATTGAGTTTAGTTAGTCCAGAACAAGTGAACAGTCCAGCTTTTGTATTCCACAAACAACACAGAATGTAGGAGACTATTATTTCCTGCTCACACAAAAACAGGCAGGACCTACACAAACCCAAAGGTCTTCATTTGAAAACTGTTACCTTTTGGTTGCAATTTGTGGGGTCACACTCTGCACACTGATGAATAAACAGCCCCTCTCCAATGACACTATTAATGGGCCAAAATTCAGGGATACAAATCTTAATGTCTTACTACTGTAATCCTTTCCCTGTTCCTACACCTCAGAAATGTCTTAAGATCCTTCATTGTCCTTAATAAAAGCCAACATCTCAAAAAATAACATATACCAGTAAGAACAGAAATTTAATGAGAAATTCTAATTCTATAATTCATTATAAAAGTTTAAAATACTAACAAATATAATCTTAGTATCTTTTAAGATAACAGTGTCATCATAAACATACCTGCATGGCATAAATATTTCGCTTAGCCTAGGTCTGCTCTTTCTGGCAATTTGTTTACAGACAGTATCTGGTTTGTCACTTGAGAATGCCATGCATCAGTCAGATGTTTTCACACCTTTTTTCCCCATTAATTTCAGAAAATGTTATATTATTGGCCTATTCCTTGAGCTTGATTCAACAGTCTCAATTAATTGTTGGATTACTCTAGCTGTAGTCAGTAGTCCTTAATCATGTATTTTATCTCACACTGTTTAACACTTAATAGACCTATTTGCTAGCAGACTAAAGATTAAAAGCTCTTTTTTTTTTTTTTTTTTCCTTTTGAACACTAGTCCTTCAATGCTGTTTGATCCTGAAAAGTCACAAGATACTGTTCCTTAGAGCATGAGTGTGCTATAGTTAAAGGATCAGACTTGGAAAGTCTGGTGTTGCCTGCACTTAATATCCCTATCTCAGATCACTTCCTTTTTGACTCTGGAAACAGGAACTACTCAAAATACTCTTAAAACAGATTTTCATTTAAAGTGTCATTCTTATAATTACTTGTAACATTGGACCCTGACTTTTTTGAATAGCAGAAACCCACAAAGTCCCTTCACATAGTACACAACATCTTAAAAGCACCCTGCCTGAACAAATACCGACCTTTAAACAACAGTTTCACTCCAAGAAATAACTTGAAAAATATCTTCTTACTGAATAGACCTGCTTTTGGGGAGTATTAAGGCAAATGTTTGCTCACTTCAGAGTTCAGTTTTTGCTGCTCTTTACTGCTGTTAACCCAGCATAACTAACATGACTGCTCATTCTGCAGGAGTCCCACCCCTGTTCCTGCAGCAACAGGATTATTAACAAAGTTCTCTTTGCCCCGCCAATTTTTTTATTCTGTTACATCTAAACAGTCCCACTAAAAAAAATCCCATCATTTACCAAAAACAATTAGGCTGTGCAAGTATAAACAAGGGCAAAATAAATGTTATTCATGATGAGCATTTGAAAGAAAAAAGGACGGCAAAGAAAAAAAAATGCAGTGAAAGCTTTAATGAGCTCAAGCTATTTAACTTATCAAAGAGAAGGAGTGAAGATCTAAAAGTACCTACACAGGAAACAAAATTTCAATAATGTAAGCAGTTGATAAGTATGTAGTAAGCAAATGTAGAAGAATAAAGAAAAAAAACATAACAGAAGGTAGAGACGAAACAAATTTAGACTGAGATGTGAAGAATCTCTACTACTTTAAATTTGAGAAAAGGTTGATTTTTGTTCTGAAATATTTCTTTAAGTTCAAATGATTATTGAACCTAAAGCAGAAATCCAAAACCTGTATTATACAGACAAGCCATTTATTATTTTTATTTTTATATATATATATATCTATCTATCTATCTATATCTTTTTTTTTCCCCCTGGCATTAAAGGTACAAGATGCCTCAACCTGTCTTTCCTGAGTTTACTTGTTCAGCCACAAGTAATACTGAATCTCAGTGCTTTTCATGATGCAGAACATCCAGTGCCCTGTTTGCAGTTTCATCTTTAAAGTATTTCCATTATTTTCTTAAGAGGAACCCTACCTCCAAAGAAACATCTCTAATAATCAAATTCCCTGAGCAAGAGACCTGAGATAGCTTCAGAAAGTTAGTAAAAAAGAATCATGCTGATACACTGCTGTCTATGACAAGATGCATATGAGGAAACAAAATTAGAAAACTGAATAATGGGCTTTGAAACTTGAAGACAGCTCATGGAAGTGTCTGGAAAGTGATACAGCATAAAGAATAACACAAAACAATATGTCCCTTTGTGTACCTCCAATATTACACTAAGGTGACTTTTCTACACGCAACACCATATAATGAACCATAATATACAGATGTATGAACTAGCCCTAAATAAACCAGCCTGGATGAAGTAAGAGTTACAGTGATTTTAGTGTGCTGCCATAATGTGGAAAAAGGCATAAAGTGGAAGGGAGATACTGAAGCCCAAAACTGTAGGAAAAACTACAGTAGATGCTTTACAAATTATCAGTTAAAAGTCTTTCGTAGTTCAGAACCTTAGTAGTGTATCTTGGAAAAAGAATGATCCTATTTTATTTTGCATGTACAATTATCTGAATTAAGATGCTAGAGAATATTTGGAGCTCCCTGCCAGGCTTTTAAGAGGAGTATTTTTATATGAATTATTAGGCGTGTGCATATGTAAATTCCCTTTTGAACTCCTTTCGTACTTGAACTCCAACATCTTTAAGAACAGGTGGAAGGAATTATTTCTCTTCTGATAATCTTGAGCAAAAATGGCAGCAGAACCACAGAAGGCAGAGTGCAGAGTATTTTAAGATTCACAGGAACACTCATTGATCTAAGGAAATTCATTGTAGCTGATCTAAACCGCATGATCCATTTCAAATGGCTTAAAGGACAGCAGAGAATGGCACTTGATAAGACAAAAGCATTTCAAAGTCTTACAAAAAAATAGCTACTATAGATACAACTTTAATAAAACTCTTTGAAATTAACAGAAACCTCAAATACAAGCTCATTTAGATGTGAATCTATTCTTCTGGAAACTGACTTGCAAATATGAGACATTTCCAGAGCAGTAACTGAAATACAACACAATTATGCTCAAAATAAAAAGAAGCATTTGCTTGTGACTTGTTTCATGAGCAGGTTTGTAGGCATAGATCTACAGTGATGAAAGAAGATTATGTTAAAAACAACAATAAAAATATTATCTACATTTCCAAGAACAATCATGAAGCTGCAGAAGTATTCACTAAACTGTAGCGCAGGTTTAATATTTATCTCCTTTACGACGTGTGTTTTCAACAATGGCTACAGATACAGTCAAAAACATTTAAATTGTAATCTGAAATAACTATGATTCTTACAGCTTTCAGTTCTGACACCAAGATTGCCGTCTCAAATAAGAAAAACAAGGACAATTTTAACCATCTAGGACTTTGAGGATAGTAGTTCACTATAGAATGGTCAGGAAGGAAAGGCCAGCATTCACATGCAAGAAAACACAGAGTTCTTCCATTTCAGAGTTCTGTGTATGTCTGAGCTCACTAACTGGGCCAGAAGCGAGTGGGAATTACTTTTATCACAATGTTTTAGCTTCATTTATGTGAAGAACTGATAAATCTCATTAATATGCCTGTCTCCACAGCCCTCTGAATTACTTCAAAGCCCAATACTTTAAAAAAACAGGATACACAACAGAACATCTTGGGGAGAAATGGAGGGAAAGAAAATGTACTCTTCACTATTTAGTCAATCAATACCTTATAGAAGTCACTCTTTCAAAACATGAATCATCAACTCAGAATAGCAATAATAAAATAATAATCACAATAATAACAGCAAAGGTGAAAAATAATTGGCAACTTTATTGACTTAAATATCTCTCCCTCTCTATATCTACATATACATAAAGAGAATTTAAAGGGTTTCCTATCAGTATAATAAAAGAAAAAACAAAACCAAAAAAGCCCACAACTAAATAACTTTTGTAATTATAGCAGCTCAACAACTATTCTTATGTAGTTCAACTTGAACGTCAAAGGCCAGATCTCCACGTTTTCAGCCAAGATCTTGCTTGTAGTCACAGCAAAGGCTAAACCAGGAAGAAGATTAAATGTATTCAAAGAGAAAACATAACTTTGTGAGGGGCAAATCAGTAAAAAAATATAGATTATGTCTACAAATTTAAAATATGGCAACTATAAGTATCCAGACTCTTTGTTCATATAATTAATAATTTCCGTGACCAATCATCCCATCAGGGGCCTTGATAATTTTAAATACAGGATATGTTGAAAATAACATAAAATCAGATTTCTTGAAAAGCTGCTTGGATGGTGCTTTAATATCAACCTGTCAGAAGAGGAACCCAGATAATTCAGACCTGGAATGCTCAGACAAATACATGAAATCCCAGTAAAGTCCACTAACACCTACTAGAGAATTAAAGGCATATTTTTCAAAAATACTATCCCAGAATCAGCCTTTGAACAAGAGCACATTCAGTGTGTCTATGTAACTAATCAAAATGAAGTAAGAAAAATCTATAAAATACCCTGAAACATCTTAACTTTGCATTCACCTATTTTTCAAGTTCCTTACAAAATGGAACAAGAACTGCTCAGCCATTTATGGTTGACTTTAGGACAAGGGGTAATGGGTGTAAGCTGGAACACAGGAGGTTCCGCTTAAATTTGAGAAAGAACTTCTTTACAGTAAGGGTGACAGAGCACTGGAACAGGCTGCCCAGGAGGTTGTGGAGTCTCCTTCTCTGGAGACATTCAAGACCCGCCTGGACGCCTTCCTGTGCGAACTCATCTAGGTGTTCCTGCTCCAGCAGGGGGATTGGACTAGATGATCTTTCGAGGTCCCTTCCAATCCCTAATATTCTGTGATTCTGTGATTCTGTGATTCTGTGATTCTGTGACTGTCTCCTGTCTACCTCAGAGAATTATATAAAAAAAACAAACTTCAATGCTTTCATTTTAAAATGTAGGAAGGTAGAGATTCTACCTCCTAATTCTTTTACATTCCAGATTATCATTGTGCAACAAGTAATATGAGTGCTTTGATAAATGGGCATTGCCATCTTTGTGAGGAAATTTATTTGTTTCAGGCAGTAAGGTAATATCTGGTCTCAGTTAAGTCTACAGGCGTCTTGCTACTGCCTCCAAGTTCGCTGCTTCATAATGATCAAAGCAATCTATATTATAGGTGTCCCATGTAGCAGAGTGTTTAAAACATTATTAGTGTTTCTAATAATGTAAACTAAAAGCTGCTGAATATTCAGTACTATGTGAAAGACTAGCATTTGTTCCTGTTGAGAAATGTGCTGATGACTTTAAAAGATAGAGCAACACTCAACATTTTTTATACAGCATTGCCTACCCAGTTCCACACTTTGCAAACAGAAGACTTATCATAAACATTCATAAACCTCCTAAACATCTTCACAAATTCAGACAAAGGACATTCTTCCCGATTGCTCCTCCTAGTAAATCTCAGACACTAGATTTCAGTGTAGAGAAATGCCAAAGGAAAAAAAAAAATCAATCAAACAATTAAAATAACCTACTAAATTTCACGATACAACAAAGGAGGAACAGTGTGTGTTACATAATTTACAAAAACGGCAAGACATTATCATAAATCCTACTGACAAAGGAGGAGCTGTAGTTCTTTGGTATTGGGATCATTACACTAAAGAGGCATCAAAACAAATGGCAGAAATGTGGTACTTTAAAATGCCCTGGTTTTTTAATCCCGAAGTTGTGAAGTTATTTATATAGCATGAAATACCATATAAAATGTATGCAAATGATGATGAAATCAGATTAGGGAAAATGCCAGAATTCACAAGCCAAATACTCAAGACTCTCTACAACGGCAGGGTGCTCCCTACTTCCTGAAACAAATACCTGTGTCTTACAATGCCTGTTGGCATTGAGCCCATGTTGAACTCCTACCTACTATAAATACTGCCTTCTTTGCATGCACAACAGACCTGAATGAACATCGCTTCCAACAATACCAAGTACTTTCTTTGCACTGTGGACATTTGGTGGTATATAATATTATCATCTTGATACCGAAAGTTAAGCAGTTAAGCCCCTTACAGTTCAAAATACCCCATAAAGTCTACAAACCATTACTGCCATTAAAAATTGACTAAATGAATTAATATTTCAGAAATTCATTAAAAATTAAGAATACTCATTTTTACAACTTCCTAAGTTTAGCAGAATATGTTCTTCCACTAAATAGTTTTACATTTAAAAAGGAGATTGTTATTCCCAGGAAAATACTGTTAGCTTTAGAATGGAAATGCAATTTTTTATGTCTTCTTTCAATAAAACAGATTGCTTGTATCTTAGAAATTCTTATAACAGGAACTATTCCTACCAGCACCAAGATGTACTATGTAGTATTTTGAGCACTATGTATCGTATCTGAACTATTTTATTCACTATAAGAAAATTTTCATCATTTATTGAAATGTTCTGGCAATCCCTGGAAAATGCTATCGAAACACTGTGATACAGCTTAAATCTGCAATTCATCAACTCTGTGATTTGACTGTGAAAGAACTACAACTTTTAACCCATTTTCCAGCAATAAAACTTTAAATTCTTAGCTCTGAGAAAGCCAGCTCTAGACCAAACACTTCTGACAGAAGTTATCATTCTTCATCCCAATAACAGGGTAGGAGCTAACCTAATAGTCTACATCCCACCTCCATGAAACCTTCTATTCGGCACCATCAATACAATTTAAATGCTGCCTTCTTCTCTAAAAGTCCCTTTTGGTTATTTTGAAGCCTCATGAAAAAGACTTCTACACAAGGCAACCCTCTCCTGACCATTACTAACTACCTCTGTTTCTTACAACAGAGAAGAACAAAACATTGGTATGTCAGTTGAAGACAGAGGTACGTGGAAAGAGAATATGCACAAATACAGTCTTAGGATAATTCCCAATGCTCTGTCTGCAACATCAATAAAACCATCAGTTATGTTTTTAGACTGAAACGATACCAAATTCTACCAATTGTTGAAGATCTGAAGTACTGCTACATACTTAGCTTAACAAAAGTCTCCAGATGATGAAAACATACACTAAGGATACAGAGAACTTTGGTTTACCTATATAATTTTGGCCACCTACAGAACTTTCGGGTTTTATTCGGAATGGCTGCTATATTTACCCCTTTCCACAAAAGACTGGTACTTCAGGGGAGTGGGAAAAAAATGCCTTTAGAATTCGTAAAGATCAAATTCAAAGTACCTAGCTGTAGCAAACCCCAGCTTGCTCATCTCTTACCAGACTAAAGGCAATCACAACAAGAAAACAAGAGAGATTTCTATTTTTTTCCTCTTCCCTCCCCTTTAGAAGTACTAACAACTTTTCTCTTCTTGCTTAGCCACTAAAGGAGGAAAGTGATAATCCCTTTGAAATTCAAGCACTTAACACCTATACGGTAGGTGATAATTGCTGCATTCCAAGAGGATTAGCACAGTGGAACCCACTTTACAGTGAAGTCAGACCATTCTGAACAGAGTGAAGTTTTGCTAAAACCATGCCTACCCAGGGAAATTTTGAGTTCCCCACTGGTTCAGTGTAGACAAGGATCTTGTAACTTCAGACGTATTTCCATCCCATCTGCAAAAAGCTGCTGAAGGAATCAACTGGTGTTTAAAACAGGTTTTCTGTTCTACATAATAATAGTAATAGAGTATTCCTAAAGAAGTACAAATTAGTACAATTTTATCAATGTTGCTTGTGAAAAGTGCACAGGCTATCAGAGCCTAGCTTTTCTTACAGACAGCAGAATATTTCCAACATCATTAATATCTGACAGGATTATTGTGAACTAGGTGCTCACAATAAAAGATTAGTCATATTTAGTAGTCTAAATTATATACTGTATCAGAACCCAGAGGTCTAAGTGACACTGTCAGACCTTCAGAGCTAGAAGAGATGATTTCTATACTAACGTATATGCCATTACCAGGGGAGAGTTCCAAAGAAGGCAAGAGGTGTAAGTGATGAAAGTCCACTCAAAAAAGCATAGCAACGTAGGGCATTTGCTCTACCTCGCTCCACCAGCAGAGACTTAGGCTCGACCTAGGTTCCAGGGGTCTTCCACTGTGCAGTACCTCCCAGAGAGCACAGGATGCTCTGTAACAAGTGGGCTTCCTCTCCCTGAAAAAGCCAAGATATGTGGGGCATGGAAGATGGTGCACACCCGCATCTCATCATTCCCTGCCACCGGAACATGGCTGGGGGAGCATCCAAAGGCTGAAATAATGCTGTACCTCAGAGATCAACTTGCATTTGTTTTGCAACACACAGCATGCCAGCTTACCAAGATTTTGTAAAGTAGGCTAATTTTACTAAATCTTGGTAAGCTTGAACATGGAGAGAGGAACATGGCTTTCAATGCATTCATACATTTTTCTTTCTTACTTCTCTGTTCATGAGCTCTCACCCCTCTCCCGTTTCCTCCTTTTAAATATAGTGTTAAAGCGGCTGTGTAACCCACAGTTCATTTCCCAAGCTAGGCTCAGGACACCGCCGTTAAGATGCAGGACAATTTCATGGCACACAGGACAACCATACATAAAATTGAAGGCATGGTTCCCCCCCATCCCACCACCATCATTTATTTCTGTCCCTGTTGCCCATTCACGTGTAACAGCACAACTGCTGATGAGAACACATGGTGAATTGTTTTCCCAAAACAGATGAGGATTAAGAAAAATAATACTGAAAAAGAGGAGGTAAGTGGGCAGCACTTTTTAGCCCAGACGTGATCCTGCGCAGAAAATGGTCACACACGGTTGTACAGACATAGCTGTACAGGAACGTGATCACCGTGCCTGGAGGAAACAGCAGAGAGGCAAAATTATCTAAACCAGCCCTGCTATCAAAAAAGGCTGTAAATCACAGCCTTACTTCTACGGAAAGAATATAAACAACAGAAATGAACCATTTATCTGATTACTTTACCTATCATATTTATGTGATACATTTATTAACACATCACCTACTAATACATGGATTTATTTCATACTTGCTTTTCATTAACTTTCAAGTTGCTGTTATTTCCTCTCTGTGTATGTATGAATGCTCCAGTGATTGATTTCTGCAGAATAATGCCTTTCAGTAGCTCTAGCCAAATGCAGTTTATTTTAAAGGAGAAAAAATCTATCAGGAAGGATTTAATATGTTAAACTTGTTTATGTTTAAACATCTTTATGCATAAACACATAAATATAGTTATTTTTTACTTTTTTCATAAATTTGTAAAGTATGCCTCGGGTTTCCTTGTTTCACTGACACGCAGCCACTGCTAAGGAAGGGAGCCTAAATTGAGAAAATCTGGCAGCTGTAAATGTCAAGATTATGCCCTCCTTCTTACTGATACCCCTTTCCACAAAGCCCTCAGATCCTCTGATCATCATATACATCAAGTAAGCACTTGGGAATGATGTCAAGGAAACTACTTCAACATCCAGGCAAGTTTTAAAAACAGGCAACTCTTAAAGTGAAGATAACTCCAAACAGCCAAGTAGATTAAAAATGGTGACTGAAGACAGAATTTTCTCCCAGGCAAATTGCCAATATTTTTTTGAAAGGTAAACTCCAGCTTTTAATTAGCATGAACACTCCTCCCTAAGAGCATTGCCACTGCCTAGATTATCTTAAAAAGGAATAAAAATGGCATCCCATGCCTGTTCTGTGGAGCTTAGATTTCCAGCAAGCACAACAGAGAAATTACAAACCATATTGCCTACAAGCAGAACCATGGAAGTTGAATGTTGGTATAACCAAAGGTGAAGAAATTTTTTAAATGCAAACAATGCCACAGTCCAGTGAATACAAAGTGAAGTAGGGGTAAAGAAAACACATTTAAGTCCGGCAATTTCTGCACTTTTGTTATTAGCAGTTTTTATTAGTAACTCATTCTTCTGGTTCTGTAAATTAAAATCTCTGCTACGAAAGCTAAATCAAGGATGATTAATATCTTCTGATTTAACTTCCCTTCCTCCCACAGTTCAAAATGAAGTGAAAGTTATCCTCAGCCTGGCCTGTCATGGTAGGCAATGGTCCAAATCAAGAAAACTGGGTCAAGCATCTTTTAAAGCCAGTATTATATGCTTTACCAAGCATAACTGTCTGTTTGTTTCTAATACAATTCTGTTTCACACTTAAGATTTTGAATAATAATTTCTTCTAAGAGTGGAAAATTAATATGCTAATAATGGAAATAATATATATCTGCTTCCCTATAATGATGTCTGTAAGATGACTGTCTTTTTTTTTCCAATTTATATGTCCACTGCACCATTTTATAATTATTAGAAGGTACTCCAGGGCATATGTTGTGCTGGTGCGCAGCGACTTCTCTGGTGGCTGAAATCATTCAGCCCGTGGACTTGTGAATCACAAAGCACCCACGGCTTAGCAAATCCTCATACAACACATGTCACGTCGTATCTTATTGCTTCAACGCAACCCCTGCACTCCTACCCTATCACCAGTAGCAAAACACTTAAGTACAGACGGGCGGAGTGCCGCTGACATCACACCACCTGGAATGCATCCCTGCATCCCTGCTCCCATCCCTGCTCTACTAAAAGCACAAGGCATTTCTCTTTGAGCTCAAGATGAGAATTTACATTTGGTACCAAAGCATTCACAGAGTTGTCTGAATTTTGGTCCAGGGGGGACTGTGTGAATTTAGTAATTCCCACAGTTTTTTGGAGATGTTTAAAACCACCCCAAGTTTGTTGAGCAACACACTGGCACTGTGAGAGTGCCAAGGAGTTCCTACATCAACCATTCCTGGGAGGTGCCTGCCCAATAGCAGTGGCTACAACCAGCACTCTAATCACTGCTGAAATCATTGATAGCGCTGTCTATCCACACTATGACAGACAAAAGCTGAAATGTATTAAACATAGCAATCCATCATCCCGCAGATGGGAAGCAGGAGCCAACAGAGTTCAGAGGGAGCGACTCCCGCTGCTAACAATGGCTGAAGTACTGACAGTTCCCTACTCCTCCTTGCTCCTCACCCGGCCCTTCTCCCAGCTTCCCAAGAGGGATAAATGAACCAACAGCTCACTGAAGAAGGAGGCTTTAAACGCTGTAGACTTGCTGATAGCTATGATTCCAACTCTGAATGCCTATAAACAAGCTTAATGAGACATGAGTTCTCTTCTTAAAAAAAAAAAAAAAGTTATTACATTTACAAGTAATTGTGAACTCAAATAAATAAGAAAAAAAAAAAAAATCCCAGCAAACTCAGAAATGTTAGGTGTGTAAATCTCATCTGAATATATGAGAAGCTTAAGAGCTAAATATCTACCACTGGCAGCTGGAAACAAGCTACAAACAACAGTGCTCCAAATTAAGAACTAATTTATGTGGAGTACATTATTATTTTAACATGAACAATACAAAGCTTTAATGGGGAGAGAAACAACTAGTGGACTGTTAAGGAAAAATAAATCCGGAGCAAAGTAATGCTATTTATGAAAGTTGATTTTTCTTTCCTGACTTATTTCTCATAGGACACATGAGTCACACAATATAGCCAAAGGAAAAACTGCAACTGCTAACACCACATTAGTAAAGTATAAAAGGGAAAGACACTTTTCTTAGCATTTCAGCCTTGTCATTTCCAATTTTCTGCTCTTTGGACATGCTTGTATTCAAATTCTGGAACATCTATTCAGCATATCAATCCTAATTAGACAATCTGGGTCTGGAAAGGATGAGAGCTGGGTCATTTGCATAATTTAATCATAAATACTCAGTGATACATATTTCCAAATGCATTTGTACAATTATCTTTTCATCCTTGGGGCAATGGTATTAATATGATTAGGCAATATTTCTGGAAAAAACAGACAAGTATGCACTCTTTTTAACTGCAGCTTAGGGCGATATGAAAAATTAATTAATTTCTGAAGAAAATCAATTTCTGTACGTGACCACATTAGACATTGCTAAACCAAGACACAGAGTGCTTTCTCAATCAGAACATTTTATCATTCTTTTCCAAATTCTGATTGTTATACGAACGTTTCAATAATAAAATTGTTAGATTATTTAAATCATCTTAATATATAGGCATGGAAAAGTGACTATTTCTTTTTCATGTTACCCTGACAGACATCGTGTTTTAAAAAAATGTATTGTTTGACCAGTCAATAGGAAACCTTAGCATTTGGTCTGAACTCATCTTATGTGATCTTTTATTAATGCACATCATACCAATTGAATTCAAGGACAGTAGGAAATAATTCAGCTCTGAAAACCACAGCTGAAAAAAAATAGAACCACACTAACCTAAGGTATTTTAAAATTAATATAAGGTTGCTTCCTTGTTTGTTTTGCTATGAAGAATTAGATAAGGTGTTCCTTCAACAGAAGCATACTCATTACAAAAATGTTGTGACATATGTGGGATACAGCCAAGCACCCAGGTGGCTAATCTCATTTTTAGAGAAAGATACTGCTTTATATGATAATTGCTGTAAAAAAAAAGAAAATACATTTATGTTTTTATATGTACCGTCTTTATTTCTTCTCAATCAACAGAAAAAGTAGAAATTACTGCATGCAAATATTCAATATTCATTTAATTTGCATGAAGGTGCTTGAACAATTTTTTTATTCTAACAAGCTCATTTTTCATGCGTTTTGTCTTTCATCCTAATCTAGCATCTGTCATTCCTTTTTGAAGTTATTATCGGCCCAATTCCCTCTTGGACATGGTTGCTGGGTGACCGGTATCTTAGCACCCACTTTGACAGGAACAGATGTGAATCTGATCAAGAGATTTCCCATGAGTACCTGAAATCACAAACAACTTTCGGGAAAAACAAACAGCCTCGCTGTCACCGTCCCTCTCTCGCCCTCCTTCCCATCCCTTCCCCCATTCCTCCCCCCAGCCCCCCAAAATAAAAAAAGAGTACGAGGAAGTTGAGGCAGAGTTATCCAGCGTCATTAAAACGCATTTTATTTGGCAGGTGAGCTCCCCAAACGTCTTTGCAGCCGGTTCTGCCTTCAAACAGTGACTCTCGGCTTTAAGTTTTAATAACCACCCTTTGAATACTTCCAAAGACGACTGTTCATTTCTAAGGTCACTATCTTCTAAACACTCCTGCATTGAACTTGTTTTCGTCACATGAATGCTCTAATTTAAATCAATAGGATTACTCATGTAAGCAAATTTCACATGCTTACAAGCGCCCACCATTTGTTTTATAAACACCTAACTCCCATTTTGATTACAAATAATGTTCTTTGATGGTTCCCACACTTGGAAGCTGGTATCTGTGAAACTCGGATGCCGGTATCTGTGAAACTCCAGCTTATGAAAATGCTGATAGCTATGCCACATGGGTACCAATACTGACAATATTTAAGGACCTGAATAATTTTATAAACTGTCTAACTGAAATGCTACAGGCAACAGGACTCCTTACACAAACCAAAGTTTCCTTCCTGCTTGCAGGATTAACACTTTTACATGCAACCCAGTAACACAGTGACTATATTTGCTGCTGCACATGTGATATGGAAAAACAAGAAGAAACCTGAGAATTACAACTATCTGCCTCTGAACCAAACTTAGAACCATATAAAACATAGGTGAGAATTTCCAAATATGAGTGAATTTCTCAAAAAAAAAATCTAACAAACTATTTCATTCCAGTCTCTCTTCTTGCTGAGGCTATGTTGAGGCATCATCAATGACTGGTATTTTGCATGCTAGGGTTTAGCGGAGGAGTAATCAGCAAAACTCAGTCTTATGTGCTAACAGTAACTTCTTTTATCTGCATACAGGTATCACCCCTGGAAAAGAGGCAGTTAAAGGAGATGGAGGTAATACATTATTTCAGGTATATAATAAAAACACAAATACTTTCTTCCCTTCTAGCATCTCTGCCACAAGAATCTCATCCCACACCAAACTCCAAAGCAAAGCTTGTTTCTTACTTCTTGCTTTCCCAGGCACACGACTCTGAACACAGTCTTAATTAGCGAAGAGAAAGGAAAAACTTGTGACCCAAAATGTGAAAATTTGATCATATATATGTAAACTTATAAGGCTGCATGTAATAGTAACACTGGTAAATTTGCTTTAACATGTTGTCAAACAGCCTTTCACTCCTGTCTCTTCACCATGCTACTCTTCACCGTGTTCCCAGCCCCACAGCCTCAGGGCTCTTGTCCCTACTGCTACTGCTGGGGTTAGCAACTGCTGCTTGCAAACAAGAATCCTCTGTATATGAAGTTTTCATGGTGTCTAATAAAATTGGGCTTCCATGAAAAAATGTAAATCTTCATTTTCCTCAAAAATCCAGAGAGCTGTGTGAGGGTAAGAAAATAAATGGGAGAAAGGGAAAGGGAGAGTTTGGATTTCAGAACCCAAAGATCTGAATTTGTTCCTTCGTTCTGAGTTGCTTTATGAATTAACAGATAAGGAATTTTTTCTCTCTAGTTTAGATGCAAAGAAAATTTAAGAGAAACATTTCAAGCACAATGAAAGCATTCATTGCCACTGCAGTTGATCTTAAAGATTTCCCTTATTTATCATCAAAATCAGAAAGCAGACAAAACTTTTTTTATTGATAAGTCAAAAGCCTTAGACTAGTCTGTCTAAACTTACTCTGGATACAGTGAAATGAATGCATCTTCTACCCAACTTATGAACAACAGAACTACAAAGCAAAAGCTGAGCAACTAAGTGCTCAAGAAAAATGTTTAAGCCCCTGAATGCAACTGGACCTCTACCTTCTATTAAAAATGATTTGGGAACAAAATTATTCTGTGTGTCTTGAACAATGTCTCCTCCTCTGCCCACTCAGGATATCAGCATCACACAGTAGTCAAACCCATTGATGGCATCAACAAAAATTGAATCACTAAAAACATAAGGCTGACTTTAAGAAAGATAAAAAAAGAGCTTAGGGATCGATGTGACCACTTCTTTGAAGTGAATTAGAAAAGGATGTTATGTACGCATTTATAATAAATACATAATGGTAAATGATCACCATTTAGAAGACTTGTCCTTCACTCTGCAAGGCAAAGCCATGAACAACGGCCCTATGATGATGCTTCACAAAGCAGTTTGCATATCCAGACAGGCAAAGTCATGAATGGCTTAATACAAACTGTATGGAAAAATTCATTGGTGTGAAAAGCAAACAAACGGAGCAAACAAATACCTTCTTATTTGTTGTGATACATGGTTATTCCCATCTCTCCCCTTCCAATCCCTTTTGCCCAAGTCAAAAAAGCAACTGCAAACTCAGGACTGGGTGAAAGTGGGAGCAGTAATTCCACACAAAAGCCTTCTCTGCCACACCTACATTGAAGAGTAGAAAGTCTAGAGCTAGGGATCATCAGCTGAGCTGTTCAGGCAATCTAAGTGTTAAGATGGTGTATAAAGAGAAAAGCAATCTATAGTAGATGAGTAGTATCCAAATCTGTCACTCATTCACTAGAAACAGGTAGACTTATGCAGGCACTTAATGCCAATTTCAGCACTGAAAATGTCTTTCAAGGATGGGAAAGATTGCCTGAGAATTGGAAATGGTTTCCATGAGAAGGCGGAAACAGAGCCTGGAAGGTTTGCAGAGCCTCTGTGGGATAGTAATTGCTGAAGCAAACTTAAGCTGAATAGAGCACTCTGTTAAATAAATCAAAATGCAAGATAACTCTAATTTTAATCTAACCTTATAAGCATATAGTTCCAGGTGTTCAAATGTACTACGGAACCCTTCCCTATCCTCAGGGCCCACCGCTGGCATACTCCAACCTAGCAATACATTGGCAGGAACACTCGGACACCTCGAGTACCATACCACCTCACCAGAGAGGGGTAAGCACTCACTGTAGGGTATTTAGGCTTCTAGCTCAAACCAAAATACCGAAAGAGGAAAAGCCATGGTAGCACCTACTCATTACCTTCATTGATTCCAAGAGGAGTTCTGAACCCAGATCTTTCATGTCCCAAATTTTTAGTTAAATTGAGGGAAGGACAAAGGTATTCTTGGAGGAAAGAAGAAAGGAGTCTCAGTGTCTTCCTGTAAACTGTCTAATTGGGTAACCCTGTTTGAACCTTGAGCCACCATGTCCCACATCCCTGGTGAGTAGCCTAATGACCTATCTGCAGAATCACTCTCTTCTCTGTAGCCCATAAAACATGGATTAACTACAACCACTGCCCGCGCTGCGACTGTGTACATATTTCACACGCAGGAAAACAAAGCCTAAGTTACTAAACCCAGAGGAGTGTTCACGGTTTGAGGATTTAGCCCACATTGAACAAATTCTATAATTCAAACTTTTTGCAGCTTAATTATATTGAGAAACCATCAGACATTTTAAAGAATTAGAACATTGAACTGTTAAATATTAGGCACATGACCCGTACCTAATGTAAAGTAAGTTTCTAAAAATGTCCTCAGAAAAATTTAGTAGAAAAACAGGTGTAGGAAAGAATTCAAATGTGACCCATAAGGCCCCAGTATTTAGAAATGAATTGGGATCAGTTCATTCCTTTCCCATGGGTAACTTGTATAAATGTAATTCTATGGTTTCATAAAACCAGGTCAAGTTTCTGTCCCTTGAGGTCCTTTGGCAATTTGAAGCATGGCAGCACTTTTTCCTGGCTACAAGTTCAAATCTGCATGCGTTCTGGATTTGTGAAAGGAAGCCATTAGCCAAGCTGAAAAGACAGACCCATCCCGATTACAGCACACCTTCCACACAGAGAACACTTAGAGGGGTGAAACACGATTTCACAAAACAGTATGTAGAACTAGTTGGCTCTTTTCATTTAAGCTGATGAAAAAGCCTGTGTTTTTCACCTCTAAAAAAATAAATATTTTTCTTTCGTCAGTTGGCACACCAAATGAAAGAGCAGACAATCTTATCACATAACAATGCCAGCAGTTTTAACTGATGACATCCTTCTCCTTTAATGTCAAAATGTTTTACTCATGTAGTCATACTTTGGAATATTTGTGAATACATGTATGCTTCACAATGCATTTCATAACTATTATTTTATTACCTCTCATGGTATCATCATATTGTCCTAATTTCAGTAATAAAACATGTAAAATAAGATGCAACAAGAAAAAATCATAGAAGGGATCACCAGAAAAGATGAAACTTGTACTTGGCAGATACAAACCAGCAAAGCCTGAGCAGCAGAAAACTAAATGCCATAGAGGCCCCACTCCTCCAGGAACAACCTGAAATTAGTGTTTAACATCAGGTCCCCTGCACTGTGTACGAGGCTCTGAACTTCACTGCAGTGAGGCCAGAGTGACAATGGGTTGAGTTTGACCAACGCAAATCGCCCTGTACAGGATCATACTCCTGGGTCTACCAAAGCTTCCCCAGCCTGTGTAAAGGGTGTATCAGCCAGCTCCACGCAAACATCTTCTAATGCATGCCTCTAAGTCCACAGACAGGCCACAGGCCAGGAGGCACCAAGGAGTGCCCCACCTCAACCCACAGGCAGACTGACCTCTCCATAGGGACTGGAAGTTTTTAACAACAGATTCAAAGAGCAGAGGAAGCATAACACAGGGACACAAAAATGGTCAGAGGGATGGAACACCTCTCCTGTGAGGAAAGGCTGAGAGAGTTGGCGTTCTTCAGCTTGGAGAAGAGAAGGTTCCAGGAAGACCTTATTACAGCCTTTCAGTACTTAAAGGGGGCCTGTAAGAAAGATAGGGACAGACTTTAGCAGGGCCTGTAATGATAGGACAAGGGGAAATGGTTTTAAACTAAAAGAAGACAGATTCAGACTAGCTATAAGGAAGAATTTTTTTACGATGAGGGTGATGAAACACTGGCACAGGTTGCCCAGAGAGGTGGTAGATGCCCCATTCCTGGAAACATTCAAAGTGAGGTTGGGCGGGGCTCTGAGCAACCTGATCTACTGGAAGATGTCCCTGCTCACTGTAGAGGGGTTTGGACTAGCTGACCTTCAAAGGTCCCTTCCAACCCAAACCATTCTGTGATTCTATGACAGCAGACAAAAAACTTTAGGATCAAATACTTTTTCAGCATGTGTAAACCTGCGCTCTACATACTGTGAAAGTGGTCTGCTTCTTCTGAAGTTAAATTCCACCCTTTCCTACACTCTACCAGGATGATGCCAGAGAAGCTCTGAACAGTGACATCTGTTGAAAGTTTATTAATTCGTAGCTATATCCCACCTGTTGTACCTTGAGGTGGCCTCAGGCCAACCCAACAGCTGTGGCTACACCCAAACATCTCAACTAAAAACCTCACTGATGACGTCCACAGGAAATGTTGTGACTCCTTCCTTGCATAATTTGCATATGTGCCCCTGAAACAGGTATATGCTGTTGAATTAGTATTTCTAATACATTTTCCTCATATCTTATAAAAAAAGTACTTTATATATAGCTATACTTAAAACTGTAAATTACTATAGTGCAAGCTTCATTTTCTACTATCTTTATTTTTAACAAAATATTTCAGGAGTAAATTAATTTTGAAGGGAATCAGTAGAATCATAAGCCATAATACGAATTATGTAAGACAAAGTCATTTATTAACATTTCATGTTTATTTTTTGGCCTGGCCTGTTAAAAGCTACTAATATAAACTACATTAAAAAAAAAAAAAAAGAAAAAGAATGATTGATGCAGATTTGTGGCATTAGTCTTGAGTGGTAGATACAGACACAGAAAAATAATGAAGTTCTATATTTCATCCAAATTTTAAGAACTGTTCCAACAAGCTAAGGGAAAATATATTTTAAAAACAATAGAGAACATGTGGCTTTTAATTTGTATCAGTCCTTATTACACACTTAATACCACCTGAGGCATTTTCCTTCCCCTCCCCTTTTTTTTTTTCTTTTAAGTAGAAATTTAAGGAAACAGAAAACAATTGGAAAATGGTTTCACTTCCTTCCCACCAAACTGACAGTGAGTATCAGAATTAAAATGTGAAAAGTGACAGCCACGGCACACATCTTAGAAGTCCCATTCCCTTCAAAAAGAGATAGGCTGCTTCTGTTCTACAAGAATGAATACAAGAAATCCCAGCAGAGGGGTATGAACCAGGGTTTATACTAAATTCTGAATCCTCATTCCTGCCAAGACGTTGCCCTGATTTCCTAAAATTAATTAATATGAAAGAAGACAATACTCACAAAAACATTAAAAAATGCATCATTAACCTATTTTATGCAACAAGTGTTAATATACAGGACAAAAAATCTAAAGCATTTTTTCAATTATTTCAAATACGTCCCTACAAATGCAAGAAAGTATACAGTGAGACAGCTTACTACCAAAGATGTCAACCGATTCTTTTATAGCACCTCCAAATATATTTTGCATATGCTTAGTTTAAAAGATGTATGTAGACTATTGAAAGCAACAGGACTATCCACATTCTTAAAGTTAAGCATATGGTTTAAAACCACAGCATTTTTATTTTAATGTAAATAGCTAAGTCCTACAGGTGACCTTCCCCAACAAAGAAAGGTTTTTACAGCAGACCAGGACACTGGAAAACAAAGTATATACTTTGTAAGGACAGATAACATTGGCATCTATTAAAACTTGATATAAATAAAATTAAAATATTAAGTTTATATTTTTATTACATTTGGAAAAATATAATTAAAAAATAATAGCTTTAGCAATGTTTTTTAAAGTATGCTCAAACTATTAATAAGCCCTGACTAGATTTATCACCAATAAAAATGTAACACATCGTTTGCACATCTTTTAAAAATACAGTATCTATAACCTGAAAGCTGCTTTTTTTCTGTCCCTTACATAAAACAGTGATCTAGCTCTTTATTAAAAAAACACTATAATTAGTACATGTGAGAACAACATGAAATCAAGGTTACAAAATACATAATTAAATAGTAATATGTATTTATGTTACCTGTTCACTTTCGTTTACTTCACAAAGCTACCTTCTTTTTGATACCTTACAATTGTTGTATGTAAGATAATAAAGCAAACCATTTCCCAAAAGTAAAGTTTAAAAATAATTTCTACCGTACAGCAATTTGTAAATACAAGCATATTCTAAGAGACATGTCCTGAACAACAGCTTCTGGTCCAAACATAAAATACCTATTACCTGTTCTCAGTACAGTATCGTTAACAAGTGCGCTAACATGGAACTTTTATTCAGAGTTATGAACTTCAACCATGACACTGTAACGATACAACTATATTTTAGCTCTCAATTCTGCTAAAATGTTAGCAGTAGTCCCTCTTATTCCCCCTCTCCCCAGCCCCATCCAATTCTCATATGTAACTCCATCATTTTCTCAGCCAGGTAGTCTGTATGCACACCTATGTATGGCCTTTTCAGTCATACTGTCTAAGGAAAAAATTAAACAATAAAAACACATGCCTAATAGCTAAGATCCATTTTTAAAATTACCTTTCAAATCACATAAAATTATAATGTGAATAAGAAAACTAATCTGAAAGCTTAGCTTGGCTAATTTAGCAAATACCTCTATCAATTCTAAGAATTAATAAAATTTAATTACCAAAACATCCTCTTGATTTAATGGAAAAAGAAAACCTAGTCAGTGGGGTGAGGTGCACTGGTAAATTTTAATTGCACCTGCTCCACTGTTTCTAGACTATGGCTAATCTCAGCCTTTCAATGGACATAAAATCCCACTGTTTAATATTTGTAAGAAAAAATGTGTTTCTTTTTTCATACTGAAATAACTTTCTTCTTCCTGAGGAAGATGCAAAGCATACGGGATGCAAAGCAAATATCTACAGCAAATTAGTTTTGGAGTGAACAGGGTACCTTTAAACAGAATAACGGACAGAAAGTTATGTAGGTGTTACCCACATGAGTATTCTGAGAGGTGCGTAATGAAAACTTCAGATTGTTTTACTGCATCAAAATCACAACATTAAGAATATAAAAAAACCAGGTTTAGACTATTTTAGAAAGTTTCTGTTTATTCCTAATAAACTATATGCATACATGCAATTTACAGGATCTCTCCAAACAAATCTGCAAATCGTATTGCGTATGTTCATACACCTGGCGCAGGAGGATGTTGACTCTAAATGTAATTATCACAAAACAGCATTTAAAGCAATGTGAACTGAAATACATTTTGTGATTCATTTCCTGAATCACAACTCATGCAAGCAGTTTCATTAGTTCTGGTGAATGTATCCTGAACTGTCACTCCAATATCCCATCTCTAAAAGAGAGTGATGGAAAATCATAGGAGAGAATGCAGGTATGCAGTCTTTATGGAGTTATCCTTCCCCGGTGTAGTTTCCCAGCTCATCGCTATTGGTGATTGAGAGTAAAGAATCCCAAATTAGAATGTAACTGTATGGTCAAAAGCTGATCCTTCCTCTCACAAAATTCAATGACAGCATTTTTCTACTTTATGCAATGGAAAATATACTGCTACCTTTCTGCTTCTTCTTCCATTAAAAAAAAACAAAACAAACAAAAAAAAAAACAGTTCACAGTTATTCCTCGTTAATGCTAAAATGCTAAAATTCCACATTTAATGGGTTACACTGCAATATTCTGCGCTGCTTATGAAATGAAACATCAGCACTTGTTAGGAGATGCCCCCGGCTGAGCACTGTATCAGACAAATAAGCAGAACATGATGGGTTAAGGATAAAGTTACTCCTTGAAGCAACCTGGATTTTATCATTTCAAGTCACAGACATACCTTGATTTTAAATATAAAGATTTTTGGTTTATGTTTCAGAATTTTTGAAAATAATTTAAATGATAATGGAAAAAGAAAAATTCTTCCTTAATTCACGCTAGAGAAATTAAATACATATATGAATTAACTCTCTGGATCATAATAGCTTTTTGCAGATGACTCTTCAGCTCTACCACTTAAATACATATTTAGGCAACTAAAAATTTACTGTCAATTCATATTATGTCAGTCCACATTATGGCGCTGTTACAGCATCCACATTTAAAGATTATTGAAAAAATTACTGTTCGTGTGCAGTACATAATTTGCAAAAGGTTAATAACTATTTTAAAACAATGAAAGGAGTTAACTCATAATGTAAAGCAGATGCTCCAAACATTATTTTTTAAAACAAAACATATTTAACTTATAAAAGAACAAAGAGGATCTAAATCCAGTCCTGTTGCTTAAAAACAGACAGGCATCGTGGTGGTTTTGGACTCTTGGTTCACTGGCTCATACAATTTTGATAAAACTCGGTAGTTTCTGACTACTCTCTCTGCTATCCTGCAGTCAGAAATTATTTTTTACAGCTAAACTTGTAAAGCTCTCTCTCACGAAGGGGCAATACTGGCAAAGCTGAAAGATTTACCTGTACCACACCAGTAGAGATTGCAACAATAATTTAATATATCTACGATACAGTTCAAAAGGAAAAATATTAAAATTCAGCCCAGTGTATGACAATTCTCTGCTTCATACGCAATTCACTTTAGATGATGAATCGCAGCGATAGGCAAAAACAGCCAGCTGGAACGATCTAGTAACAGGAGAAAGCAGAAGAAATACTAAATGCAGTCAAACAAAATTATCATTTCCAACAAACATTCGGAACACACTCCAGATCATGAAATATGAGACAGACAAGTAGTAAATAAGATTACTTTAAGTGCATTTCGGTTTCGTGTGCTGAGGAATTGCTGAGAGGAACACCGGCGTGGGAGCAGCAGCCCCCCAAGGGCCAGCCCATGGGGGGGTCAGGCTGCGGGGCGCTCCCCCCACCATCCTGGGGATATCAGCAGCCCCCGGCATCCTGCCTGCAGCTCCAAAAACAGAGCAGAGGCCTAAAATCAAACCCAGCACTTAAACAGAGACAGCAGTGGTTCATGGAAATAACAAAGCTATTTGCTGTGCTCTCACACAGTTCGCTCCCTACCTAAGTGAAGTTGATACAAAACTGACAACAAAACGGTGCATTTTTAACTACAGCTAGCAGCAGAAGGTTTCTAGAAAAAAAAAACAAAACCAAAACCAAACACAAACACAAACCCACAAAAGTTTACTAATATTCACAGCTACAAGACAAAAGGGTAACTTAATCAAATTGAATACTTCAGGAAAATCACGTGAAGCAATCAGGAAAAATGCCTCTCTGCCCATCACTAGCAGCCCCTCGCATCCCTGCACAGGAACAGCACCAGCAGCCTTGCACAACAGGCGACTTCACATTCACCGGGGAGAAGTGTTCCCTTCCTCAAGGATCGGATACTGGGCTACTGCCAGGGATTAAGTATCAGATTAAAGGGATAAATAGTCTGTTCTGTTGTAAGTATAGTAAGTATATATTGTAAGTATGGTCCAAAGATCTCAGCTTCTAATTTATAACATTTACCAATGAATAAATACCCTAAAATGGGTAATAAAGTTCTGTTATTGCAAGTGGCTGGGGCCTTTTAGGGTTTTTTTAAGTCTGAGGACACCACCTACAAACCTTTTACTCCTTCTTTATAGTTACTACAATTTATCCTCTGGCCTTCCAGAAGTCGTCTTTGCTTGTAAAAACATACCATATTTCTGCTGATTATATTTTAGTAATCTGTGGCAAGAAGGAAGGTCATCAACATAAAGCACAGATAATATTTATTTGACATTCCTTCCAGCTGCACTTGCTGACCCCTTCATTTAAAATATCTATGATCTGTACACACCTATCTGGGTGAGATATTCCTTTAATTAATACAAGCAGAGAAAAACTATGCAAGCATGCAGTATTCGGTAAACAAGCACATGCTAGGTCCATGTAACTTGAGAGAAGCAGGAGCTAGCAAAGAGAGACTGAATAACTGCCATGTAAGACGGGCTTTGAAGAGAATTATTTCATGTTCGGCATCTTTCTTCTTTATACTCAGAAATCAGTTAGGTTGTTTTCCAAAATTTGTAAATAGCTTCCAAACCGTGCAAATAATTCCCTGCTTTAAGGATGAATGTCAATGAACTCATTCAAAATCATCTTCAAATGTCAGAAAAGATTAACATATTCTGGCCACAGGAGGGAGGTCAGAAGAAGACACACGCTTTTTAGTCTTTACTCGCGTGGGCACGATTCAGAGCCAGCCTAAGTCTATGGGAAAACTCCACGAAGGGACCCAGCACGGTAAAATTCCACGACAAGTGCTCGAAACACAAGAGACCAGAAACAATCTGGGATCAATAGCTTCCAGGTCATTAATCCTAGGCAGGTGACATCCAGTGCACAGTTCGCTACTCTCTTTCACAAACACATTCAAGAAACCTGACTCGATTGGCATCTAGTAGCTTTAAATGTTTTCCATGTTTTGCCTTCATCCTTTCCCTATTTGTTTGGCATATGGCTTTCTAGCATCCCATTAATGTCAAACCGTTTAATTGGAATGTAAGCTAAACGCACAGTTTGCTATTTCCTGGATTCCTGTTTGGTGACCAGTGCTTTTTATGGGGAAAATAAAAGCAAAGGTCAGTATGACCAGAAAGGAAAAGTCATCTTCCCTAACGGAAGCCTATTTTTCCAGTGAACTGATACAGAAGCCTAATTTAGAAAAAGGTCCTTTAGTATCATGTTATTATTAGTAGTATCTCAAATAAACACTGAAACCAATTCACTTTACAGACCTCCACATTAAGCATTCAATAGAAAATCCCTTGGTGTTTTATTGATTTTTGTTTTATTGATTTTTTAAATAGCAATATCACAGCTAAAATGTATCATTTTGGTGAAACACATCTAAAACTTTTCCATCTCAAAATAAGTTATTACGAATTATTTCCACAGCAACTGGCAACTAACGATTCAATCCATTTAGAGAACAACAAAGTAATGGCTTTATTTGGATGCCTTTTTTGATTAAATAACGTATTAACCTTGATGAAGCTTTCCAAAAAGGGATTAGCATATTCGAGTGCATCAGCTGATGATGAGACAAATATAACAGTGATAAGATGCTGGTTCAAAATTTTTGAATCTGGTGAGTATAACAATTTAGCCGCTAGGATGGAGTTGGCTCTCACAGCTTCCATCTCAACAGTAAGTGTCCACCCTGGATACAAGAAGACATCACCCAGCTAAAGTATGCAGTAACTGAGAGTCTGGAAAGGTCGCTTAAATCACTAAACCGAGGAGATCAAAATATCCTGCGTAATTACTGTAACGTCAGAAAGAATTAAATATAATTAATCTGTAAGGAAAGAAGAAACAGAATAAAATCTATTGGAGGGGAAACCCAGAAAGTAAATACAGTTTTATCTTCTAATGATTATAATCTATTTTGACCAAAACTCACTGACCCACTTTGCTTTATTCGTCTATACTGTAATAACACATTTTGCATACCTATTGTATATCCTTTCCATTAAGTTATTTGCTTAATGGATGTATAAATAAGTCTACTACAATTACGCTTCTTAAGGGTCAAATTTTATCCACTTCTGAACGAACTACTGTCATTTCTACCACACTGGATGGTAACACAGCAGACCTCGGAAACTGCTGAAACACGACCGACTCTGTGCTGTTGACATAATCAACCCATGTTACAACCAGGCTGCCAAACCCTTTTAATAGCCCTGCCAAGTCCAGGAATTGGTATCCCCGTACTCTGCGCCCTCCCCCTTCAAAAAAAAAGTTTCTCTATTTTTGTTTTTTATTTCACATGTTCAAATTACAATGTGCACAGTATGACCGTAGCAAAATAAAACTTCCATCAGTTTATTTTAAGGACCAAATCTTGGGACTTGTGCAGGATTGTTACAAGTTACATGCCACACAAACACAGGAGAAAAAAAATAAAAAGAGCATCCATTAATATTCGCGTTGATTCCACATGAAACAACAGCAGAGTTACCCGAGCAGCTACACTTATGTCAGCGCTTGGAAGTTATTCCGGGCTGTTTTGTCCTGCTGCCCTGAATATTCAGGAACTTCAACAATCCACCTAGAAACAGCTACTGCGGAGCAAGTGCCCTGCCTCGCCTTGCTCCGTGCTCATGAGCCCCGGGGACCCTCGGCTCCCTGGGGCGGGGGGAAGGAGGGACACTCCCCCCTGCCCCCCGCCATTGGGAAGGGAAGGAGCTCGGGTTCATTCTCCACGTGTCGGCTGTTGCCGCACCTTGAAATCTGACAATAGGAAAGTGAAACGAGCCCGGTCTGTTTATTTGCGTACACTGAAAGCAGCACCGGGACGCTGCCTGCCGCCACCCCGCTGGCGAGCCAAGGCTCCCGCTGAAGTTGCCACCACCCCCCCAGCGCGGCAACTACAGCCGCCCCCCGCCCCCGCCCGAGGCAGGGGGAGCCCCCGGGAACGGGAGGCGCTTCCGACAGCTCCGATCTGGGGGTCACGGCAGTTATGCGATCCCTTCTCCTTATCAAGCAGATTCAGCCCTGTAACCTGCAGATGGAGAGATAACAGCCCCACGCGTTCGCCCTCAGCTGCACAGCAGGCTGCTCTTGCAGCAGGAATTTCCTCTTTTGCCAGCTCCGTCTTCCCACCCCCCCCTCGACACCCCGCCCGGGTTCTGCCAAGTTTGGGGCTTCACCTCTCCTCGTGGCCACCCCGCGACCCGCGGGGTGCCCGGGCAGGGTAGAGCCGCGGTACCCCCTGCCCCCGGCGCCATCCCCGCCACCGCGCCCGCGTTACTCTGCGCGGTAACATGATTGAGGCTCCCTCGCCAAATCCCTTCGGCGCTCCCGCTGCCCCCGTCGCCTCCTCCCCAGCTGGCGGGGGCCCGGAGCTGCTCGCACCTGCTCCTCGGGGACCGACCCCCCCGGGGGAGCAGGCCAGCCCGCCTGCCTGGCACCTCTCCCCGCTACCCCAAAGCAAACCAGTCGCCACCACCACCTCCTCCTCGCCGTCTTCCCGCCCTCCCGCGCCCCCCGTTCCCGTTCGCCATGTGGCAACTGCCTCATAGACCTATACAAAAAGTGCACGTGCGCCTTCGGATCTATGACAGCAGCTGATGGCCAAGTAGCTCCCGTTCACCCCGGACAGGGCCCTCGCCCGGGAGGCAGCTCCGCACCCCATCCCATTTACACCAAACCCGAGTCTGTGTGTGCATCCCCCGCCCCAGGTCCGCTCCCCGCCCACTCCTGTGCACCCTTCGGTAGCTTTTTCCCAGGGCTGCCCGTTTTACAGCTATATCCAGGGATAAACTTGAGGAGAGGGGTCGGTCTAAAAGCACTTTTTGGCCCCGCTGCCTCCACCCCCACCGGCCCTCCGCTGCCCGCGGCCACCCCAAGACCCCGGCGCGCCTCGGCCAGGCAGAGAGAAGGGGAGGACAATGACAGGGCGACACTTGCACTGCACGCAGAGGACGGGGCCCAAACACCCCCTCCCCTCCCTCTCTCCCTCCGTCCCAGCAAGAAGCAGCGCGGCCGGCCGCGGGGAAGGCCGGCTGGATGCCGGGGCAGCGAGGGACAAGGAGCGGGCGAGCACATGAGGCCGCAGGGCGCGGGCCGCCCCCCCGGGCCCGCGCGGTGGCAGCGGGAAGCGGCGGAGCGCTAGCCCGGGCCGCACCGCACGGGGGTGGGACGGGGGCGGCGGCGGCGGAGGGGGGGGCCCGCGGGGTGTGCGTGTGCTCTGCGGCGGTTACCTGGCGTTGGTGCAGTCATTGTAGAGAGTCTCGAAATCCTTCCTGGAGATGAGTTTGCAGCGGTTGACCCCGGGCTGGATGGCCCCCAGCCCCCTCAGGATGCGGACCTGCTCCACGTTGCAGACCACGGGCGTGATCTCCAGCCGCTTCAGCTTGGTGTAGACCGTGTGCAAGCCACCCACCAAGTGCTTCAGGAAGAGGTCGAAAGCCTGGGGCAGGCAGATGAGCTCGCAGCCCTCCACGGTGAAGGAGGCCACTTTGGCCCCCCTCAGATCCACCATCTTGCACTCGTTATTCTGGGGGGTGTTCTCCACCGGGGACGGGGTCGAGTACACGGGCTTGCCGGGCAGGCTGCTGGCCGCGCTGGCCGCGCTGGCATTGGGAGTGGAGGTGCCGCCGTTGCCGCCGCCGCCGCCGGCGGTGCCCAGGCTGGGGCTGCCACCGCCGCTGCTGCTGCTGCTGCTGCTGCCGTTACCGCCGCCGCCGCTGGTGGTGGAGGTGACTGTGGCCGCCGCTGCCGCCGCCGCCGCCGCTGCTGCGATGGGCTCCGGCCGGAATAGGTTTGTCCCCGAAGCGGCCGGCGGGGGAGCGATGGACGGAGACGGAGAGGAGGTGGCCGACGAGGAGGTGGTGGTGGTGGTGGTGCAGGCGGCAGAAGTTGAGACCGGAGGCTGAGGGGGGACCAGCTGGGTCGGAGGGATCAAAGCAGCCGGTACGGCCATGGTCACATAAACGGCGGAGGGGGCAGGGGGAGGGGGAAAAGTTCCCACACAGACACGCAGGGGAAAGGGGAAAAATTAGAAGAAAAAAAAAAAGAAAAAAAAAAAAAGGAAAGGAGAGAAGGGAGGAGGGGGGAGAAGAAGGGGGGGATAACCCCGGATGAGGTGCTGCGGCGAGCGAGAGAGCAGGGGGCAGAGTGAGAGACAGAAACGCACAAAGTGTCCCGCAAGTGGGGACGGAGGAGGAGGAGGAGGAGGAGAAGTCCGCTCCGGGCGGCGGGGCTGGGGCCGAGGGGAGGGGGAGGGCAGTTTCTTTTTGTGGTCCTTGCTCTAGCACCACGTTAAAGACGAAGGTGAAAAGGAGGAGGTTTGAAGGACTTCGGTTCTCTCTGGCAAGTACATTGATCAAAGATTGAGAGGGGAATGACAGAGAGAAAATGAGCTGGGAAGTGCTGGCTGCCGCCGCTCGCTCGCTCGCTGGACGAGTTGTTGTTGTCACACGGTGCGGAGGGGAGGAGCTCCGGCAACTTGAAATACCCTTTGAAGCAGCAAAAGGCTCACTCACTAGTATTAACCCAAATTATCCAACCAGGAACCCGGAGCAGGCAAAGACAGAGGGAGGCAGAGGAGTCCCTCTACCCCCCGCACCCCCCCTCAGGAACCGTTAGATTACATGTTTCATATTTCACCCCACCAGAGACGAGATGTAATTTTCCCGGCCCTTTTCAGCAGTCGCTTGTCAACACAGTTTGTGGAGAAGCACGAGCGTCTCCAGCCTTCTCCCGAAGCCGGGCGGGAGGGGGGGAGCCGGGGCGCGGGGCGGGTGCTGGACGCACACCTGGCCGGGACCGGGACCGGGCAACCCGCGGACAAAAGCAGAACCCTCCGGAGGGGTCTGTTGCTCTTGTTGTTGTCCTCCCGGGACCACGAACGCTTCTCCCGGCGGGGTGGGAGTTGCTGCGGAGGGTCCGGCGACACCGCCGAGGCCCCTTTGTTGCGCAGACGGCGGTGGCTGCGCGGGCGCTCAAGGGCAGCCCCACGCGGCAGCATCTGCAGGGACCTTCCTGCGAGGGGACGGGGCACTGCGGGTCACGCCGTCCAGGAACCGCACCGAGAAGGCTGCGGCACCGAAGTAACTTAGGAGAGGGGAAGGCGCCCGGCCCGGCCCGCCCCTCTACCCTTAGTACCGGGCCCAGGTATCGCCTGGTGCAACAGGTGGCGCCGCCGCGCAAAAAGCGCGCAGCGGCGTTCCGGCCCCTGGCGCCAGGTAGCGCAGAAACTCAGCCGCTGCGCTTGCCCACGCATGCGCAATGACGCGGGCGGCGGGACGTGCCTCTCCCGGTGTGGCAGGACCCACGCGTGTCGTGGTTCCCTGCCCGCCGCCGGCCATGGGGACGGGGTGGTGCCGCGTGTGTGGGGCGTCAGGGTCAGCCCGGAAATGCGAGAGGTTTGTTCTGCGCCTCCCGAGGGCACCTGGCTTCTGTAAAGGGGTGAAGAAATGTCCACTCGTACGGGCGGGGAGGGAGTCTGCAAAAATGGGGTTCGGTATGTGTGTAGTTCTTCCAGTTTTGAACATATACACTCACCTTAATCGTGGTGCCTGCGTGTGCCCAGAGCTGCCTTTTTTTTTTTTTTTTAATGTATACTATTATGTGAGATATGACTCACGGGATGACACATCTCCAGAGTGGATAATCTCAACTAGTAGTTCAGTGCAGGGGGATTTCCATGTTACCAGCTATAAAATATTCTCATATGATCCACTTGCTTATTGTACTTTAAGTTCAATCTACGGGAAATTCTGTTCTAATACCAGAAAAGATGTATTTCACTAGTGAAATGTTGGCTACCCTGCTACCCCCTATTTAAATTGGTAAATAAACGCAAGAAAATACAAACCGACATTTTGTTTTGAAGTCTTTGTACCCGTTACTGTGCAGAATACTTCTTCAAGCCGTTTTCAGGTATTTTTGAGAACGTTTATCTGGAGGAGCTTCTACAATTTGAGTTCCAGTGATGGGATCTAGTGTTCCATAAAACTTGGAATACGTTAAAAAACATGAATACACTGCATCTTTCTTTTTTCAGTTGTAAAAACTCAGCTCTGTCCATGTTTTCTTTGCTTCGACTGTCCTTTTGCATCTCACCTTCCCTTACACCTTGTGAAGACAGAACAGATCCTTGAGAAGATGAGGACAGAGCCAGACACGTGTGATATTGCCACTTGGAGATCTGAGTGAACTTTGAATTAGGAAATCTACCTTTTCATTTGTTCTCTACCTTCCCTACAACATGATGCACACCAGACTTTCTGCATTTCTTCTTGCAGTGTACCCTCACGGATATATATATAATCCTTAAGGGTTCAAAACCATATAGAGTAAAGGTAGTTTGGAAGGGTTTACAACCTCAAGTTTGGGTTAACCGTGATAATTTCGGTGCAACAGTGGGATTAGAAACCTAGAAAGAGATTTGTGAAAAGGTTCAAGACTCCTCAAAGCTCCTAGTTGGGTAAGTGTTTGTAAGGATTATGGGAAGTGACTGGGTTTATTTTAACTCATACACTCACATAAACACACCAACAAATCCTGAGGTTGCTCTTTGTAAACTTTTCTAGATTGCATTTCTCTTACTTGCTGACCCTTTCTTGTAATTATATTGTTGGGTGTTTTCTTTTTTTTTCTCCCTGAATTGATATCAGCAAAACTCAAATTACTGTAACTGATATTTGAAAATTCTCCCTGTGTCAAGTGAAGACTTATGGTGGTGAAATCAATAAGACTGTTTAAAATTCAAAGACCTGCAAATCGTTCTGTTTGTCCTTTGATAGGGCCTGGGCTGATTAAAATGCGACCAGGAAAGCTTAATTGCTGCACTAATTAAGAAGTCTTTAATTTCTTTCCCGGAATATTGTTTGAAGCAGGGTTTCTGTTCTGTTCTGTAACTGTTCAGGGCAAGTATGCTCCCTGTTTCTCTGTCTCTCTCTCTTTTTTTTTTTTCTTTTGACCATTTTGGTATATTAAAATGTATGCTAAAGCAGTAAGATGTATTGACAGTGATTGTAATTCATTGTTCTAAAAAAAGACTGATATGGAGTTCACTATTTTATTAAATTACAATTTTGAGGGCAGCTGTAAAGGGTAAAATGCAATTAGAAAATGCATTGTAGCTGTTGCATTTTAAGGAACCTGAATACCTGACTGACAGGAGATAGGATACTACATCAGCTCCCTCCCCCTTCTTCAGTTATTATTGATAATTAAATATTTAAATTCATTCAGGGAAAGAAAAAAAAAAAAAAAAGAAAGAAAAAAACCCCAACAACCACCAGAAAAGTATTTATCTTCTGAACATGTGTGAAGGAATGGACCAGGGGGAGGGGAAGCAGACAGAAGATAGGCACCTGGTAAGGATGAATAGTGTATTACTGTGTTAAGTTCACCCACACTATTCTTTTCTGCATGTCTTTTGAATTTATTTTCCTGAGAAATACCTTTCTCTCTTGTATTTTATCTTATCCTCGTCTAGTGACCTATTTTGTTCACCGGTGTCTGAAGAGAAGAAACTAAATGATTTCAAAAAGCTTTCTGTGTGATCAATAGAATAATGTTTTAGCTTTAATCATGCTGCATTACCATTCTGGCAAACGACTGCTGAGCAGAAGATTCTAAGAAAGGAGCAAGTACTGACGAAGAGAAGGTAAGTTCTGTTTTGCTTCTAGTCTCCAGGGTCTCAAGCAGCAATCCTCCTTTCAGGAGCTATCTGTTATTTAGAGGGAAGGCTGAGAAAGAGGGAGGGACCTCATCCCGAATCCCCCCTGCATCGCTCGGGAAAATAGACTCACAGAAATGTAAGTCTGTGAATTGGGATCCTTTTTTTTCCCCTTCTGCCAAGTTATTTACTAAACATTGAAAACAAGATGAATACATTTGAGATTGATGTGGAGTGTTGTACCAGTAATAAGAAACTGGATACTGCAGTGCTGTTTTTCTAATTGTTGCATTATAGTCAAATTAGCACAAACCTTGTCCAATACAAATACAAACTGGATTCCTTTCAGTGACAGGACAAGTAGATAACATGCTTAATAGATACAAAGGCATATTTACCATTCCAAGCACGATGTCACGCTAATTATGTTTATTCTAATTGAAAGCAAGGTTTTGGGGAACCTGAAATTACTCATAGGATATTTTTAATAACTGAATAATAATAAAGTGCAGCAAACGTTGATCACAAACCTTTTGGTCTTTCAAAATCTATTGGAAAATTAAATGAAAAGTGGAGTTTGGTACAAACAATGCCCCAGGGCAAAAAACAACTAACACTAGATTTTCCAGTCCAGCCATAACACAAATCAATTTGAGCACACTTCTATGGCCAGGCTGCCAGATTGTTATGACTGCTAATTCACTCAATCAAAGAGTGCATTAGCACACCCGGCACAAACAGCTTTAACAATAGCATACACTTCTGAACAGTCCACCATATATCTGAAAAAGTCCAGAATACATGGCAAGATGGCTTTCACGTTCTGTTTACTGCGATTTGTAATTATATATAGTGCCTGCTTAACCAAAAAAAGTGGTGGAAGAACGGAAGCGAAGAAACTTCAGGAGCCATTAAGAATAACTTTTAAAGTCTTTAGAAACGAGCGTCTGGGAACAAATGATCACCTGGGCTGACTGTTTAATGTGCATCTCTCAGCTGGAGAGCTGAAAACAGTGGCTGCACATCCCCAGCGCAGGGCTGGGAGAGGAATTAATTGCTGCGGGCTTGGCAGCCCGCACACGCCCTGCCTAACCCGGCACTTCAGCGCCAGAGCATCGTTTGCCGGCTTTACTCCCGCGGGGCATCTCGCCAGCTCCGAGCGTATTCGCTGTCTGAGTAAAAAGGGCAGGATTTAGCCCCAGAGAGTATCCTTCCGTGCTTCCCTTTCATCCCCACGAGGAATGGGTGTTCTCTCCGGTGATGCTAAGTGATGCTTTGACCAAGGATGCACTGTACGGAGAGATGCAGTAACCGACGGCTTGGGAACCTTCTCATCGCTTCCCTCCCTCCTCCCCGGTATCCGACACACACACCCAAACACGCGTACACACCCCCGCCCACACCCACGCACATATGGAAATTGCAAATACCAAACGCCAATTAAACTACTTGCTCATTTACGATTTTTTTTTTTTCTTAAGTCGCTGTTCTGACTTCAGAAAATATATTTCGAAGTCAGCAACTGTAATAAATCCTTATGCTGGTTTGAGCTTCTCGGTCACATTGCGGTTACCGGAGCCGCATGGTGACGGGGGCCGGTTCCCTTCCTGGGGCGGCGGGAGGAGGTGGCGGGGCACTGCCTGCTGACATTCACCTGACAACTGACAGCCAGGGGAGAGAGCTGCAGTATCGGGAGGGAATGATAGCCGGCTTCCCTGCGTGAGTTCCGTGAGCCCTCGGTGATGCTGGAGTTATACCTGGGCTCTCATTAGCGTTCCTCAGTCCAACGTGTTAATTCACCTATCAACAGGTAGGAAAAGTCGCTCAGAGCAACAATTACGAAGTACAAACCCCCTACCATTAAATTACGTTAAAGTGCTGATCTAATTTGAGATGCCCTTTCCCTGCTTCCCCCCAGTCCCGCTTACAGAACTAGTTCCCTCAGCCGCTCCGTCCCTATAGGGCTCCCAGCCCGGGCTGATAGGAAGAACCGTGCAGAGCCGCCCCGCTATTCACAGCCTCCTGGTTTTCCTGGTATCTGCCGATGTCGGGGGACTCTTTTCCTGCCCCGCGCCCGGGAGCTGCAGGGGGCCGCGGCATGCCCTCTCCCCCCAGCCCGGCTCCCTCCGCCCAGGCCGCGGAGAGGGGCGGCAGCCGCGGGTCGGGCCCCCGCGCCCGGCGGGGAGGAGGGCGGCGGCGCGGCAGCCACTCGAGCACTGATTGTTTCCCTGAATAATAAAAATAAAACGTTCACACTGGGCTCTTTTTTTTATATACGAGCTGACAGGCTGCGAAACGCAGCCTTTTCCTCCTCAAGTCACTTCAGTGAATTAAAAACATTGAGGTGGGGGCGACTTACCTTTATTATTACCGTATTTCAAAAAAGCAAACACTTTAATTGTTCTTTGATGGGGTGGATGGGAGGGGGGGAAGACGACACCTTTAAAAGTCCGAGCCCTTGCTTGAAAAGTTTCAGCCCAGAGCGGAACGTTATAGCGAGTTATAAACTCTCTGTAAGAGAAAGATGTTATAAATGGAAGTGCTGACACAACCTTAACTATAGCGTGTAAACGGCCATGCTATAATATCCATTAAGCAGAAAGAAAAATAAGATGGCTGATCAATAATTTATACAAAGAGTACCAACTGCAGACATAATAACTGTAATGTTTGCAAAGCAATCTCTCGCTCTCCAGGCTTAACAGTAAACTAGCAGGGCTGTTAATTTCCAACTCCTACAGATAAGAATACAAACAAATTACTTAAACTTGTATTTTGCTCGATATTTTGCATGCCTCGGTAGGATAAAATAAAATTTAATTACGATGCAACTTGGGCTGGTTGAGGAGCCTCCCTCCCCCTTTCCTCCCCCCCCCCCCAGGCCTCCTCCTGCTTCGGGAGGACCTTCTTCTGCAAAGCTCCGACCGAGAGAGAGGAACAGGTCGGTTGGACGGGCGTTGGAAATGGGTCGACTTTTGGGTCACTATAGTTCTTCGGAGAGTTATTCATACATGAAAACAAAATGAAGCCATTTAACTTCAAAAGAAAGTTCCAAGGTTTTCCAGTGCCACGAGCTGAAACACAATACCCCCACCGGCACGATAAGCATCAGCTGTCAGGGGACAATGCGCTGGCGCGGTACATGCAGGAGGCTACCAGGGTTGGAGGTGGGGGGGGAAGAAAAATCTGCTTTAGGGGAAACCAGTGCGTCTTCCACTATCCTAAGCGGAGAGTGGGCGAGCAACTGTCATCTTCATTTGCATGGGAGCGTTATCTCCCATTTCCGTCTACTGTATTTAGACAGCAAAGCAGAGGAACAAAGTCTGAAAGTTGCTAAGTAGGCTCGGGTAATGTGCCGAGGGATTTTTTTTGTTGATTGTTGTTTGTTTTGGTTTTTTTTTAGTGTTCCTTGCAGTAGTACCAAAGTCTTTGTTAAATAGCAGGAGAAGAATATGTCAGTGGAGAAGATTTTTTAAAATGTGTCCCCCCGCCCAACCTAGACAAAAAAAAGTTATGCTGCCTACCACGTCAAAAAACGCTCGAATTTAACGTGGCATGTGCAGCTCTTTCGACAGTTTTCGGTTGTGCTTCTCTTGGGGACTTTTCCGATGTTTTGTGCAGTATACTCGGAGCGCCACCTCATTTCTGAGACCTGAGCTGTAATGCGGGGTGCTGCTCTGCCAGATCCTATATTTAAAAAAGAAAAAGAAAAAAAAAAAAGGCAGTAACTTCCCTGCTTGCCTGGCGCTTGCTTGTCCAGTGACCTCTCCCAGCTCGCTTCCAGTAACGCAAAGAAACATAAATGACAACTGCTTGTACACTGCACACACAGGGGGAGTCTTTTATATGAAAGCATTAGTTTCTATCCCCCCGCACCCTCCTGCAGCCACCAGTTGGATGCGATGTGGAATAGCGTTGCTTAGAGAAACCGAATAGAAATCGCAGCGCCCACTAGTGACGGTGTGTGATGGGGAGCTGGGCAGAACTGGGGAATGTGACACGGACACGATAATGGTTAAGCTGATCTTTGATTAGGTGAGGGATTGTCTCTTCGTTGTCTGAGTGGAAGCTCAGAATAAGCTGACATGGAAAAGTTGTCTTTTCCCTGCTCCTTCCCATCTCTCTAACCCCACGCTGTTTGAAGAGGTGTGTGGATGGAGCAAGTGTTTCACTGGCAGCATCTTCACACTGTCACTGTGAAAGGAATTGGAGGGGCTGCCTGGCTGTAAAGACCTAATGGGAAACATGAGCAACACCAGATATGTTTCTGTGTTTTGGATACCCACCTGACATGCAAAACTACAGAAGATCTGTAAAATATTTCCATTAGGCCCCTTTCATTTCTCAGGTGTTTGAGTTTTGTGGGTGGGTTTGTTTGTTGTTTTGGGTTGTTTTGGGTTTTTTTTGGGGGGTGTTTTATTTTTTTACATACTTCAAGTTCAGATATTGTTAATGGGCAACTTTTAGATTTCCTTGGAAACTGTTCTGCTTGCTTTGGAGATGAGAATGGACTTTGGAAGGAAATGGACACACAGCCCCTTTGTCTGGGTAGAAGATACCAAGTAGATAAACTCAAGATACACTTTCTAGTGGCACTGAACATCTCAAGTATTTGCTTATTGTTTGTTGTGTGTTGGGGTACTGGTTAATGTTCCCAGTCAGATCAAACACTTACAATGGTGTCCAGCATAATATGATTTCCCATGCAGGATTCCCAAAGCTGTAAGAGGCAGCTTTGAAATATATCACAGACACTGGGTCACAAGTAGGTGGCAATGGACTAATCCTGTCATCTTCTAATTCAGTCTTTAAAAGCTTTGAAAGTAAATCATTAGTTGACATTGTATAAAATCCTTGAGATACTAGGACCTTGTTCAGCCAAGAAGGAAAACTTCAAATATATTCTAGAATAACTTGGGCTCAATGTCCAAAATCATCTGGTGGATGATGAAAGGTGAGCCAGGGTTAACAAGCGTCTCTTCTCTCATTCTTGATTTGATAGTCACATCTTTTCCTTTTCCTTTATTGTTGCTATGCATTTCTTCATTAATAATAAGCACCAAAATATACACTTAAATAGCTCTCTATGCCAAAAATTTGTCCCACAAAACTAAAAATATGGAAGGCATCGAATACCAAAGTAGTTGAAAACAATTTGTAAGAGGTCCTGTTTTTGTCTATTTTCACATTTCCAAAAAAGACATTTATTTTAAAACAGGGTAATACTTGGCATACATATAAGTAATAAAAAAAAAGTTCCTTTATCTTTATGATAGGTATAATAAGGATAGTATGACCAAAATAAATTCCCTTGAATACATACTGTTGATTTTTACAGATAATGGCAAAAGACTTTTATTATGATTATTTCTTTGAATTTATAAATAATATAACTTCACTATTGTCTGTTCCTCTTCACTGCTCAGTGATTTACATGCAATTGAATTTTATTAGTATGAATACTGGACTTTGAACTTATGTGTTTGAGTGCTTATACAAAGTAAATTCTTGGAATATTTATTGAATAAAAATAGACTTATGAAGACAGCAATACATTCTTAGCTTTAGGCACAACTGTAGATCTAAAAGTAGGCACTCAACACTGAAATGCCAGAAGATGAGTCACAAAAGTACCCAAAAGAATATTAAAAAAAAAAAAAAGGAAAACCAACTTTGATTCTTATTTTTTGAAAAGCAAAGGGAATTTTAGGGAAAAAAATTAGTAACTACATTCAAATAAGAAATGAATTTAAGAAAATTATAAAAATATACAAGGAGGTGAGCTACTGCAATTAAATTTTATTCATACAAAATATTATAGAGTCAAAAGTATACATGAGCAAGTTGGTTTTATTAAAGCTTTTTCTCCTACACGTGAGTATGGACTTAAAATATAAACTTCAAAGCAAGGAAAATTAACCAAGTTGCTTTAATCTATCTGGTTAGAAAGAGTTGTAATTGTGTGAAGTTACACCTTCAATTTGATTATCACTATCAGGTGGTTGAGGATTATTCCATTTTCGCATATGAGGAGGAACAGGGTGACCAAGATCCACAAAAAAATTCAAGTTCCATACTCGTAACATATGATTTAATAGGTACCTTAATTCCTTAGCGCATAAGCTTATGTTGACAAGATTCACCAAGTGTGTAGGTTTCCTTTGCTGGACATATAGATGGCAACCTAAATCTCACTATTGCTGGGTTTTTTTGAAGAGTGAGTTCATGCCTAAACAGAAACAGTCTTTGCTTGGGTCCACTACATGCACACAAGTGGAGCTTCAAGCCAGGTAAAGCTGAAATGAGGCTATTTGCTTCTGTGTCCATATTTGCATTCAGTGGTACAGCTAATAACCAGTTAGGCAGGTCACTTCCAGAGTGGGAAATCTGTTTTGACACATCCAGCTTCTGTTGTTCCCACAGGCCAAGAGAAGTAAGCCAGATTTCCCACATGGTAGCAGTGGGCACGAGCAATCAAATATGGGGTCTGCAATAGTGAAGTTTTCGCTGCTTCTTCTTTGGAAAATTTATGCCAGTTGACTGATACACTATTACCAGGAGAAAGACCTCCAGGTAGACTCTCATACTTCTCAGCTAAATGTTTGTGTCACCTCTCTGACAAAAGGCAGACTTTCTAAGGGCTGGTTTCAGCCACGCTGCTGCTGTTGGGCTGTGCAGCCTCTCCATATCACAGTGTAGCTACCTCATGCTGATAATGAAGACCTTCTGTTCTCCACTGGTTAACTTTTCCTGTCTGGAAATTGGAGCTCCTAAGCTCCATTCTAAAATGTTAATCCCTGGCTTTTACTTTCTGTTTTAAACTGTTCTATCTAGAACCATAAAGCTATATTCAAAACAAAAATTTCCTTAACAACTCTAACTTTTATTTTTTACTATCAAGCTGAAATAATTACAAGGAAAATAATGCATGCAACAGTATATATAATTGAGAAAACGTTTTCTTGAGTGTTTTGTTTCCTACTGATATAAACTTAGAACTCAGGGCACAATTTACAAGTAAGGGCCAATAGCTGAATACTTTTAAATACAGTGACATAAAGTGGCTGCTGTAAATACAGATCAGAGGCTATGTTTATGCTAGCAAATTAACTTGCCTGGGAACGTTCCTATGCAATAAAGCCAACCAGCACATATGTGTATTTGTAAACTCTTCTCCTGGCCAAAAGAGGGTAGTGGCAGCAGCCTGCCAGCTGGGAAGTGTCTCTGGGATGTGCAGCCTCCGTCAAACTGCACCCAGGAATTGTTTTTTAGGATGCTTAAAGGAGCTATTCAAACAGTTTTACAGTATAGACCATCATGTTCCAGTACCCGGCAACATTCCTGGTACTGTTTAATTTACTAGTGCAAATGTAGCTTCAACTGTTTTGTATTACAGTAACTGTCTTGAAACATATATTCACTTTAGATACTTGTATAGGTACAAGCTCTTGATCTTTCAATCTTTACGTGGGTGACATTCCTATTGACTTCTAGAAATGAAATCTCTTTTAAAAAAGTTTCCTTAACTAGTGAGGAATTCAGCCTTGGCCTATAATTAGAAAATAAAAAGGAAGTAAAATTGTAACACAGGAGGAGCTTGCTAAAATACTCCCTAAAACAATTTTCAAATTGCATTTAAGTATTACTCACTAATACGGGACCTGTTTAATTAATTTAGCAGCCTGGACTAGAGATTCAGGTTTTTGTGCTCTCATGCTTTTGTGCTGGGTATTTGAAGCTGAAAATGTAAACATGAATGCATTTTCTGTAAGAGACTTGTAGAAAAATGTTAAGAAAGGCAGGGCACATTGCTTGCTGGCTTTTGTCTTAGATTCTTTACAGTCAATATCAGTCCCACAAGCCAGCCCAGGGAAGTTAGTGTCTTCTTGCAACAGGTGGACTGCTGTTGAATTTATAAGGCTATTTGTAACTTTTATTGATAGCAACATCATAAAAAAAGCATTATGCAAAGGGCCAGATGAATTTATTCCTGTATTTCGCCCCAGTTAATATAAACTAACATAGTGCTGACCTGTTTGGGAGTTGCATAAATGTGATGTCTTGCACTTCTTTTTGTAGCTGTAGCTTGTTTTGAATAGTCAGACAGATATAAAACAACAAGAAAAGATAATTCTTTAGAATTTTCATTTTGCTGTTTACAAATCAATGACGTTTGGATCTGTTTTAACACATCAGGGAAATTGTATGTAAAGGAAGACTGGTTTTAGGTTGAGCTGAAAACCAATACTGAACAGAAAAGTATTGCTAGTTCTATTCAGAACCAGAAGATACTATGAATTATATACTTGACACTTCATAAATAATAGCACACCAAAAAATCAGGAAGAAAATTACCTTTTGGCTCAGTCTTGCCATCAATTGATATTTTTCCCAAATAAGAATATTAGGGTCAGTTTTGATAGTCTATGCCTACAAAAGAGAATAAAATCTTCCTTTCTTCCACTTGAACAGCTTTCAGATAGCAATTGCTAATCGGAGGTCTGTTAGAAAGATTTATTTGACAAATGGTTATTTCTGCAGCTTGTTTTCCCACAGTGTTCTTAGTATACACCCCAGAAACATTTTTTAATGACAAACCCCTTAATTATTGATGGAAAAAAAAAAACCCCAAACCCAAACTTATGCTCTTTAATTCATCTCAGTACTCGTTTGCCTCCGATATAAATCCCAGCAATCTCCAATTAATCTCCTCACTTCTTTATGGAGACCATAATAATACAGAGTGTAACATTGTTATTGCTTGCTGCTGAATTATAGTGCAAAACTTGGTTAATTAAAAAGACTAAGCAAACAAAGTCCTTGCGGCTCTGAGAAGTCTGATCTCGCTTTAAAGCTCAGTTATTTTCCTGATAACCGCCGGTGAAGCTCTTTTGCAGAAGCAATTCCGACAAGGCAAAGGTGCCCTCTGTAGGGGAGAAGCTGTAAATGATGCTGGACTCGTTCAACACGCACAGAAAGCGACAGAAAAACATAATTTCTGAGCACTCTGGATCTGAAAGACAATAAACATGATGCATAAATGAAGCAGTGCAAAAATAACAACAAAAAAACCCCTTATCTTAAAATGAAGCTGAAAATAATACCCTGAACTGCAGATAACAACTAAGAGCTCTGTAAAAAGCTGCCGCAATACTACCCATGTAGTGCAGTGAAAACTGAGCTGCAGGAATCTCCTGAATAAAATGAATATGAGTTTCAGTCAGAAGAACTTTATGGAAATAAGAGAATTTAGAAAACAACACGCTTATAATAGTCTCTGTAGTATGTACTCCTAAAAAGTTTACCACAAAGTGGATTTATTAAAAGTCCCAGGGGTTAGCATATTGCTTGCTAAGAAACTGCTTTTGTTAGCATGCCCACGGACACATCTTAGCTGGTGTGCAGAATCTCTAGTGGCTATTTGCAATTATTTGGGGAATTATTTTCTCAATTTATAATGGCAGCTAATGCCAGCCCAGAGAGGGGCAGGGAATCCAACAGTAGTCGTAGTTCATTGCTCGTTATTAATTATTTTCTAGGCCCCACCTTTATAATCTGTTAGGATGCCTTGGAGTTCTTGTTATCTTGATTTTCTGTTTGAGACACTCTCTCTCTCCTCCCCCCCCCCCCCCCCCCCCCTTTTTTTTTTACATTACATCTATATGTCTTTTTTTTTTTTTTTTTTCCCCTTTATTTGTATATCTATATACTTTAGGAATTAACAATGCAAATAGTAACTTGCATTACTATGTAATGAACTGTAACATGTAGTGGGTAAAATGCTTCAAAATTATGATTTAGCTGCTCTTCATCTTTACCAGAAAGTCAGAGAAGAAACAGGAACTAATTCTGCTGTGTATGTTGGAGTTACTACGAAAAGCTAGACTGAACCATAGTTTAGAAAGTGAACATTGGTGTTGTAAATATGCTGTCTAACCTGCTTTTAAATATAACTGTAAAGAGAAGGGTGGGTTTTGGTCACCTGTGGTAAAGTTAAGGATGATAAGTTTTGAAAGCTATGAGTTGCTAAAGGTGGTTGAGATTTTTTTCTGGTCTAGATTGTTAGTGAGTTTCCATTTTCCTAGCTCATCATGTCAAGACTGTCTTTCAAAACCAGGGTTGAAGGAAAGAGAGAATGTAAACCTATGAGATTACATTTCCTAATTACAGGTTCTGGTCAAAGAGAGCTTGTTCCTTTCTTTCTCCACTGTTGGAAATACTGGAATCTGGGTCATGTCCCACGTTTTGGACAATATAAATTCCATATTTTTTCCTTCAATCTGCCAAACAGCATTGAATTTACTATTTTACTACACTACTTTTTGATCTTCAGGGCATGCTTCCAAGTCTATTTACATAGATAAGTGTTTGAGGAATGACTGGAGCTTTGTGGACTTTTGTTGTGCCCTCTTCATAACCCACTGTGTTCCCTGTGAATCAGATCTAACACATAGCAGAGTATTCAGTCTTCTCTTCTCTCACAGCCAAAATTAATGCAACTCAGAGGACAAAAGTGAGGATCCTAACTCAACGAGGAAATGCTTGTAGGTGCTGCCATGCTATGAGAATGTCCTCACAGGTCAAATCCTCATGACCTTTTTTTCCTAATATAAAGCACATTTACACTGTAAGATCTTTGGAATGGACAGCATCTTACCTTGACTAATTGTTGCATCTTTAACAAAAGTCCATGGTCATATTTGAATGCCTATCCTGAAATGTGAAAGTAACCTCAGTGTAGGTCTCTCAAATCTTTCTTGGCACTGTCCAACCATTCAGCTCAACACAGGACAAATACCCAAGGCTATTTTTCCTTTTGCTAGACATCTTGCCCGTGTCTAAATATAGATGCTGGATCCTTCTGGTTTATTGTATTGATCCTTCCTGGTCGTTTTATAAGACTGTATTTGCAGTTGCAAAGGTATTATTGTACTTTTTTGAAGATGTGCAATAAATTTAATTCTTCAAAAGCAATACTTTTCAAGCATTATATTCTTTTGGGTTTTTTTTTCCTTAGATTTTCTTCTGTTTGATTTTTCTTTCCACCTAGAGGCTGCCACTTCCTTAGATACTCTATGGCAGCTGCTTCCAGACAGTACTCACACAACCTATCTTTAGATGCTTTGTTTATGTGTCAGAAACAGGAGTCTGTTCTTCTTATACAGTCAATGAAAGGAAGTATGTATGTTCAGTGTAGAGATTCAGAAAACCTAAAGTGATGTTGTGAAAAAAAAGTCCTAGGTGACATGGGACAGGCCTCTATCACAAGCAGACTGTAAAATATGTCAAATTTTCTTTTTTAGTTTAGGTACTCAATTTCTTTGTTTACAATTTAATCTTCTTTTCTAAATTTCATCAGTCACCATTTTCTTTGTATTCATTTTGCTCTTTGCTGTGCTATCAGTTTCAGTTGCTGTGATCATGTTAATATTTTAAATTCTTCCACGTTGGTGGAACATTTTCTATCTATTTTTAAGCAGTTATAATCAACCTTGACTTGAAAAGAACTATGGTAAATCTCAATAGATGATTTGTTATTTTCTGGTGTCTTTATCTTCTTTTTTTTTTCCATGATTTTTTTTTTCTTTAAGATTATTAGAGCATTCTCTAGTACACAAATCAAATTTGTCTTACTTCCTATTATTGTAATTGGCTTGACCCTTTCTTTTCAGTTGAAGATCATACAAACTGTAAAAGCAAAGTGGCATTGTGCAAGGTCTAAAATAACTGGGGTTTTTTTAATCTTTAATTCATATAGTTTTATTAATTTTACTTAGCTATCTGCAGCTTTGATACCACTGCCCCCAGCACTTTTCCTGAATGACTGCCAACTGTCTTTGGGCTCTGTTGTTTAGCATTATATTGCTTGGCCCCAATCCTGAAAAATTTATACACTTGAGTAATTTTACGCATGAGAGCAGGCCCATTGACTATTGATGCATAACATTATTTGGGAGAGCAAACATTTTCAGAGCTTGGATAATTGTTTTGATTTTACTGGTCAACCATTGCAAAGTGTTTGTAATGGAATTTTTTACCCAATTCTAGATTTTTTTTTCTTAGTGTCTGTAAACTGTCACAAGTTTTGTACAGTCTCATGGGTTTGGGCATCATTAAGATGGTTTTAATGTTTAAATCTACTCTTCATTTTGTATTTGTGACAAGCATATTAGTGTCTGCCTGGGCTGAATGTATTACAACTTCTTAAGTATATAGTTTTTTTCAATTTTACACTGCAGGTGAGTGAATCAACAGTGGTTGATTCCCATAGCCCATTCCCATCCCGTAGCCCATTCCCATGATAATGCATTAGGTATCAGGAGACTTTTATCACAACATCCATAAGTAGCCATATAAGTATAAATTTATTAATTTATTTAAGTGATAAATTTATTTATTTATAGGAATTCCAGCTTTTCATTAATTTACTACATGCTTCTAATGCCTTCTGGTCACATCATTATTGGAATAGTCTTCTTGCTTGACTCCCTAGTACAGAGGATCAAGAGTATGTAGCCCAACAACTATTACAGAGCAATTACTATATAATTATTTCTCTGTCTCTATGCCTGTCTTTTTTGTTACTGCCATCTCTCTGCTCGGCCCCTTTTACTAGTAACTAGTACCTCCTCATCCTTTACCCAGTTTAATCAAAACACATCAAAATGTACAAGGGCCTGAATCCCTAGCTGCTATGAGTCTCCAGGCTTCTCCTGAGCCAACAAAGCAGTGCCACTTGTTATTGACTGAGAAACTGGTTGAATAGATATGAAAGCCAGATTACTACTCTGTCTTTTCCTTTCAGAAACTGGTAGAGTTTGCTGGCTGCACCTAGACTGTCTTACTGCTCCTCTCACTCAGATTTTTAGGGTCAGGGTAGTCCACTATTGTAAATAAATATAGTTCTTTTAGATACAGTTCCTGTACAAATCAGAAGGAGTGTAAGTGAAGAGTTACCAGAAAATATATATTACAAAAATTATATGGAGTACTGTGGTCTTGGTAAGTACAGAAATGAATTAAGAGTTTTAAGAAACTGATTCATGGATGCTTCATAAAATATCCCCGTAATCCTTTGCTTATTCTTTAATTTCTTTGTTATTATTTGTCCTTACATATCAGAATGTAATATAGGTGTAGTTTAAAAAGCTCAACTGTGAACTTTCTGAATTAAGGTATCAGGTTAGGAGATTAAAATAACTTGTTTACTCAGAAGTACCTAATAAATTTTTATCTTTCTCCGATGTTTTTGCCTACCAATGTGTTGCTACCTTTTGTCATAAGAGTTTCAGGAAATTTTATTTTGGTTTAGCTGATCTTTTTGGATCAAGCTCTTTTTTACTAGGGTTTGGGGTTTTTTTGTGGATAGCACTGATGTTGTTTGGAAGTGCTGTTGACTCATCCTGAGGACCAAGAGTATAGTTTAAAGGAAAAATAGTTGACCTACTCTTCTATTTATCAAACAGAATTTGTCTGCTTCTGTAAGTTGTGTATAGTTACTGATGTGTTGTATCACACAAGAACTGATTTTTGCTATGATGAAGAGCAGTACAAGTTGTCTCTAGTTGTTGAAGTCTATGAGGTCACCCTTTAACAGTATCCTGCTAATGTTTTCTTATTTCTGTTATTCAGAAAGGCTTTTCCTCTCTGCCTGCTTAGATTGCATTAAACACATTTATCAGTTTCATCAGGGACATGAGTCAAATACTTCTAGTATTTCTGCTGTAATTTTATATCCTGCTGCTTTGTTGTTTTTCAGTTTCTTGCTTGTAACATGTCCTGAAACCCTCTTAGGGGTGGGATTAGTTGTATGGTTTGGAATACTGCATATAGAACTGTGGTTGAGATAAGGAGATGCCATTAATGATTTCTTTTAAAGAATCTCCCCATCTCTTCTGTTTCAGCAATGAAAATCTTCCTCTTTTTCTTTTGATTGTCCCATTTTAAACATTGCTTGCTCAAAAATACTATATGGTTTCATAATATATTGTAGCACGCCATGTATTTTATAGCTCCTTAAATGTTCATTGAGTCACTGTATTTCCATTCTTGCTGTGAGTATGCTGATACCCAGTTGTGACAGCTGAACTGAATCACATTACATTCATGCACTTCCCTTTTTTCTTTCAATTCAGCTTCCTTTGCCTGATACACTACTGTAAATCTGTTCTTAAAGCCAGGGTGGAATTCCTCATACTACCCTTTTGTTTTGAGTTCAGTACTGTTGATCTTTGTTACTTCCTAAGCAGACGGTATCTTTCTTTGTTTTATTTTTAGTTTGGCAGAGAAATGGTTGTAGTCGTTGCTGGCACCTGCTGCCTGGAATGCTGTTGCATCTTAGACACATGACCTGTCTTCACATGATGCAGTTGTGGTCAAATTTTTCTTTTCCCATCTGAAAAATTTGGCTTTTTTCTGTGAAAATTTTGGAGAACAGTATATAAGACACAAAATGTTTTTGTTGCGATTTGGTTGATGGTTCCTCATCCCAGTTTTCCCTTTGCACTGCCTTTTCCATTTTTTTTGCATTGTAATTCAGTATTGAAGTCATCCATCACAAAGAAAAGAGCTATTCTGGTATTCCGTTTGCAACAGCTTGGAGGTAGCCGCAGAATCATCTTTGCCTTCAATGCTCTCTTCCTTTACTAGAACGAACACTATTCATCCTAACTTTGTTTAGGATTATGGTTTGGAATCTGATGCAAATGGCACACTTCTCTATAGGTTTCCAAATGTTTAGTGGGTTTTTTGTTGTCTGTTATAATAGTTACTAATCCTTCTTGCTTTCTCATCGACCCTGCTCTCTTCATTGATGAAATGTTTTTTCTTTTGTCCAATATACTTTATGTGTCTACAGTAAAATGCATTTCCTGCAGTCACTCTTGGTGTCCAGACTAGTAGAATAGAATGGCTTGTATCTACTGTGCTTAACTCCAGTCCCATCAAGAAGAGACTGGCCACATCCTCACTAAACAGTACATGATCAAGAGTCTCCTCTGAGCCTCATATATTTTGTAACCCTAAGATATAATTTTTATTTTTGAGGGATATATTTCAGTCCAAAAAGGCATTAAATTATGAGAGTTGTGCTGTAAATCATGCATTATCTGAAACTAAAGGTGTGTTGGGTGCCGTAAAGCACAGAATGGAAGTATATGGCAGTCTTTGAGAGTGCAAAGCTTTCTTGAAGAGTGACATAAGACACCAAACCAGATGCAGTTCCATCCTTGATGTCTATTGAAATCCCTTTTGCAGCAATCCCCAGAGCTACACTGGGATTTTTTTTTGGAGGGATGTGGCCAATTAGCCTTGGCTAACAGTCAAACACCCACCCAGCTGCCTGATTATCCCCATCATTCACTGGGATGGAGAGAGCGAAGGAGAAAATAGTACGAACAGGAATGAGAAAGCTGTGGGTCAAGATAAAGGCAGGGAGATCACTTAACAATTACCATAATGGGAAAACCAGATTTGACTTGGGATAATTAACTTATTGCCAATTAAAATAACAATGTAACCATTGATTTGGGTAGCAGGAAACAAGAAGATAAACATTAAAACAACACCTTTCCCAGGCTCAACTCCACTCTTTCACTCCTGACTCCCCTCTCCAAGAGGCAAGGGGGGATGGTCAGTACATAACAGTTCCTTTCTGTTGCTCCTTCCTCCTCACACATTCTGCTGCTCTGGCAGGGGCTCCCCACAGGCTGCCATTTCTTCAAGAACATTCATCTGCTTCACTGTGGTCTTTTCCACAGGCTGCAGTGTGAATATCTGCTCCGGCACCATGGCGCACCTCCTTATCTTCTGACAATGGTGTTCCCCTTGCTGTTTCTCACTCTTTTTTTTCCACTTCCTCTCTGCCTGTCCAGCTTTTTCTGAACTTTTTTAGCTATGTTTTCATGGATGTGTCACTAACTTGGCTGATGGGCTCAGCTTTGGCAAATTTGACACATGGCTCATGGGAGATTCCCACTTTTCTAGAGCACAGATTAAATCCAAGGAGGATACTCTAGAACACTTAAAATGGCACTGCACACCTGTGCTTAGGCAACTGAACTGAGCCCTTCCATGCAAATGGAGGTCTTTGAAGACTTCCAGAAGTAAAACTTCCCCACTCTGCTTACCTAAATTTAAATTTATATGCACAATTAATTGAATAGCACATGACTGCTTAGAAAGTAAAATGTTTTTATGATTCACCTCTTTTCTGGAAGCATAGACAATCACATTTTTTATATACAGCAGCTTTAATCAGACAGAAAGCAATATGTTTGAGCATATACTTGCCAAAACTATTGTTAGATGTTCCAGAAATTGTCTGGATACTATTATATTTTCAAATTTCTTTTTGTAGTATATCAGATGATCAGTGATATCTGGCCTCTGAAACAAACTGCAGCTCTCAGTCTCTGGTTTCCATCTTGTTCCAGGTATGGGAGCAGGAGACAATATCCTCTTCAGGAAACTTCAGGAAGAAGGTTTTTCTGTATCTGCTATACATACCAATTTTGAACTTCTAACTTCAGTAAGAACAATGTCTATGTTTTCTAGAATCACAGCAGAAGGCATAATAAGATTAAGATACCTAAATGGAGACATCTGCATGACACATAGGACATGTGACTGTGTTCCTCTAGAGAGGCAGAAGGATGGCATGTGGGATACCCTGTTGCAGCTGAAATAACCCTATATACTTGTTATTCCACAGTTGAATCCTACTCTCTATCTCTACTGACTATAATGTCAGTTTGGATGCCTAGGACATAATTTTGTTGTTCAATTTACAGATCTACTTCCATATTTTGTGTCCTAGGTTGTTTAAGACCTTTGCTTGTAGATATGGCACAAGATCTGTGGGAAATATGTGACCCCCCCAAAGCAGAACTTGAAGTCCAAGAGAGATAAACCACAGCATTTAAAATGACACTATCCATTAGTGTTTAAGCTACTGCCGTACTTCTTTCTAGTGCGTGTAGTCACTGACAGATAGATTCCTATATTTAGGTGTCTTCACCTCAGACTGCATCCAGCCATTGCAGACAGGAAGAGATCTGCTAGAAAACCTTTCAAAACTGTGTTCAAGTGTTATTTCCATGCCATCTCCAAATTTTCAAGACAGCAGGTCAGCCATCCCAGGTGTCTCTACTAATCTAAAGGCAATATCAACAGTAATTGCTACTCAGAACTATGAACAGGCTTTTGCTGAAGAAATTCTATAGCTGCTTCACATGAATATGGAAGTTAACATGAAAAATTTAGAATGCTTAGCTAAAACCTGCAATGACTTTCTACCTTTATTATTATAATTTTTACATAGCAACAAGTACACTATGTAGTGCATGAAGAGTTTAAGTGTTTTCTCATACAGCAACTCTTAGAGTATAATTGATTCTAAAGAAACAAACAATCTGGAAGTATATATAATACAGCTTTTAAGCACTTGATTATATAAAAAAATCCATATCACATTATATGACCTCATTTTGAAGCCCAATAGCTAAAGAAAGTATGTTATGAATTTCCAATAAAAGAGAAATTGTAGTTTACAATCCATAGTGTGCGAGATGTGTACTTGCATTTTAACTACAGTGTTATGTATTTGTATAATTGTAATTGCAAAGGTCTTGTCACTGGCATGGTCTTGTATTTTAGTGACTAGAGTTGCATAACCTTTACAGCTATAAATTAGGTCGTCTTCTGTCTCTGACGCAAGTTAATATTTAGCTAGGTTGTGCTTGGCTTAAGCATGGGAAAGTCATTTCAAGAATTTTTATTTTACTTTTACACTATAAAGAAACATTTTACACAAGTTTGTGCCTTTTTTAGTCTTATTTAGACAAATGTCAAGTATGAAAATGATCTAGAAATAATTTTTTATTCATAAATGTATATATGCTGGTTCTCTAGAGTTACAGTTCTTACAGACTTTCTTAGAAAGTCTTTTTTACCCATCAGTTCTCCACTTTCCCTCTGTCCCTGTTTTCTCTTACGTTACTGGTTTTCTCTTGTCAGAATCATATTGCTCATCCTCGAATATATCTCCTTTGTTGGAAATGGAAACGTCTATATTATTTCTTCATATGCAACTGTCCCATCTTAGCCTTATATTTCTTTCCCTTTCAGTAGATCAATGGGACTCCTTCTATGCTGTCAGCTGGCCAAGTAATTCATGCAGGTCCAGCAAGTCTCACTGTTCTAAACGAACACACTTCGGATAGTGTTTGCAGTTTCTGTATTCTTGGACTTGGATTCAACTAGCCCGGGATCAATGGCAAATCTTTAAATCCCACTCAAGTCTTAGTAATGTAAAAGCAGAAGGAAACAAAATAAAGACATTCACCCAGTAAAAATTGTCAAGCATACTGACAGAGCACAATGGCTGGATTTATAGTGTGTTTCTCATGTAGGTCTGAGATATGCTCTTTGGATACAAGTATACCCTCCAGTTTACATAAACAAACTCTGGGGCATGTTGTGAGGCAAAATGTTGGACCCACAGTAGTCATGGGTGGGGAAGGACTCACAATGTGTACTTACCAGCTGTGTAAAGGGGAGCTGAAATACACAGCTAGTTTGATATCTTCCCTTGTGAGGATTTATGGCTGATGTTAAGCAGGCAGTATGACAAGGGAGATGTCCAGGATCACATAGCACAAGGGCAGGTGGAGTCTGGAGGCCCTAGGGAGACGCTGAACCTGCCATGGGGATGTGTGGGGCCAGGCCACAGCACACACTGGGTTTAGTCTTCTCCTTCCTAGGGTAGAATAAAGATAAAACCAAGAAATCTGGTGAAAAACAAGGTGGGGAAGGAAAGCTAATAGGGATAGAGGATATTAAGCTAATTGGAAGAGGGTTATTTGTTCCATTTGAACTAACTTGATCAAAGAAGAATTCATGTGAGTTTTGGGTAAGGTTTATAGCAGTTCTTTTTTTTCTTTTTTCTTTTTTCTTTTTTTTTTTTTTTTTCCCCCAAAACCTCCCTTGTTTATCCGGAGTATTAACTTTCCATTTCTGCTGCTGAAGCAGATGTTTTGCTTGTTGCAGACATTAAGCCACTCTTAATGTGCAGTTACTGAATTCTTTTCTAAAAGAGCATTTTAAATTTGACAATGTTTCTTACATTTTTAAAGCAGCGGCCTCATTTTGAAAATATTTTTTTCCAATACATATGTCACTCCTGGAAAAGTATTAATCTGCAAAACTTAGTATAAAATGTCTCCATTTATTAAACATCTACTGTACAGACATCAGCTGTCACAAAATCCAGTCACACATCCTTGTGAGTCCTGGCATTCTGAAAAGGGTTTGCTTCAAGCAGAAAATATATTTTCTTTATGGTTTTATTAAAATAAATATTTAAACAAATTCCAACAGTTAAAAATGTTTTTGCAAATCATACCCTAAAGGACTGGAAACTAAATATTACTATGCCAACAGAAAGATTAACTCAGTAAATTCAGTTAAGCTTCATTCTCCTTATGTCCAGACCCATCACCTATTATTGTATGTTACAGTGAACACTTCTAACATTAAATGTTTCCAAAAAACCCAGTTATCTAAAATTAGCAGAATGAAAGATGAATATTGAAAAGTAATTAGACATGAACACCTTATTACTCTTCGATTCTCCTTCATTTTAATTTGTAAATGTATACATTTGATTCATCTTTATATTTTTGCTTTCACAATTTTAAACTGCCACTACACTTTGATCTTTTAAAGGGTTTTTTTTTTTTGTGGCAGTTTAGGAAATTTTACAGAGAAAATGAGCTGTGCTTTCGAAAAGAACAACTGACACAACATATTTTTAAAAAAAATTTATCATTTAGTCAGAGACTTTTCTAATGATATCTATTACAAAACACAATGGAGATTAGAAAGTCAATACAGAAGAGAAGTGGGTATTCTAATATGCCAGTCACTGTATCTAAACATTATATTCAGATAAGGATACCAAGCAATTGCTGGCATTCTTCAGTTGCTGATGCCATCTTCAAGTCTGTCTGTTTGAGGGTTTTTTTTGCTTGTTTGTTTCTGTCCTCTTTTCTTCCTATCACACAAGCTGGGATTTATTTGAATCTTTTTCTGTGAGATATTTAAAAATGCTATGCTCCTCTAATTTACACAGTAATGAGGTTGCCCTGTCTCTGACCTTGGAGAGCTAGCTTGGACTTCCTATATGATATATTTTTGGAGGAGATCTCCACCCCTGATTAGGGCTAATGGGTGCTGAAAAGCTGTGTCTAAGACTTGTTTTAAGTTAGCTCTTTGGGAAATCTGGCCTTCAGTTCCCAGAGGCTGCAGCTGATTTGGGGAAAAGAGAAGCAGAAAAAGAAGGAAAGGAGGTTTTATGAACACTCGATAGTTAAGATGAAGTCAAGTTTTTGCTTTAAACAATGATTTGTCTTCTTGTCTTGTATAATGAATACAGCACACATTCCCCATAATTATAGCACTTACTTTTTCCTGTCCAAACATTTTGAAACAGCTGAAGATTCAAAAAATATTCAGTTTAGAAACCCTGTAACAGAAGGTGAGCGTATGACTTTAGTCAAAGGAGCTAATCCCTCTGTGCAGTCCTCCAATTATTTTTCTTCACCAATAAGTATTGCTACTTTATTTTATCCAGAATTAATTCTATTCAATGAGCACTCATCAAGTTCCAATCTTAATTAGACTCTAACAAAGCCAAACAAACAAATCACTGTGCTTGGATAAAGGCATGTGGGATGGAGTACATGAAAATAAGAGGTTATACATTTAAATCGTTTTACTTTCTTAACTTCTGTGGGTGCTACAAAGCAATAGATATAATTTATTACAGCCTTTGATGGTCAAACACACTGAGTTGAACTATGATAACAAGATTTCATGCAATTCTGTACCATTGCCTATCTTTGTGGGTATCTAAAGCTGTTTTCTCATTTTGCATTTTTTCCCCTCTTTTTTTTTTTTTTTTTTTTTTTTACACAGAGTTGTATTTTATTTCAGCTATCAGATGACAGCTACTGTGTAAAAGTATTTGAGTTCCCTTACATGGTTTACATCATCACCACAAATCCTTGATAAAAATGCAGCCTTATTATATGTGTAGTTTATTCTGTCCATATATTTCAGAATGTATATCCTAATTTGATATTCCAATAATCAGTCAGCACTTTCCTTTCATGTTTTTTGACAGAAACACAGGCAGCATACCAAGCAATTAGTCTGAAGAATGATTCCAAAACCATCCTTACTTCTATCCTCATCCCTTATATGCTTTGCTGTATGGAACGTTTGTGGGTTTTAGTCTCTTTCTCTGTGAATTCTTTTTTTGAACAAAATGGTCATCCACTTATATACCTGTTGTTTGCTCCTTGCTTATTGCCTTGAAATAAACTCAGCTCTCAAAATAAAAAGTTATTTTTTTGAGAGAAACTACCTATTCTTAGTCTTAAGAACTTTATTGAATACTAGCCATATAATGGAAGGGCTTTAGAAATGCCAATGTATTAAATTTCATTATAGTTCTGAGGCACACATAACAAATACTTGTTATTGTGACTTTACTATCCTTATGGTGTCTGTCCACAACACAGAGGAATGAGGCAGCAAGTTCAGAATATGTCTCTCCATCAGCATTTTTGTATAGACATAAAAACTTTAACTTGAAGTTAAGTACACACTTCTTTTTCCATATTTAATTCCTAGCTGGTAAGTTTTAAAAGCTTCCAAAACCAAGTTTTAACACAATCTTTTCATTTCATCTCCACCCTCCAATATAAAAAATATTTTAATATTCTAACTATTCTGCATGCAACGGCATGCATATAACAATAACTAAAAAAAAGTCTTCTTAAAACATGGTCCAGATTTGTGCAGAGCTTCATGGTTCACTGAACATTTTATTTAATATGGAGATTGTATTCAGAGTTGTTTGATTTGCAGAAATAACAAGCCCAAATGCTTCAGTTTCTAATGGTAATTAGTTTTCAGCCTAGACAGTCTGTTTAGTTATATATTTACTACCTTGTAAAGAACTATCACAACAAGCCCTAAAGCATTATTTTAAAATTAATAAGCTAAAGAAAGAGGAAATTCTTCACTTTTGCATAGCAACACTCTCTGTATTCTACTTTTTGATTGCAAAATCCAGCTTTTCAATTATAGGTATACTAAATTGTGATGCTTGAAAAACTATAAAAGGCAATTATCAATGTTTCTTAATACCATAAATGACTAATGCAAGTATGTTTTGCTCTAAGGGAAACAAAGGCTAGTATTGTGAACAGAATTCCTTTGCTTCCTGAGTCAGACTAGAATAAACTTTGATTCACATATTTTCAGTGTTATTTGCAATTAATGTAAGTTTCTGTGGTGGTTAAAATAATGTGCTACAGATTCCGTTGTAGTTTACATATTAGAAAATAAAGGCACATTATTTCTCCATGTTTTAACGTTTGCTTGGCTTTTGTGACACCAAGCAAGGAAGCAGGCAGAAGGTTAAAGCACAATACCTTGCAGTGGTCTGTATATTCCTGCCTTATTCTTATACAAGAAAACATATGAAAGAGTCACTTCTTCACCCAGGTATATCTTCTGTTCTATCCCTTGCTGTGTTTCAAAGTTAGTGGAAGAAAAGTCTCCTTTGCCAGATACCGTGTTGGGGTTTTTTTTGGCTGGACTCTTCTTCAATGGCTCAACAATGGGTGAGCTCTCAGCGGCTGCAGAGACTAAGAATGCCTCAATTATACTCACTCAGCAAGCTTTACCATTGAATTCTGCCTCTGAACATGGATAGAGGACACGCTTGAGCTGGCAGAAGGAATCACATCATGACATAGACACTTCAGAAGAAGTATGCATTATGGAAATCTTCTTAACAAAGAGTTCCTCAGTGATCATTAGCATTAGAGGTTCTCTCAACTCTCTCTCACAAATGGCAATGGAAAGGAAAGAAGGGAACATTTTAAAATCTTGGAAAGACTGACCATCTCCCTTTGTGCCTCTGTGTCAAAAGAGCTTTAAATGCCTTTTCATTCCAAATCAGTATAATTGCTTTTGTTCAAAACCAGGTCCAGGCTTCTCATCAGTGGAGGCAAAGTAAAATGTGTTCTGTTTCAAGGTCAAGAAACTAAGTCACTCACTTTACTGCTCCTCATCACTTTCAGTGGTAAAATTAAGTTTTGTGTGGATGGCAGAAGACTTTCCAAGATGGAAAATATATTAGATTGAGTGGAGGGTGTTGGTGGAAAGCCAGGCTGCTGGGCAATGTGCCATCCCCACCAGGAGAGGGTTGCTCTGCCTTCACCCTCAGTGCCACATGAAGCCAATTCAGCGTGGAGCTGAGTGGGTAGGCAGTGAAACGGTGGCCTTCTCAGGCTTTTAAACATGTTCAGCAGTCACCTGAACTGCCTGAGCTGCAAGGCCATGGTTGCACATCATAGCTAAGTCACTTTAACAGCTATGCCCTTCAAACTGGATCTGTCAGCCCTCAGCAAGACTCATATCTCTTTCATCTTTCCTTTCCTTTCCTTTCCTTTCCTTTCCTTTCCTTTCCTTTCCTTTCCTTTCCTTTCCTTTCCTTTCCTTTCCTTTCCTTTCCTTTCCTTTCCTTTCCTTTCCTTTCCTTTCCTTTCCTTTCCTTTCCTTTCCTTTCCTTTCCTTTCCTTTCCTTTCCTTTCCTTTCCTTTCCTTTCCTTTCCTTTCCTTTCCTTTCCTTTCCTTTCCTTTCCTTTCCTTTCCTTTCCTTTCCTTTCCTTTCCTTTCCTTTCCTTTCCTTTCCTTTCCTTTCCTTTCCTTTCCTTTCCTTTCCTTTCCTTTCCTTTCCTTTCCTTTCCTTTCCTTTCCTTTCCTTTCCTTTCCTTTCCTTTCCTTTCCTTTCCTTTCCTTTCCTTTCCTTTCCTTTCCTTTCCTTTCCTTTCCTTTCCTTTCCTCATTGAAAAAAACAGGAAAAAAGCCCCCAAACCCACAAAACAGAAAGCAGGAAAGGGGGATGTCTTCTTGCCATCATCACCTTCAGTAGAATCTGGCAATTACCTCAGCTTGGCTATGCTGTGAAAACTGCACACTAAGACTGCTCTTTTTTCACTCTTTCCCAAAATCTTAAGCCAGAAAGGCCACTTCAGAACAACAACAACAACAAAAAATGTTGAAAAGGTACTGAATTTAAAACCTCAGGAGCACTGCTGTACAGAGAAATGAGATGCAACTAGCCTATTACAGCTGCATTATCATTTTCTAAGGGCACTCTTAGTTTGAAATAATTCCCACCCAATTCTGAAAGTTACTGCTTCCTACTAGCAAAAACTGGTCTGAGTCAAGCTACCAGAGAAGTGACAGAACCACTCCTAAATGTTTTCTCAGAAGAAACTTTTTTTTTTTTTTTCCCAGTGGTATTTGGTCAGGGCATTTCCCTGACAGAATTTACCAGGATGACAAAAGTGGTCATTCATTTCTCCAAGTGTCTTCAAGTAAAAATGTTTATTCACTCTAGACAATGTTTATTGTGTCAGAGCAACAGGAAATACAGGCTTCATATCTCAAGATTGCATATTTTAACTTGTGTGCTTTCTGAAAGCCTGCAATTTCTGCAAAACAGGAAAATCTCTATAAAAAATACTGAGAAAGCCCACTGCTTGGGTTCCAGGGGAAATATACTAAAACCTAAAGAACCTGTTACAGAATTACATCCTTTTTGTTGTGAAGGGATTTGTTGTTTATTTAATGCTTTTAAAAACAATGTCCATGAAAATATACAAATAAAAAAGACTAAAGTTTCGTTGGTTTCTGTGACACATTCATGGAAGAGAGTGTATGAGAAGACTTGTTTTCAACAAAAAGGAAAAATATATGGTTTTGTTAAAGCATTAGTAAGAACAATTAAATCTGTAGAACATTCATGCATATGTAAAATGTAAGATGTTCATAAACAGGATAATAAGCATCTTTAAATATCTAACTTTCTTATAAGACTTCAGTGAAGTCAGACTGGGTTTTTAATACACTTGAGAAATTAAAATGTACTTGATGATATTGTAATAGGAAAAAATAAGAACAACAATCATATAATAAGATATGTTAGGTATAGTTTGAGGCACAAACATTGTTTAAATATTTTGTTTACAAAACATTATTTACAAAAACAAACAACAGTGCAAGAATTATAAATAGCATATTTAAAAGCTAAGTAAGAAATAGTTTTCTGGAGAAAACAAGTGAAATGTTTTTCTGAAATTCAACTTGAATAATTAAGCAAAATGGACTATGAGTCTGCTAAAAAACTGTTGATGTTTTCTTGTTAGACTCATGAAGTTAGTAATAAAAACATTAAAGTAGTATCTTGTTGCTTTTACTATGTAGGCACACCATATTTTCTGTAATAGCTTTAATAAGTTCCATATGACTAGTTGGAAGGATGAACTTAATTAAATAACATGTTATTGGTTTATCTTTTGGTAACAGTTAACACTTTGGTTAAAACTTTGAAACTGAAGAATGATGCAGATGGTTATATCCTTTTTATAAAAATCACAAACCACATCAAAATTTTAAAGAATATTTATCATTTGCTACTATATCCTACTGCACTTTTCCTTTTTAAAGTAAAATATTTGCTCTCCCCATTTACACCATCTGAGCAGAAGAGTGGCTACAATAGTTTTTACTCCCTATATTCCTTTGTCTGAAAAGAAATATCTGCCCTTTCTGTCATGAAAAAAAGGTTAGAAAATCAAATATGGTATATGATTACTCTGCAGTAGTTTTCATTACAGAAGTGTTTATTAAAGGAAGTAAGCATCTACTTGTCTTGAAATGTTTTGCTACAGTTCATAGGACAAGATGAAAGCCTTCTTTCTGAAAATACAGTTTGTTTTAAGATTCAGAATTCTTAAGGTATTTGCATCCAAAATAATTAGTACCATTTTTTCCTTAAGTTTTAGCAAGCACAATTTTCAGAACACACACAAATATATTCTATAGCTAAAATGACCAAATTTTGCAGAACCATATCAGCATGGCCAACTGTATTACTTACAAGTAAATTAGAAGTGGGAACTATAACAAATTTCTTCCTAAATTGAGAGAAGCCAAAGAAACAAATGTTTTCGAAAACCTTGTTTCCTTTTCCTTTTTCCTACTGTTAGTAGGAAAAATACCAACAAAAACTATGAGGAAATCAGTGATAATCTTTCTTTTCTTTCTATTTTTCTATTCAAATTATAAAGTAGTGCTACAGTCTTTTCTTATTGCTACAGCAACTTCTCAGGAACGTTCAAGTCAAAAAAAAGTTATCCAGAAATTAGAAAAACAATGGAGTTACTTCAATTTGTAGAATAATTTATAGCTGTAAGTTGAAAGATACTTTTCAAAATCTAAGACCCTAATCATTTACTACTAGTAGAATGAAGTGGAATATAGCATACTCAGTCCTTCCATAAAGACAGTCTTTACCATGATTCTCCCTGGAGCAACAGGAATTAGAGAACAGACAAGCTAAACAGGGCTGCCACCTCCCTATCAAAACCTGTCAAGCCAAAATACTATTACTTTTGGGATGTCAGTGTCTTACTAAACTACATGGCATTAATTGACAACTTCTCCTGCAGCGCAAGAGGCTTAATTGCAAAGTTAGCACAACCCCATAGATTGAAGCAGCAGAGCCCAAGTGACAAAGCTGGCAGTTTTAAAAATTAGGTAGCCTAGTAGAAAACAAAATGCAGAGCGTGAAAAGTTCTTCCTGTCAGGGATGACTATACTCAGGTTTGATTGAAAGTCTGTCCTGATCTCTGTTGTCACCAACAAACATGGCCCATGTTTTGCCACTGCTGTGTTAGGAAATATATTGACCAGACTGCAGAGAAGAGGTTTGTGGTTATGGCTGAAAATTTCTAAGGGCCACCCAAGTCCTGCATTAAATCTGACATGTAAAAATAGTTCCTGTTTCAAAGAACAGGATAAAGTTTGCTGCAAGAGCAGAGAACAAAAAATACAACCTCTTGGGGTACATGATAAGCTGCTTGTCAGATAAATTGTTTTTTTGAGATAGAATCACAGAATCATGTGGTAGTTTGGGTTGGAAGGGACATTTAAAGGTCATCTAGGCCAACGCCCCTGCGGTGAGCAGAGATATCTCCAACTAGATCAGTTTGCTCAGAGCCCTGTCCAACCTGACCTTGAATGTTTCCAGGGATGGGACATCTGTCACCTCTCTGGGCAACCTATTCCAGCACTTTTAAAGGTTCCTTCCAATCCAAACCATTCCATGATTCTGTGATTCTGTCTTGTGGAGGACCATGTCAAAGGCCTTATGGAAGTCTAGATAGACAACATCTATAGCTCTTCCCTTGGGTGAGCAGAGATATCTCCAACTAGATCAGTTTGCTCAGAGCCCTGTCCAACCTGACCTTGAATGTTTCCAGGGATGGGACATCTGTCACCTCTCTGGGCAACCTATTCCAGCACTTTTAAAGGTTCCTTCCAATCCAAACCATTCCATGATTCTGTGATTCTGTCTTGTGGAGGACCATGTCAAAGGCCTTATGGAAGTCTAGATAGACAACATCTATAGCTCTTCCCTTGTTCACTGATGTAATCACTCCATCCTAGAAGGCCACTAGGTTGGTCAGGCAGGGATTGCCCTCGGTGAAGCTATGCTGGCTGTCTCAAATCATTTCCCTGTCCTCCATGTGCCTTAGCATAGCTTTTAGGAGGATCTGTTCCCAGGCACAGAAGTGAGGCTGACAAGTTGGTAGTTCTCAGTGTCCTTCTTTTTACCCTTTTTAAAAGTAGGAACAATGTTTCCCTTTTTTCAGTCATCAGGGAATTTACCTGACTGCCATGACTTTTCAAATATCATGGAGGGTCTTGGGACTTATATCACCCAATTCCCTCAGGACTCTGGGATGCATCTTGTCAGGCCTCATAGACTTATATATATTTAGATTCTTCAGGTGGTCACGAACCTGATCTTCTCTTACAGTGGGAGGGATTTTGCTTCCCCAGTCCCTGCCTTGTGGTCCATCTACCCAAGAGGTTTAGGAAGAGAGGTTGCCAGAGAAGACAAGCAAAAAACAGCCTTCTTGTTTGCTGTTACCAGTTTGTCAGTCTTGCCCATCAGGGGGGATATGTTCTTTTTGACCTTGCTTTTATGGCCAACATACCTGTAGAAGCCCTTCTTACTGCTCTTTGCATCCTTCACCAAGTCCAGCTCCACCTGTGCTTTGGCCTTCCTGACCCCATCCTTACATAACTGGGAAGTGTTCCTACACTCTTCCCAGGATATGTGTCCCTGCTTCCACTGCCTGTGCATTTCCTTTTTGCCTTTGAGTTTGACCATCAGATCTCAACTCAGTCATGCTGGGTTGACCTCAAATTCTGGAGCTGTTTTAATCTCTAAATCACCTCATAATAGGTCAAATGAAAGCTCATAGTCTGTGCAACTTTATACAATCATATATAACAGTTAAATTAATTTTTCTTAAACTTTGTGTAATTTATTCTCTTGAGATTTCAGAGAAAAACTGCAGCATGACACATTTAGAGACTTGGTGGTGTAATTTATTGTAACTAAAGATGTATATGAAAATACAATGATTTTATTACAAATAATTTATTAAGAAAAGACTGGCCAGTAAATAAAGTAGGCACATGCCTGTGATTTCTAATTATAAGATATATAAACACATAGATTTCTAAGAGCTCTTTATAAACCAACATGTATTAGCACCTCAGATAGAATTATAATTAAGTGTAAAGCAGTCCCAATAGAGGAACGAGGGATTGTTTTGGGAAGAGTCTTCTCTGTTAGGCACGACTGTGGGAAGCAACTTATTCTTGAGACTGCTACCTTCATTAATAGTATGTTATATATGTCTTTATACAAAGTTAGTTAAGTAGAAGAGATAATGAGATTAACAGAAAAAATATATAACAGATGTTTTGCATAATGTCTAATGCGACATATAAGTAACTTCAATAAGGCTTTTAAAAACAATAATCCCCTAAAAAAGTCCATTGAAAGTATGGGAGCCTCAGCTAGCAAATTAAAGCCAGCACATGAAATGATAGGCTTATTTTCTGTAATTACTTTTCACAGACCTTTTAGAAATAGTTTGTGGAGAAACCCCAGGGTTCTGTGCACCACAGATTCCAAACCACTGAATTAAACAGCCAGGACTGGTGGAGGAGTTGGAGAGTGGGCTAAATAAGAACAAAGAAGTCTCTAAACAGACAGAGCACCCAGAGCCATGGATTTATATAGCTTACAGTTAGTTAGGCCAATGATGTGAGTAAAGAGCACTGGGTTCATTTAAAATGGTCAAGGCCACTTGTATTTGTTACCAAAGTTTACAGTGGAGTTGCATGTACTCAAGGAAAAAATTACACTGAATGATACCTTATAAGATATGTTTGTGGTGAAGGACACAAAGTGTTTAGCTGGAGCTGATAGAGTATTTACGTTACACTGTGAAAAAAAGAGGTCACTGGCATCCAAAACTAAAAGGGAAAAAACAATGGAAGTTGTGTCTGAAGCTAACATTTGAGAGCTGGGGCTCTCAGGGAAGTGTCGCTGCCTCTCTACCTACAAAGGTGTATTCAAGGAAAAGCAGACCTCACATGAACAATCCCAAAATGAGAAGTCTCTTTTAAGCCCTGAGTAAAGCACAGAGCAACTCTTTGAAAGATGGCATTTAAACTTGACTCTCCCTTCATGCTGACAATATCTGCTCTGATTTTGGGTTTCTGAGGGTGCTAAGCATTTAATTTTCCCCATGTCTGTTCTGTAAAATTTTGAGAGTGGTGAATCCAACAACCAGCAAAGACGTCTAGAAGCACCAGCTTTACAGCTTCTGAACAAGTTTAACAGTCAGATTTTTCTGCCTAAAAATTGTGATTCAGAAATACCTATTCATACCTATAAAGAGGATAACATTTAAAATGAAGACTCTACATCAATAAGGCCAGAAAATACTGCTAAAATGAGGGAATTCATGGTATGTAATATAGACTGTGGTACAGTAATGGTAGGAATATGAGAAACACAAAGAGATAGAAGAGTTAAATCTTGGGGGGATATTTATTAACTAGATATCTGATAAAACACTATTTACCATAATTACATAGATAGGTAAACTTTATGTATGTGTTTCAGTTATAATATCTCAAGCTAGTGAAAGAGAATCTGCTGCCAGAGCATAACAGATTGTTCCCACAGGACATCTGCTTCATGTGTTTAATTTCTTTAAAAAAGTAGGCAATACTTTGTAGCTATAAAAGTATGAAAGCATAACATTTTATTTGATATTATGTCAAAATTAAATATTTGTGCCACATTTTTTCTCTTATCCTCAATAATATTTAATACTGACACAGTTCCAATGGATCAGTAAATTATCATACAGCTTTCTAAAACTATTGTAGCATTCAGAGAAGGAAAAACATTAAAATATTTTTGGGCTAGACACAGAGCACTTCTTTGGGATTAAATATATCACTAAATTGGAATATGTGCACTTAAATCAAAGAAAACTATATAGAAAACCCATATGTCAGAACCCAGCGTTCACAAGGGACTTTTTTAGTGACTTTAATTCCAGGCAGAACCATGTCCTTTGACTGTTGAATTCATAAATTACTGTGTGGGGATGTAGTGGGTTGACCCTGGCTGGACACCAGGTGCCCACCAAAGCCAGTCTATCGCTTTCCTCCTCAACTACACAGGGAAGAGAAAATATAACAAAGGGCTTGTTGGTCAAGATAAGGACAGGGAGAGATCACTCAGCAATCACTGTCAGAATGGGTCCTTTCCATGGGGTGCAGTCCTTCAGGAAGGGACTGCTCTGGTGTGGGTCCCCCACAGGGTCACAAGTCCTGCCAGCAAACCTGCTCTGACGTGGGCTCCTCTCTCCACAGGGCCACAGGTCCTGACAGGAACCTGCTCCAGCATGGGCTTCCCATGAGGTCACAGCCTCCTTCAGGTGTATCCACCTGCTCCAGTGTGGGGTCCTTCATGGGCTGCAGGTGGACATCTGCTTTTCTGTGGACTTCCATGAACTGCAAGGGGACAGCCTGCCTCACCATGGTCTTCACCACAGGCTGCAGGGGAATCTCTGCTCCGGCACCTGGAGCACCTCCTCCCCCTCCTTCTTCACTGACCTTGGTGTCTGCAGAGTTGTTTCTCTCAAGTTTTCTTGCTCCTCTCTGGCGGCTGCTTTTTCCTTCTGCTTCTTAAATATGTTATCACAGAGGTGCTACCACTGTTGCTGATGGTCTTGGCCTTGACCAGTGGAAGGTCTTGTAGCTGGCTGGCATTGGCTGTGTCGGACATGGGGGAAGCTTCTAGCAGCTTCTTACAGAAGCCACCCCTATACCTGCCCTGCTACCAAAACCTTGCCATGCAAACCCAATACACCTGGGTTATCCAGTGGGACATGTTCATACAAAGATCAGCTACATTTGATCTTCAGATGTCTTGTCTGCATGAGCTAGTCACCCTGCATTATCTTTCTGGACAAGGAATATAAGCATCTGAGTGCAAGAACCTTTTTCACGGTTTGGTTTATATTGTCCCAGTGTAAACATCTCAAACAGGTAAGATTAATGTCCCCCCAAAAATATTTGTTTCCCTTCATTGACTGTAAGGGGAGCCTAGACACCTTACTCAGGTACGTATAAAGCTTTATGCAGCTTTATTTGTAAGTCCTAACTCAAACTCTTTTACTCAAACACAAAAACTGGGCACAATGACCCAAGCCCTAAAAGTGATCAAAAAAGACCTAGTAAACAACAGGACAATTACATTCTTATAAATCAATACAGATTTTACTGGTGGTGCTCTCCACTGTTTGCCTAATAATCTGAGGTACTTGTAAGGCAGGGAGGTATCTGGGATCCAGTGCCCTCACTGTGAAAAAAGGTGAACTCACTCCCTAGAACTCACTCCCAAGAACAATGCCTTGCTCATCAGGCTTTAATTTAACTTGGAGAAGCTCCCTGGAAAAGCTATCTCACTGAAGGCAAAAGTACAAGAGCTTTGATGTCACAAGAGAGCAAACAAGGAGCAAGATGATCCATAAGTCAGTGGTGATTACAGTTCACTGAGGAAAAAAAAAAAAAGAAAAAAAAAAAGCAGCATTATCTGGTGCCTTTCAGGAGGATAAATCAGTAAAAGATTTAGGAAGTGGGGTTTGTTGCCAAGACAGCCATCTATATAGATATGGGGGCCTGATTTCTAGGCTGGAGGTCAAACTTCCTTTTGCTTCCCAGCTATGTCTGCACTTTTTATTTTTTCTTATAGCTAGCATTTTTTGAAGGCTTCTGCTCCATGGTGGGTGACAGAGCAGAATGAGAAGAGAACTTCTATGAGAAGCAATATGATTTCCATTCTAACAAAATGGCTGATGGCACGTACAGCAAGAGGGCAGGTCTAGGAATAATGGGATAGGATATCAATGAAAGTTCTTTCAATGGAGAGGCAAATAATTTATTTGTGGTGCTGTTTTGGTTTGTTTTTTGTTTTTTTTTTTTCCTTTAAATGAGGAAAACAGAGAATTTCAAGCAAAACAGATGGAGTCAAGATGATGCATTCATAAGAGAGAGAAATTATCTAGGAATTATATATTTTAGGCTATTGACATTCCTGTTGGGTGCTGGAGGAGTAATAAAATGTCATCATTACTATTTCCTCACACAGGTGCAGGATTGGCTAGTGAGACAGTAGTGATTTACAATGCTGTCAAGGACATCTTCAGCTCCTAATCAAGGAAAAATTCAATTTTTTCTGTACTCAGGTTCATATTTCATTTTTTATAATCCTTTTCCACTTCTATACAGAAAAGTCAGCCAAAGTCCCACCTGAGCCCTTCAGGAGCTGTAACTAAACTGGATAAAGTGCCCATCCTCAGTGACTGGGGTACTACTACCTAAGTAGATCACAGCAGTTACAATCATGAGAGCAGGTCTCTATATCCACAACACAGCCACCATCCTATCTCTAAGTCTTTTGTACATCTGATCTCTGTGCACCAGACTGAACACAAAAATTTCTAAAATCAATGGGTTTTCTTTACAAAGGTTGAAAATGCAACCTTAAGTGACTCTGTCAATAAAAAATGACTTGTCAAATGATAGAGTATAAGTCCTTAAATTGATAACCTTATCCTTAATAATTTCTTTAATTCTACCATTTAGTGTGGTTATAAAAATCTGGTGTTTGAATAAATCATATTTCTAGAAAGTCATGCTGTATATTTTTTTAGGTGCTAAGAAATGACAAATCAACCACACCTCTTGCTAGTTTGTTCTTTTAGTTACTCATTCCCAGTGATAAACATGAGTTGGGTTCTCAAACTAACACCAAATCTGAACATAGTATTCTAGCAGAAGAATAATCTTTCTGAACCTAGACATCACCTCACCCGTTTGTGCCTCAAAATCCTGAAACAGTTCTTTTTGCCATGTTGTCATATAGGGAACAATGATATTATGACACCTCTCATTGTTGTCTGAGCTACTGATTTCCAGAATATAGATTTCTACTGTTTAAATGTGACCTAGATGCATAATTTTGCATTTAACTTGAATGGGTTCAGCATGCTAAGCAATCCAAATTTTTGTTTATAACTTCCTGGTCTTCGTAATTATGTACCACTCTGCCAATCTCCATGTCAGCAATGTAATGTATCAACAATGTTTTGATATTTAGTAAGGCATAGGAAAACGTTGAATAACGTCTAATTCCTAGTTCTTACCACCCATATTTGAAACCATTATTTGATAAAGGGCTCCTACTGAAAAAAAAAACCCTGTGTGTTTCAGAGTGGTGTGTTAATCAGTTCTTCATATATTGACTGTCTGCTTATTAATCTTGCAATGTATATGAATTTAGGATACTTTGACAAAGCATTTTTGACACATGGGCAATCACAGAACTCCTTAAGGTCCAAGAAGATGCCTAGTATTTCCATACATGGCAACATAAGGAAACAATTAAACATCCTCCTCCTTTCAGTTAACGAAGCAGTAGTTTTCACCCAATGATTACACTTAATACAAATACAGAGTAATGTAACTGATTTGCATGTATCTCTTCATCTGTAAGAGAGAAAAGTCAGAAAACAGAGGTTCAACAAGGGCAAGTGTGGAGTCCTTCACCTGGGGAGGAATAACTGCATGCACCAGTACAGGTCCGGGGCTGACCTGCTGGAGAGGAGCTCTGTGGAAGAGGACCTGGGTGTCCTGGTGGCCAGCAGGCTGGCCATGAACCAGCAGTGTGCCCTGTGGTCAGGAAGGCCACCAGTCTCCTGGGGTGCATTAAAAAGAGCATGGCCAGCAGGTCAAGGGAGGTTCTCCCCCCACTCTACTCTGCCCTGGTGAGGACATAACTGGACTATTGTGTGCAGTTCTGGTCTCCTCAGTTCAAGAAAGACAGGGATCTTCTAGAGAGAGTCCAGCGGAGGGCCACAAAGATGATGAGGGGCCTGGAGCATCTCCCGTATGAGGAGAGGCTGAGAGAGCTGGGACTCTTCAGCCTGGAGAAGAGAAGACTGAGAGGGGATCTTATCAATGAATTCTCTGAAATGTGGGGGCCAAATGGATGGGGCCGGGCTCTTTTCAGTAGTACCCAGTGACAGGACAAGGGGCAATGGGCAAAAACTGGAACACCAGAAGTTCTGCACAAGCTTAAGGAAAAACTTTGTTACTGTGAGGGTGACAGAGCACTGGAACAGGCTGCCCAGAGAGGTTGTGGAGTCTCCATCTCTGGAGATGTTCAAAACCAGCCTGGACGCTTCTCTGTGCAACCTTTTGTAGGGAACCTGCTTTAGCAGGGGGGTTGGACTGGATGGTCTCCTGAGGTCCCTTCCAACCCCTACCATTCTGTGATTCTGTGAAAACAAGAAAAAAAATTGTACCAAGAGGAATGGAAACACAGAAAAACACTGTAGTCATAAGAGAAACGAAACAGGGAGAGGTTTTTGAATGATGTGTCTGGAAAGCTGGCATAAAACTGTGAGAAAGGAAATGCTCTCCTGTTGTTTAATTGTACTGTGTTTGGAGTAATGGAACTTCTGTGTACATTCTTTGTAAATCAGAATGATTGCAGTAAGAAAAATATTTAACTCCTATGGCATCAGAGAGGCCAGAGTTTCTTAGATGAGGGCTGAGATCACCTCAGCCTGTTGTTACATAGAAGCAGGCTAAGCAAGTGTCAGAGGGACCTATCCTAGTTCGGAATTTCAACAAAATTCTCAGAAAGTGTAAAATCAGAGTGATGCACAAAAGCTCTTAAAGTAATGTTTTTTTTTTTTCAAAGACTTGTAACTCCTGAACTCATCTGAGAATAAAGTCAGATGATTCTGTGATTAAGAAATTCTTTTGCCCAAGCTTGTGTTTTTTCTTTTCTAGCATGTCACCCCCAAAGGTGTAAAACTGGAAATACAGGTTTTGTAGGGTTTTTGTCATGATTTTCAACAATTTTATGACCTCCATGTAGTGAAAAAACAATACTTTTGTAATATTAATCTTGCATTCTTAGTTTCCTTACCTAAATTTTCATGTTTCAGAACTCCTATTTTGTATTATTTATAGTCTAATACCCTCTTTTTTTTCTCCCTTCTGGTCAAAATTAATCAAAGTTATTCTACCTTTGCAGTAGAAGCAAAAGATTTTAATCTTATAATAAATTATATTCTTAAATTATTAAAAGTTATTAAATAATTCTTAGTTTTATTTTTTCTTCTTCCATGTTGTCTTCCAAATCAGCTGTGCTCATCTTCAACTTTATGAAAATAGTTCTTCAAAAAAATAAACATACATATTACTGATTTCTCTTTCCCTTGCTTACTTGCTTGCATATCAAAAAGCTTATCTATAATAAGCAATAGTAAACAAGTTTAAGTCAAAATAAGAAGTTCCTAAAGCATTCCAGTGATTAAACAGTTTTTACACATCATTCCTATATCTGAAGTAAAATTATCTTTTTCCTGGATGTAATGTAATATATATCCCAGTCATTTAGAAATTCTCTCTATATTTAGCTCTTGAAGGAGGTCTTGGGGTCTGGCCCCATGCTATTGCCAACAAATATCATCCATAATCAATAATCTCATAAAGTACTACTTTAAAATAGGATTTTTTTTCCTGTCACTCTCCTGAAAGTTGTTCAAGGCTTCTTCTTTTCACTAGTTACAAGTCTGTTTCATATTTCCAACCTGGATTTATGCCTGTTTTCCTTAGTTTTTCCCATGGTAGGGCTTATTTTCTTAATGTTTTCAATAGAAAATTTTGCTAGTTTTAGCAAAAATAATAGTTTTTAGGAGCTGTATCATGATTAACTCATCGTTCTTAAATAGAGCTGAAACTGAGATATATATGTAAAATTATATTAATACTTTCTCATGTGTACAAGAAATGCAGCCATTGGTACACTTTAATGTGTCATTTCACAGTTTTGAATATATATCACATTGGTGTCTCACAGTTATCCTGTAATGGGATTGTGTATCCATAGCCTTCTGTCATATCCACCTCTTCTATCACACTTGAATTTTATTATTAGTAGTAACTTGAAACTGCTGGATTTCATTGATTTTTATAGAATACATGGTAGCTGAGGTCAGAAGGCATCTCTGGAGATCATCTAGTTCAATCACCCTGCTGAAAGCAACATCACCAAGAGCAGATTTCTCAGCACCATGCCCACTTGGGTTTTAAATATGTATGGGGATAGAGATGCTACAACCTTTCTGGGTAACTGGTTCCAGTGTTTGAATTTCTTTTATACAAGTCTCCCAGATTGAAAATCTCCACAGTGATCCTTCTCCCCCTGACGCCCACTCCCACACACATTGCAGAAAAGCCCAGAAGAAAGATAATTCTGTGCCTCTAAATCACAGATTCACAGATTTCAGAGAAGAGAGTCATGCCTCTTGTGTTTAATATCTTTTGATTCTGGGGTGCCAACAACTCCATCAGAACATTTCCTCTTTTATCTATTCTATTGCTCCCAAGCAGGTTTTAATGGGTGATTTTAGTATTTCAATTTTATGAATCATCCCACCAGATTTCACTTGTTTCAGTTGTGTAAAATTTTTGTTTCAGTGAGAAATTCCAATTCTTGCTTGTTATCCCTAGGTGACATGTAAGTAACTGAAAAAACAAATTCCCTTTGTGCTTTTGGTTATTGTTTTTCTTTCTTCCTGACGTGTTGATTTGAACTGCCTTTTTCTCACTGATGCCCCTCCATTCCACTTTTATGCTTTTTCTGTCACCCAAACAGAAGACGAGAAGTTCACTCTCCTCCTTTGAGGAGCTACATGTCATCTGAAATACATTGTCCTTTCTGTAGCCTTGATGTAGTTTGAGATTTTGAAAAAACTCCTTCAATTCCTCACTAGCTGCTCATCCTTCAGTATCTTCTGTTTTTTCCTTTCCACAGTACCAGAAGATTGACTGCAAAGACCACTTCAGTTTCTCCTTCTTTATCTCTCTTCTCGGACCTCACTGTAGTTTGCACCCTTCTATCTATGGGATAAATGACTCCAATGTATATCATGATCTGTAGAGACTTGCCAGACAACCTCATAATTCAGCCCAATCTTGCAGTTACAATGGATCTTGTGACTACACTGTGTACATATGTAAACAGTGCAGATATTTACATAAAACCAGTAAGAGGTAGGCAAAATATTTCCTCTTCTGTAGAATTTTACAATGCAAAGCTATCAAAAGCATAGTTTAGAGCACCTGTTTTATAAATGATAATATACAATAAACAGAAGCTCAGTTATACAAAATCTAATGGAAAACCTTACTTGATTCATTTCCAGGGTTAAAATAGAGCAAAATCCTTTTAACCTAAAGTCTGCCATTTGAAAATACAAAAATGACAAAAGGTATCTTTTTACATTGACACAGTTGCAGTTTTTCTGTTTGGGTTTTAAATTTTGCTGTTCAATTTGTCTACTATGTTTTATGGAGTATTTGTTAACCTAGTCTATTTTGTCTCAAAGTTTCCTACTATCCTACTGCTAGACAGAGCTCCATTGATTCACTGGCCACAAGACTGTTAAAATCTGCTCAAAGTGGATGCTAAATGAAATGTTAGTATTTTATTTATTAGTCTTCCCAATGTTCAAAATGTTAAGTGAATGAAAAATCCTGGTAAATCAGACCTTAGATGAAGCTGGGAAAAGACCCACTGGCAGCATAATTAATGTCAGAAGCCAACACGTGATTGGTTATTTTTTTGAAAAGGACAAAATTAAAAAATAAAATATGGAATTTTTTCAATAAAAAGAGGAGGAATGAACAAATAAAACCAAAGCAAAACCAGTTAGACTTATATCAGGATAGGTCTAATGTAGGAAAGAATATTTATATACATAAGTATACAAAATTATTATGCATTTTAGAAAATATATCCAAATGTAATGTTACAATTAATAGTATTAGATTTCTGCAAATGATGGCAAAAGGCAAAAATATGTCCAACAAACAAACAAACAAAACAAAAAACCCCCAAACTCCTTAGTACTATGCCAGGAGGTGTAAAATGGTCTTTTTCATTATTTTTGAAGTCTGTGCAAAGTTCTAGAAATTCACAGAACTATTAATTCCCTGCATGTAACAAGAGAGCTAACACAGCATATAGGGAGCAACTAGTGTCTGAAAGATTTCTGTAAGATTAGAACTGCTAAATTATAATACTTTTCTGTAATTCCAGACAGTCTAATCCTCCTCTACAACAGCTAGAATATTTTTGATTTATAGTCTACTCAAACTTGTTTGCCTGGCCTAAGCACTAAAGCAAAGCCTGGAACACACAGTTCCTAGCTCTTAGCTACAATTGAGTGTTTCTACACCAAGTTAGATAGGAACTTACATGTTTTTTTGAATAGCTCTTCAAGCTGAGCATAAGCGTTGCAGGAGATACCTAACTTCTGCCTAAGGCCACCACTCTCATGCCTAATGAGGACTCTTTTTTCTTTATTCTGAAGTTCTTCTGGTGTGTAGGCAAAGGCTTAAGATACACTCTTTGTTGAGTGAAGACACTTCCAGATAAATGAAGTAGAGTTTTAGTGTAAGTACATAGGTGTTATTGGAGGCAGTCCTTTTTCCTCTGACATGTTATGTACTCAGTACATGCTGGGCAGGTAAGAAGATAAAATGTCTCCTTTGAAGCAAAGGACTGTAACTTGGATTGTATTTTACAGCAAGGAGACTGCCTCATTTCACTTTGGTTTTTGTTCTGTATTTTAGGGACAAGAATATTGCCTGGAAGCTATAGCAATGCCTTTGAATTTCGTCATAACGTATCAGAAAAAGCTATGGATATTTTAAGAATGAAGCAGAAGTGGATGATAACTTGTGTATTCTCTAAGACTTCTATCCATATGAAGAAGCTAGGAGTCAGTAATAGAAGGGGAGACATGATGGTAAAATAATGACTACGTGCTGTCTTCCTGTGTCGCTACGCAATGTTTTCACTTGGATGTAGTACTGCTTTAAAAGCATAAATTGCAACACACTGTGGATCTGTGGTTATGTTTCTAATGGAGAAGAATGTTTTTATAAGAAATGACTGTGCTGTTGTAAGGTGGAAAAATTAATTGTCATTTCTTCCCCTCTTCGAAAAGGCAGGAAAGCTTGGATTAATGTGATTTTATTTCAATGTGAACAGTTACTCCAGAATCCCTTGTACGTGCAGTGAAAAGTTCTCCATGTTTAGGGCAGGATTCATTTGATCTACTTTGAACATATATATTTAATCAGTGTAATCCTGCTGTCAATGACCTCCCCCCCCCAAAAAAAAAAAGAGTTCATGAAAGCAGAAAAGTGATCATGTCAGTGCCTTGGCAATAGCAAAAAGCTGTCCTAATAATCATCAAAAGCAATTCTTATTACAATCAGGAGGGAAGGAGCAATCAATGCTGATGTAACTGAGCTACTTAGCTACATTTCCATTCATAACACTGTTCTCAGAATGAAAAATGACAGATTTTGATGTCTGTATGTGTAAGAGGTGGAATGACTTAAAGGAAAAACAGAGAAATTCTCTTGAGGTCTTCTAACTTACTCAAGGCTATATTTCAAAAGTCATTATAAGTCAGAAAATAAGTAGAAAATGCATTTTTATTTTAGGACAAAACCGATTGTACAACAGTTGGTTGCAGAACACTAATTCCAAAATATGTTTTATCTTTTGCCTATGATCAGTCTCTTCTGTCATTTACAGAGGGGAGGAGAGTGGGAAACTAAACTCTGGTTAAATTTGCTCCCTCTGGATTAGGCAATGCAGAGTGTTTTGCCATGCCATGTATCAAATATTTGATTCTTTCAGTGGAGACTACCAGTACTTATTATTATATACATGCATTTTCAAAGCTTTCTTATTGCTAGTCCTGCACTTGTTCCCACCTTATAGCATTATTGTAACTATGGGAAAGTTGTAGCCAACCCAGTTTGGAAAAACTTAGCAAAGTAGCAGTGGTCTCTGTGTATCTACATCAAAGTAGGACTATGTTTATTATTTTTGTTTTAAGACATTACCCAAATGCTCTAAATCCAGACTAAATTATTACAATGCTAGACAATATACAAACATTCCCTGCCCCAAGGAACTTACAGGACAGGAACACAAACACAGGAAAAATACCGATAAGGGTTAGATAAGGATTACTCCTTTTTTTTTGGCTATTCAACAATGTGGTTGAAGAACTCATAAACTATGGGTTTTAAATTAAATTTATGTTCCAAGTTGCTTACAGTGTCATTTTTCTTCTTCTCCATTGCTCATTTATTGTAAATCCTATGATGACATTCCCAGAATTGCCAGGGAATTATCTTTGAAGCCATATTTTATGACCCCCTTCTTCAGTCCTCTAAAATATATGCAAGAGAGATGTAATCAAACCCATAAAAATACCTTAATTGTGTATTCATTTAAATGACCTCTGAGCTCTTCAAAATCAGGTTGAGGTGTTTGCATACTATGGATCTGCTTACAACATACACCATGAAAATTTTTTCAGGTGTATATTGTTGACTGTTTATTTTAAAGTACTTCTCACAAAAATAGGTTTGTGCTTAACAAAAAGCAAATTACTTGGTGTTAGAAAGAGAAGACTCAAGCAATTGGGAGTTGTAGAAAAAATTTTTGTTGTTTAAAAAGGAACCACAACTGTAACTAAAACATTTATTTTCTGAAAGGAAGTGCAAACAACGGAGTCGTTTTAAAGGGCAGAATTTCCTAGAATCACAAAAAAAGAACTAATGAAAAAGCTATATTGAATACAATGAGCTTTTTGAATTTGATAATTCAAAGAAATACTTTCCTATGGCGTATTTCTCTAGTTTCAGTTTCCTGGGAGTTCTATAGGGGAATGTAGGCCTAATATAGTCAGTATAGCTGGCAAATACGTATCAGGCTTTATTAATTTTATGCAATATGTCTCTTTACTTTTCTTAGTCATATGTGAGAGGGAATTGTCCTCTACATATTAAAGGCACGACATACCCTGAGACTGGACTTTACAGGTCTACATTGCTCATCCAAGCATCCTGTAATTCATATGTTGCGAGATCACCATCGCTCTGAGAATAACCGCAAGCATCCTACGCATCTCGACAGTCATGTTTTACATGATGGTTCTTCTGGGAAGGACCTGTCCAACATTTCTACAAGGGCAGATAGAAGAGAGGGGAGGACTCCACGTCATCAGCACCACCAACTTTATTCACAAAATAGAAGCAGACCTGGGTGCATGCTGACAGGTGAATAAACCTCATCTTTCTCCTCAGCCAGGTTTCCAAGTTCAGATGCTGATCTTTACTGAAGCAGTTTTGTCAAAAAATACTGCCTCTATCCCACAGCTGACCCTACCTTGCAGTCTAAGATGTATGGCCACCTTCCTAAATAAAACAGGTCTGGGATAAAAACTTGGATGATGGAAGTCTCTGCTCTGTGTCTTCACTGTGTATCTCATTCTCTGGCTCTGTTCTGGAATGCTCCAACTAGGTCTACTGAAAATAATACCTAAGCAGATATCAGTGGATATTTATTCTCAGGGATGTCAGACATTCCAGGACAAATCTAGGATAAGTCTCTGTCCAGCCACAGCTGTTCTTCAGCTTTATCCCAGAAAACTTTGCACACTCAACAACCTTAAAGTTGCTGCATGCCACATCTCACAGCATGCAGCACAGTTTCTTCAGTTTCCTGCTATTGGGAATGCCAACCTTTTTGCTGAGCTGCAGCAAATCACTTACACTGTTTGAAACAGTTTAAGTTGTCAAGACATACAAAAGAAACACCACTCAAGGCCCAGAAGAACTCCAGAACAGAGTGCTCCATGATGTGAACACAACACATTTGCTCATCTTAAGTGCTATAGATGCAAGATTCTTCACTCTGCCCATAGGGATAGGTATTGGTCCCTTGTCTTTTATTAAGCAGTATAGATCTAACCAGTCTGTCCTGTAAACTAAGCACTTGAGTTTTTAACACGTTATAGAGTAATGAGTGTACCATCTCTGAGAATTACACAACTACCACTTCAACAAAATGCAACACTGCTGCTATGAGAAGTTTGTAAGAACGACAGTTCACTCTGAAATTAATGCAAATAGTTTTTGTGTTAATTTCTCTCTGTATCTTAATTCATATATCAAGCTTTGGCATTTGATACATCCATCAGGCATTCCTCAGTGCTTTTCAAACCTCCAGAGAAGTAATCTAACTACATTCCTGAACTGAGATTTTTAAGTCATTAGAGTGGGAACATATAAGGAAAAAAACACATTTAGGATTATAATGAGAGTAAAGGAGTGTTTTAAGTAAATTATAAATAAGCATTATTTCTTAGAAATAACAAAACTTCATACACTATAGCAATAATACAGATCATAACAACTCAGCAATTAGGAGATAACTGCTAAAACAGAAGATCATTTTTAGCTCTTTTCGTCAAAAATTAGTAATATTGAAGCTGTGATTAGAATGTGAGGTATTTCCAGACTGTCACTGTAGGCTTTTCTAAGTGGATTTAGACCTACAGTTGGCCTATTGAAAGTAGTTCATCAACAGCAGCGTTCAGTATTCCATAACCACATGAAACATAAAACAGGTCTCCAGATGGGAGAGAATATTTCTAACACCACAAGTACTGGACTGTAAATTCATAGTTTGTGTGAGTAAAGTAGCACCTACCTTCCTTACCCTAGAGAGACAGGTATTGCATCTGTATCATTAATACCAGTCATAGACATACCTAAGTAAGCTTTTAGTTGACTAGCTGATGTGTAATTAGTGTATTGTTATAGTACAGAGCTCAATACTGGCTATAAAACCTAACCAGGAGCCTGCGTAAATATGTACATGTCTAGCCCATAGCCACAAACTGCAGTGTAGTCATTCTCTGAGAGCTGCAAGACAAACAAGGGAGGAACTATAAATTCTGTTTTACTGGCAGACATTTTAAAATGCATATAACCATCTAAAGGTGCAATTAGGTAATGCAACGAGGCAGTTAGTGGGATTTTCACAGGTTTCTACATACCTAACTTTCATTTAATAAAATTTCTTAGAATTGTGATGTATATCTACCTGTATCAAGACAGTTTTAAAAATTTGGTGTACAGAGTTTAAAGATACACCTCTACTGGTAAACCAAGCAGTGCCTGGAAATGTTCCTAAGATCTGTTAGAGCAGTTTCTGAAAAGATTTTGGCTAATCCAACCAGCAGCCTGACTTCAATTTGGGGGTCAGGTAAGTCTGGGGACCATTCCCCATCCCCAGTTTACAAATAGCTATGCTGCTCGGGAGGAAAAAAATATATTAGCATAGATATGGGTGTTCCATGCCAGAGGGCCTCTATTCCCAGGGATATACCTGGCCATCTTTAATTTACCTAGATGGCCATAACCTAGATGGACTTGTGCACAGTGTCACCTAGAAAGCCTGAGGCAGAGCCAGTGATTATGTCATATCTTAGAGTGACTAACTCAAAAATATAAATTATAAAATAAACTCACAATAAAACTTGTTTCCAGAAACACAGTGATTTTATATATTCCAGAAAATATTCACCATTAGAATAATATAATAAAAAAAATTGTAGGCAGCACAGGCACTGTAGAAGACATACAAAGAAAGATCATGTCATTAACAGAGAAACATTGCTTAAAGAAGCTTCAAAATATTATTTCTACAGGTGTACTTATCACAGACAAGGATAGTAGAATGAAACTAGACAATGTTGGAATCCATTTATTTAAGTGCCTGAAGTTATCATTTCAAGGTAAATGAAGCAATAATAAATACAGGGCATTTGAAAGAAAAATAATCTCTATCCACTGAATTTTAATAAACAGTAATCACAAAAATCAATGCAGACACATTGGATCTGTTTCTCTATTAATTTTCCTATTACTGTTCTCCCTTTCTCTTCTTTCCTCTCCTTTTTTCTATCTAATGGAATGATCTGTAGTTCATATTATTTTGGTCTATGAACTTTTGTCTTTATTTTTCTTTCAAAAGTTGTGTTTTAAACTTAAAAAATAATTTTTTCAATTATAATATCAATACTAACACCTAAAGAATAGTATATATCTTCATCTATTTTCTTTTTGCAATCAATAGGTCAGAACTTATTCTTGCTAACTTTACGCAGTATTAGGGTGACTGAGAAGCATGATGCTTCCTGCCATGAAGGAGAAGGTGGATCAGTAATAAAAGTCAGGTAAGTTTATTTTAAAAGTATACTCTGTCTCCACCCAATTTTTAAAACACTGCTAGGTAAGTATAAGATCAAATTTTACAGATATCTACAAAAATTATTATCATTTCTCCAGGCAATAAAAAAGTTTTCAGCAAAGTCAGAATTTACTGGCAGAAAAGTACAAATACTTTTACCTCCTATTAATATGATTTGGTATCAGATTAACCACTGAAATTTAAGTATAAAAAAAATGTTCAGAAAAATGATTAAAAAAAAAATCTGGGTCTAATTTAATGCACATTTGTTATACCTATGTAGGAATGAAAAAGAAAAAAATAGCTACTAGACAAAAAATAAAAGTAGAATAAAATTATGTAGGGTGATTTTCAAATAAATAGGTTTCTGGATTTTAAGAGTTAGCCAAGTGTCTCCAGAAGCGGTTTGTTGCATCCTAAAGTAGATGCCTAAGTCAGAAGCATTGAATCATCTGGATGTATCTGTCTTTCTGTCTGTTTTTACTATAGAGGATGCCATTCTTGATATTTAACTCTCATACAGCTAAAGTCATGTGGATGAATCCCATTCTACAGAATAAAGGTAAGATATTAGAATGACAGATAATAGGAAGGATGCCAGGGATAGAAATAGAGGGATAAGGGTAAGGCCACTCAAAGGTTAAAACAAAAACAATTTAATAATTGAAATAAAATGAAATATTAATGCTCATACTAACTATAATAATACTAACTATACTACTACTACTACTACTACTACTACTTCTGCTTCTTCTTCTTCTTATTATTATTATTATAGAATACACTAATGAGTGATGCACAATGCAATTGCTCACCACCCACCAACCAGGGCCCAGCTTGTTCCCAGCTGGCAGCACCAGAGGAGGAGGGAGATCCTGAAACCACAATCATGGAAGAGCAAGAGCCCAGATTTCTGGCCAGACCTCAGTTATATTCTGAACATGACTTCATATGGTATGGAATATCCCATTGGCCAATTTGGATCTGTTGCTCTTGCTATGATCCTGTCTAGCTTGAGTAAATCCTTCTAGCTAGTCCCACACTAGCAAAACATGAGAAGTTGAAAAGTCCTTGATTTCTTAGCAATAACTAAAAGCATCAGTATATTATCAATATACTAAATATACTAAAACCCATACTAAATAAAAAATGCATCACTATTCTAACTAAATTAGCTCTGCCCCAGCTGAAACCAGGACAAGGAGTTAGCTTTAAATGAAAGAAAAGAAAAGTACAAGAAAACCAGAATGGGGGAAAAAGGTTTGATGATCTGCTATGGGATGCTGATGCAATGAAAACACTAGAGGTGGTTGGAGAGAAATGGTGACTTGGTGTAGAAAATCAACTACACATGTCATAATACTCTATGAGTTGACAACGTTTGCTGGCTTATCTGTTGTTTTGTTTTGTTTTTTTCTTTTTATATCCTTTAAGTTATGTGGAGGTAGAAAAAAAGAATGGCAACACAGATTTGAGTGCCCCCAGAATATATGTGAGATGGTTTCCCCACAAAAACCTAGTTTTGAAAGGAGCTCTAGAGAAGGATAACACAAATAAGCCTCACTGTACATTTTTATCAGTGCAAAAGTTTGAGTTTCATGTGTCTTCATAGCTGCATTGGCTTCAACTTCTGTATGTTAGTTTGTACTCCATGTTGGTGTTTCAACAAATGACCTGTATCATAGCTGTGGTAGGCAGATTCTTACTTATAAATTAACACTGTTAATGTCAAGTAGTCAAGGTTCAGTGCTGACCATCATTTCATATTATGTCATGTAAAGACTTCAAATATCATGTCCCTATGTTGCCTGTTTTTACTGACAACCAAGCATCCAAAGCATTGTAGCATTTTGTCAGTTCAGCAGATCCAAAGCCATCCATCACTGCTGCTATTTCTGTCATATGCACTTAACTTCAGCATCAGCCAACAGTCTGCAGTCTTGGTTACTGATCAGTATCATCACAACTGTCAGATGGGGAGTAATTTTTTTTTCTTTCCAAAAGTTGGTTAACATAATGTTTGATATAGATACTTTCCTTTGCGAGCTTTCTACACTGTGTTTGATATTTGAGTATAGGAAAGTTTCCAGCACAAACTTTCATAACAATTTTAGATTTTAACACCTTTGTTAACACTTTAAACATCAATAATCAGTGTTCCAAGGATGTTTCTTTTCTTCCTAAGAGTCACAATCCAAAAAATATGAGCTTCCAGGGAACAAGGGTATGAGTACAAGAGATGTTATAGTCTTAAACACAACTGATTTCAAAGACATGTCAACAAAAAAAAAAAAAAAAAAGAATTTTTACGGAAGTATTGGTATGACAGTTTATATTGATTTCAAAGTTAAGATTATTTTTTCCTTTTCATGTGAAGATGTATGAAAATGATTTAGGAAAGTACCTAAATAACGTTTAAATTCCATTTGTCAAATTGTCATCTAGGAACCCTCTGGAATAGCGTATAATCAATTGTATGAACAAGCAGTTTGAACTTAAACTTATGTTATTTTTTCAGAGGTATCTTTTTACAAAAGCCTGCTCTTTAAACTCTTTTGAAAGCAATCAGATGTAATTTTAAAGATGAGGACTGATTCAGACCACAGATGAACTGGATTTATTTGAAACTGGATTCCTGTGCTGTGGAAGGATGCTAGTAGTGGTAAACACACACTGAGAAGCTTTATGCAGTTCTGCACAAATCCAAAAACTACCAGGGACTAAAGTAGTGTGCACACAATAGTCTGCAGACACAAATCCCAGACACCAGAATCCTAATGTATTAAAAACCAAAAATACTATTTAAATGTCTCTTTATTTAAAGAAGCTCAACAACTTCTTAGATATTTCTCATCACTGACAACACAATATATTTTTTTAAACTTCTTTTTTTTTAATAGTTGAATTGTTGTAAATGAAAATTTGTTAAAAAATAATCCAGTCATTTAATATCTACCACACTTGCCCGTAACTGCAATGTTAACTGGAATTATTGTTAAAGTTTCCAATTAAATAGTGTTATCCCCCATACCTGAAGGAGCTCTGTGTGTGTATGTATGTGCATGTATGTATACACACGAAATGAATATTGAATAAGCATATAACTTTGAAATACAAAGTAAAAAAAAAAAAGCACCCATCATGATTATTGAAGACTTGATTTCTTAACCAAGGCTAAGGCAAAAAAGAATAGCAAACATGACTGTTCACTAGAAAGATTTATTTATTTACTGTATCTATGGGTCTCAGAAATTGTTGATTTTTTCTTTTTTAAGATAATAATAGAATTTTGTGATACAATAATACAATTTTGAATTTTCTTATATTCTTCATTATAACTTTGGAGAAGTTGAGAACTATTAATTCTCATAGTAGACAGCTGTTACTTCTCAGTAGAATGACTGGATTGTGATAGTTGCCATTTAAAAAAATCATTAATACAAGCTGAAATTGAAGGAAACTAGGGAAATAATATGAAATAGCTCCAGATCCTCCCTTTTCCTCTCCCTGGATTAACTTTTCTAATATGATAAAGTATAAAACTATTTTAAAATAAAAATAATAGGAAAAAATTACCCATATCTTTTCTTCATAGTTTCTTCTAATGCTACAATAATTAACTTTGAAATAATGGTACATTAGTTAATCACTATACTGCAATGGAATTTCCATGGATACACATATAATGTGGATATTAATAATGTGTTAGTTCTTCATGATTAATCTTTTAACAATTAATACAAAGTGAATGAATGAATGACCAATTTGTCATTTATTAGTAAAGGAAGATGTGCAATTATATCCTTTCTGTACTAAACATTTTGTCAAAAGATTTTTTTTTGCCTACAGTAACAAAAAAGATAGGTAAAGGCTAATGTTATGAATACTTTTTTCAATTTCAAATAACATAGATCTAAGATGTATTGACATATATGAGAACACTATAAGAGTTGTCACTTGTTTTAACTAGAAAGCATGGTTATTCATATAAAATCCGATGGAATCAATAGAGGGTGAAAAACATCTTATACATTAAACTGAATAATTCCATCTACATGTTTTTCTTTTTCCCAAAAAAGAATAGTCATGAAATTATTTGACTCGAAAGCTGAGAAATAGCTCATAGTAAACGCTGCATACTTGGTGGTTCTGAAATAAGTAATCCAAAACCTGAATTGTTTTATAGTAGTTAGAAAATGCAAGTTAACTAATTAATTGTTCTAATTGTTTAATATATGCAGGGCCATAAAAGGCCATAGGTGACTAAAGTGGGATTTAGTTAGAATGTAGGCTTTTACACCCCAAATTGTAATATTGAAATTTATATTCATCTGCTGCTTACTTGAGAGGCTCCACCCAGAGCTCAGGGCAGTTGATTGTCTATAATTTACAGTTTTACATGAAGGATGCATCCTAAGCTTCACACCAGTCTGTTAATGCTAGTCTATTTATTGGAAGGCGTTGAATGCTAATATAATTGACCTCTGTGAATTACCTTATTTGTGGGAACACCTCAGTAGAGAGGAAACATTTCTACACCACTGCCTTCAGTGCTTTTCTGCTCTGGGAGTACCTCGCTTACTTGTCAATATAGTTTGAGCAGAAATTACTCCAGTGCTCTTCTCTTTACCTCTTCCAATGTCAATTGTTTCTCACTGAGAACAGAGCTCTTAAATTTAAATGACTCTTCAATTTTTTTTTTTTCTCCATTTCATGTGTATATAGATAAAATAATTTTTAAAATCAGAATCTGTTTCTTTACTTCTAATTATTGATAATTCACACACACAAAATCTTCTGGGAACTAGCTTTAACCAGAGAAATTTCAAGTTCAGCATGAAAAAAAAATGTCCTGACAATCACAAACATTTGAAAGCCAGCATTTATTAATGTTTCAGCTTTGCATGCTTTCTGATACTAATAACAAAGATAGTACTCCTGAGCAGAAGATTATGATGTACATATTATGACCACATTTGTTTCCTTAAGCTTTTACAGGAGACAATCTTATTTATGAATAGACTATTAATATTTATATTAATATAGCTTTGTCTTATTTAAGTAAATCAAGTGTTACAGTTAAATTTTCTAATGGTAACGCAAGTTCCCCGGTGAACATAAGAATATATTGACATTGACCTCTATGCTCAGAATGCCAACGTAGTGTCCATAAAAAGTTGTGAAAAAAAAAAATCAACAAATCTATCAATTATTTCTTTCTCATTTATTATTGCTCTAGGTTATGTTCCTTCTGGTCCATGTTTAGATGGACAATTATGTATGTCACTCTACAGTATCGGAAAAAAAAAGTAATTTCATTAGGTGTTTATGGTATCATGGTTCTTAGCAATGGTTAGGGAATTGTGACATATTAGAAGAAATATACCTGGTAGTTTATTTTCTTAAGTGTTTAATATGCTCAATTTTATCACAGCACAAGCTAGAAAAATAGCAACATGCAATGAGAAAAAAAGACCATAGAAGGAAAAGGAATCTGATGTATCTGGTATGTATATTAGAATAGTATTGAATTTGCTTCAACAACATTAATCCACTTTTGACAGATGAAATATCATGCTATCAATAAAAGTGTAATTACGATTAATAGTACCTTATGTTTCTACAGAAACGTCCATCCAAAGGTCTCATGTGACCTTCATTATTGCCAATTTATAAAATGACAAATGAAGCTTTACTTAGAAGCCAAATTTTCAAGAGAATTTCTTGTTTACCTGGTGATCATTTTTATGACTCCAGCAGCAGAAACCAGTGTATATGTTATCTAGAAATCAGCTCAGAAAAGATTGCAAAATAATCCTGGTTGCATAGCAGATTCTGGCCAAAATTTCAGGACACTGGTTTCCAGCTGAAGTTTCTGTGGAACATTTAGTTATCATGTATAATATACATCTCGGGAGCAAAGCCAGCTGCTGCTTCACTGTTAGGAGAATCAGGAACATACTGAGGATAGACAGAATGACTGGAGAATGGAGAGCAAATGGTGGGGTCAACTATTGACACTAGTTATCTTCAAGTGTCTCTGTGAAGGTGTTGAGTTCTCTCACCCTTTCACTGATAAGAACAGAAACACAGGATGGTCTACACGGACAGTCCTGAGCTCTTCCACATACCGATCATACCTGGTTGTATTGAAGAGAGCATTGATCCAGAAGCTGCACAGCAGAACTCAGAACTGTTTTTTCATCTACACAGGCATATCGTATGATTTGCCCATTTGCAAACACTGAGGCAGTAAATTGAGACAAGTCTCTAGTGTCTCTGTGCAGTGTCCAGCACTGTGTTCTCTTCTTCAAGTAGCTATTTCAAATTTCCCAGGGAAATTGACAGTTAGGTCTTGGAGGTGATGAAATATGAGTTGACAAACTCATTGGTATTTTGGAGAAAAAGGTATTCAGGATAGACAGCAGTCTTACACAGACTGTTATTATTTCAGTCAAACTTCTGAAGCTCAGATTGAATGGAAAGAACAGTGAGACAGCTCTGTCTTGAATTTGCTATCCTTTGCTGTCACTGCTCCTATTTTATGGTGTGCTGATGCCCAACCAGGTTTACCGTAGCAATTTTCAAGTTTTCTGTCTGCTGATACCTGAATTCTGTGGAAAACCTAAATGAGTTTTTCACTGTAATCACAGCAAAACTGAGAATTTAGGATTTTCACAGCCAAGAAAAAGGGCTATATTAGGAATACTTAACCAAAATCTGAGATAAACTTTTCATGTGAGTGGGATGTCCTAGTTCTATCTGTGTTACTATAGCAACTTACTAATTATTCCATCTCCTCCTCTCCTGCCCTTGTGTGCACATAAACTTTTTTTTTTTTTTGCACATAAGATCTATTCACTATCCAAGAACTTTGGAAGTGGCATAATTATTTGGTGGTGCCAACCTCTTGTTCTGAACTATTTTTGCAAACTAAAGTTTCACTTAAATCTTCACCATAAAGTAAATCAAAGGGTTTGCAGATAAAATAGTTACATCAGTCTCTCTTTGGATCACATGCTCAGAATGCTTTTTAAGGCATTGTCTGAAATGGTAATGACAGTGACATATCTCCAGATTTTACATAGATCTTCATTTTGCATCATTTCCAAATCAACAGGATTTTAAGTGTTAGTGTAATATGCAAAAGCATTACTAATTTCCAACCTCCTCTTTTTAAAGCTTGAGAGTTTACTAATTTATTTCCTCACTTTTTTTGGGAATAAAAACCCATGTCACCCCTCTTATTTCCTGGTGAGGATTTAATGGAGGAAAGACAGAGTATTAGTGGATTAGTGGATTCACTGTTCCTTGGCAATTAGCTACCTTTTTGGTTACCTGCAGAGTAGCTCTACCTGGTGTGGTGTAGCAGTCTACCTGTTACAATAGCAGAATCTACATGGCACAGCACTTGGCCCTGTTGCTTTGCACTCTTCAAAACTCTCTTGAGAAAAGAGTGCAGATGGTCTTAATGAGATATGCTTGGCATCCTGTGTATACACAAGGAAGCAGAAAACTATGCAGTTTCCTGCCATCAATCAACAAGCAGCCTTGATAAAGCTATTGCAGAGAGATTGGCTTGCTCAGGCCTGCTTAGCGTCATGGAAGTACAGGCCATTTTATCACTGACTCACTATGAGCCTCCCTTTAGAGGTCTTTTGGGACAAGATTGTTTTTTTAATTTTTATTAGCAGTTAAACTTTGTGAATATGATCAGATTTCTTCCTGATCAACTGCTTGGTGGCCAGTTTTAATTTGCTTTTCTTAAATAACAGACACTGCAAAATGTGATTAATAAAGTGAAGAATTACATCAACCTAGATTAAATCAGAATTTAGCTTAAAATCTAATACTGTTCATGAAGAATTTCAAAATTATGACAGAAAAGAAGACACTGTTGTTCTAGTTCTTTAATTGGAAGCCCATATGCTTAACTGAGGAGTAGATGAGAAAAAAGAAAGGGAGTCTTGACTAAGAAATTCTCCTTTCTTTCCCCTTCCAGGCTCTCAGGAGGGGAAAGAGGAAGGGGAATAGATATCCTGTGTCTTATTTACATATAAGACCGGTATTTGTTGGACGACATCCCTCCTCCTGGGATATCAATGTGAAGTGAGAAACAAATGTTCAATTGATTGTTTAACAGCCTTGTCTCTGCTCAGATGCCACTGGCAAAACGTGAAGCGAGAGCATAAATAGTGTAAGAAAAGGCTAAGTCATCTTCTATTTGTTGAAAATATCTAGTATTTATATATACTGTCTGTCAAATTAAAATGTTCAATCTTTCTATCTCTATCAGATGCCACAAAGAAATAAGGTGCCCTCATTTATGAGACTGACCTATGTGTTACATGCAGGGCTCTAATTATATGCCAGGGAGAGAGAAGAAAGTGCCCTCCTTAGAAATTTACCTTATATTTTTAAAATTTTACTTCACAGATCTTTCTTATAATGCGTTCCTGTGGTTTTGTTGGGTGAGATGTTACTTACTTTAAGAATATCATGCTAAGTTAGTGACATTTCCTTGAAGTTGTCTGCCTCCCTGCATAGTTAATGAAACATTTCATCAGCTTCCCCACAGGAAACTGATCTTAACTTTTAACCTCTTTATTTTTTTTTTCTCCTGCTAGAACAAAACAAAAAGGAAAACATCTTTAAAGTATTTGTTCAATCTAAACATTATCTTGCCTTTCTGAAAAGTTTCAGAGCTTTCAGCTTCACAGAAACCAGATTTGTCAGTGAAAAAGTATGTCTAACAATACTCAGGGAAGGACAAGATAGTAGTTGTCTCATGCATATGGTTAAATTTCAGTTCTGTTGTCAAGTCATTTCCATGTTGACTATATTGGTAACTCTGTAGATAGTTTCAAGTATTGCTTGTAGCTAGTTCCTAAATGAAATATTTACAAGGTTATACTAGAGGTATTGCTGTATAATTTTCAACTTTGTGATGTAAATGGAACTCCATAATCAAATGGAATAATTTGATTGGTAAGAAGCTAATATCGGTCAGAAGGTTACATACCTGTAATATAAGACATATTTTATGAGGACATATTGGATGACATACAGATTCTATCAGCAACAGTTTTCCAATCAAGGGAACATGTTTAAAAATCTATGTCATCAGTCAAAAGAAGTCACTAGTTCAGTGAAGAAATCACTGATGAGATTGTATGGATATTGGTTAGACTAGATTATCATAGTGGTTTCTTATGACCTTAAAATCTACTGATACAACGATTTATCATAGATGATTCAGAAAACTTAAAAGATTACACTCACTTGGATGAGACATACCCATTCTTAGATAATCTCAAGTACAATTAAAATGGCTTAAGTTAAAAATCTCTTAGGTTGGCTTACTTTATATCTGAAGTTATTCCTTAGAAATGAGGGAAAGTAACTATTAACAGAGTTAAAGTTGTCTTGATAGATTTCTCCCCTTCTTCTTCCCTGGATGCATTGCATTAGTTTTTCTCCAGCCTTACTATTATTCACTATTGAATTGGTAGAAAGCCACTGTTGGACCTGTAATTCTGCATGTTGGCTCTTTTATTCTGGGACAGAAAAAAAACATGCATGAGGTTTGAGAGCATTAAGACTTAGGTGTTCTGTTCCCATCTTAGTTATGATAAATCCAAGTTTATAATGTTATGCTTGTTATTCATCTGGCTTTTGCTGCTATAGTTATCTTCAATAACCTTATTAAAAAACAAGGTATTAAGTTAGTTAATGACACATAGACAGGAACTGTATAGGATGCATCTTTATTTCTGTATTCTTATTTCTGGTTTTGAAGACTTATTTTATTGTCTAATAACATTTGCAGTGCCTTATTCAGTCTGATCTTTTATTTCTTTATTTTTAATACCTGAACTCTTATGAGGAATTTATAATATTTCTGTTCTTTCCTCCACATTTTGTTTTCTGCATTTTCTTGATATCCCTCTTAACATAGATATTCATGTCAGTAGGTCAAGCTCGTCCTTCTCTAAATTTGCCCCCTTCCCAAAGTAATACCAAGTATCCTCTTTGTTTTCATCTCTTAACTCTTCTGACCAGTTGGTTTTACCTACATTTTACTGTACTTTATTTAGGAAATATCTCCTATTGTTTTACCAGTCTGACTTTATCTTTCAACTTAACAGATGATAGAATGAATTTATAATTACTGCATACAAGTTATAGACCAGCTATTCTATCAAATAATAATTAGTTTCAAATTTGCATGTAAAATAGAATGACCTCTTGCTAATTCTGTTGCTACTTGGTGAATAAATTTACTAGCTATCACACTGAGGAGTAGCTGATATCTGCTGATATCAATAATATTAAATTTCCAGTTTATGTATAGGAGATACATTTTTCCTGTAAAATGGCTATTGGAAATATTTATTTCTCCATTAGCATTAAAAAGATCACACAATCAAATTTGCCTGTTCAAGTCTACAATAATAACCCAACAAAACCTGGTAGAATGCTGCTGCAACTTTTACTTAAGTAAACTTTGAATAAAAAATGTATCTTTCTCATACAATAAAATAATGGTATTGAAACAGTAACTCAAATATTCATCTAGTATTAAGTAATCTCAGAAACTATGACACTTAATCCTATCCATTTCGGTGTTTATCCATAAATGCAAAATGTTATTTTATATATTTTAGAGTGGTGGGCCACGGAAAACAGAAAACAGTGCTAAGCTAAGGTTTCAAAGTATTCCACAGCTTGGATAACATTTTAAGACAGACACTGCCTCTTGTCCTGTTAATAGATGTGTAACTTTTTTGTGACAAATACAGCAGTTATTTATTTAACATATGATCCAATATAAATAGGAAATCACTTGAAAGATCCCGATGGAGTTCAGTACAGACTCATCAAATGTGATGAGAACATATTTAGTGTGTTGTCAACATTTTTAAATGACATTTAAGTTTTCATGTGACAAACTCAGAAAACTACTGAGTCCACAGAATGGACTTTGATAGCCTTGTGCTTTACTTAGAGTTTCAAACAAAATGCTTAATGTTAGCATGCATTACACAAAAGCCTGATTATTTTATCTTTTTATTTAATAAAATTCACCACTTTGATTAATACATATCGATTAACATAATACTGTTACAGTAATTGTCCTAGTTTCACAGAAGTTTAAATGTTTCACAGCTGTTTGTATTAATTTAAGTGAGTTGTTTACAGAAAAACTAGTCTTGCAAAAGGTCCTGCAACCTTTTTCTTTTCTCTTTCCATTTGCAGAAAATAAGCCTTATGCTTAACAATTGAGTTTATTTTTTATTGCTATGCCCAAGGCAAAATCTCAGATTGGGGTTTGCAATCTCCGAAGACAGACAGATTTAATATATTTGTCACCACCTTGACAGAGTGAAAATATTGCTTAAATTCAGGTGTAAGAGATGAGTCTTTGTGAAACAGATGCAATCCTCACAATGAAATGCTTTTCAGGCCCTCAGTTGTCCATGTTCTGATTAGAAGACATGAGCGTTTGTTCTAATTTGCCTAACTTCGGTCACCACTTTTACTCAGATGCTTCCATTTCCTTTATATTACTCAACCCAAAGTTATGCGGGTATTATACCCTATTTACTGACTTATTTCTAAATAATTACAGTATTTTTCTCAAACATAAAACACACTTTAAAAGACTGGAAATGGAAAGGATAAAATTCTTAACTACAGTAAATAGCTGTAATAAAAATATAGCTGTAGGCTGATAAAAATAGAGTCTTTTTGAAGATCAAACATAGTGTCATGTTAGTAAGTATCAGGTGAGGTGTCCAGGGCTTCAGTCTAGAAATACATCTGTAATTGTCTTTTGTCTTTATTTTCTAATTCATATTTAGGGGCTTTAAAGATCTGTTGTAACAGGACTCTTGTTACATTTAATAAGTGCCATGTTGATTGGCGTACTCTAAGTAGGCTTTTCAGTTTGCCTGTGGGGAAATTTAATATAAAAACATTCAACATTCTTTTATTAGTGTTTTTTACTATTCCCAGTCCCATCAGACCTTTGGTGCAAGCAGTGTATTATTGAAAAGCTTATCTGTAAGAAGTGAGCCAAGGGGAAATTCAGCCTTTATTAATATTGACATCATGTTCCTGCACAATGGCTGCCTAAAGAAACTTTTCAATTGGATTTCAACTGCTTTGATGCAGTATAAATGGAAACAACTGAATGCATGATTTAACATAGAACAGTGAAAAATGTTGTAGCCTATGTGCTCTAACATAAAACATGTGTTCAAAGATACTACGTGGCTGCATTCTGCAATGTATTCTGCAAAATTTTAGTTAGGGAACCAGAAAAAAATATATTTGTTCTTTGCTTCAAGAAAGACTCAATTTAAAATGAATTTGTGTTTTTTCATTGTTAACAACAAAATTCTGTGGAGAGAGAGTTCAGTGTACCAAGATGAGGTCTGGGAACTTGATGAAAGGGTTCTAGTCCTGTCTTACTTAAAAAAAAAAAACCAACACCAAAAAAACAAAAACCAAAACCAAACCACAACACTGTGCAGCTTTGGGCTAATTGTTTAATGGACCAGATCCCCTAGTGAAGCAAAAATTGCATAGGATTTGGAGTTGGGAAGCCACATTTTCTAGACTAAACTGCATTAATGGATTCCTGGCTTGAAGCGAAAATCACTGAAAAGAACAAATTTCCTGATAGTATAATATCTTTAAGACAACTGGGTACAGAAATACTTTCCAACTTTTTCATAAAGCTAAGGAATATGTACGATTAAAAATTAGAGGTAGAATACATACTGCATGGTTTTAGCACTATTTTCATTTGACAAGAAGAAAAGAGAGGGAGAAGAGGTGACAACACCTGGCCAGAAAAATGGAGACCTAATCTATTTACTTCCTCATGCTAATGAAGAAAGGATAGAAGAGTTAAAACTGAATTTCCTACATTGGGACAATGCATGATGAATTTAAGATTTACTGGGCCAGAGTTAGAGGACGCAATAAAGTCTGACTCCCTAGACAGCTCACTAAAACACTCAAAGCTATAACCATGTCTCTATTTTCTAGTAGGATCGTAGAATCATTTAGATTTGAAAAGATCTTACAATCATCAAGTCCAGCTGTTTACCTAGCACTGCCAAGTCTGCAACTAAACCATGTCCCTAAGCCCCACATCTACATGTCTTTTAAATACCTCTAAGGATGGTGACTCAGGACACTTCCCTGAGCAGCCGGTTCCAATGCTTGACAACCCTTTTAGTGAGGACATTTTTCCTAATATCTAACCTAAACCTCCCCTGGTGCAACTTGAGGCTGTTTTCTCTTGTGCTATTTGGGAAAAGAGTCCAAAACCCACCTTGCTATAACCTCCTTTCAGGTAGTTGTGGAGAATGAAAGGTCTTCCCTCAGCCTCCTTTTCTCCAGACTAAACAACCCCAGTTTCCTCAGCTACTCCTCATAAGACCCGTGCTCCAGACCCTTCACCAACTTTGTTACCCTTCTTTGGACACGCTGCAGCACCTCCATGTTTTTCTTGTAGTGAGGGGCTCAAAACTGAACTCAGTACTTGAGGTGCACCCTCATCAGTGCCAAGTACAGGGGGATGATAATTTTCCTAGTCCTGCTGGCCACAATGTTTCTCCTAGAAGCCACGATGTTATTGGTTGTCTCGGTCACCTGGCGATACTGCTGGCTCGTATTCAGCTGGCTATCAAGGAGTAACCCCAGGTCCTTTTCCACTTGGCAACTTTCCAGCCACTTTTCCCCAAGTTTATAGCATACCATGGGATTGTTGTGAACCAAGTGCGGGACCTAGTACTGGACCTTTTTGAACCTCATAGAGTTGGCCTCAGCCCATCGATCCAGTCTGTCCAGATCCCTCTGTAGAGCCTTCCTACCCTCAAGCAGATCAAAACTCCTACCAAGCTTTATATCATCTGCAAAACTTATTAAGGTTGCACTAGATCCCCTCACCCAGATAGTTGCTAAAGATAGTAAACAGAGCTGGTCCCAATACTGAGCCCTGGGAAACACCACTCATGACTGGCCACCAACTGATTTAAATCCATTCATCCCAACTCTTTGCGCACGGCCATCCATCCAGTTTTTAACTCAGCGAAGAGTACACACATCCAAGCCATGAGCAGCCAGTTTCTGCAGGAGAATTCTGTGGAACATGGTGTCAAAGGCTTTAATAAAGTTCCAGTAGACAACATCCACAGTCTTTCCCTCATCCACTAAGCAAGTCACCTTGCCATAGAAGGATACGAGGTTGGTCAAGCAGGACCTGCCTTTCACAAACCCATGCTTACCAGGCCTCATCACCTGGCTGTCCTGCACGTACTACGTGATGGCACTCAAGATGATTTTCTCCACAATCTTCTCTGGCATCAAGGTCAAACTGAGAGGCTTGTAGTTCACCAGATCCTCCTGGCCCTTCTTGTAGATGGATGTCATATTTGGTAATCCCCAGTCCACTGGGACCTGCCCAGTTAGCCAGAGAGCATCCCAGGGAGTGTCTTTAAGAAGTATTCTTCTTCTTTTCAGGCTTGGACCATTTTAGGTTGTGAACTATTTTTTTCTCCCTTCCATTTCATGAAAACAGTGGTCTTTGAAAATCCGTATTCCAAATAAGAGTTTTACACTGTGCCCCACATATGATCTTTTTGTGTTTTAGGCTGATACCTCCTGACAACCTGTTTTACATTGTAACAGAGTAATCATGAATGCTTTCTCTCAAATGTTTCTCAAGTTTTCCCTGTACAAATTGTGATATGTAGTCACTGAGAACTTAGCTATGCATCATAGGTGGAGATCAAGTAGATGGTGGTGGTGTTGGGTGTTGCAGACCTGCAAGTAGCTTTTGACTGTGGAATCACATTATAAAATGCTTTCATTACAGTGAAAACAGGCCCTAAAGGAAGGGCTGTTTTTATGTACTGAATATATTAAAAGGAAATATTATTCTGCATGATTCATAGAGGTGAGTTTAGATGTTATTCTCTGCTCTCCTACTTTATTTCTGCTACTTTTTCATTACAATAGCTTTTTCAGTGGTCTCTCTCTTAAGTTGGCCTCTGAGGTGTGGTTGTCTCAGAACAGTCACATGCTTTGTGGAAAAAACTGGTACTTTGTGTTCTGAATTTCAAAATATTTTAGAGATTATGTCATTGGGCCTAGGGGAAGTGGAGAAGACCCAACATGCTAGGCAATCTTTTTCTGTCTTTAAACCTTTTTTTAGTGTAGTAGGCTCACAAGTCTCCAAGACAGTGTAATTTAAGCTAATGGAGAGTCTGAGAGGAGCAGCAACAAAATGAATAAGGCATCAAGGAACAGCAATGAAAAATAGTAGATCGATTTTTTCTCAAGAAGTCACAGAGCCATGATGACAACTGTAATTTATGCAACCTATACAATATGCCAGATATAGGACATGTCATGGGGCAAATGCAAATAAAGAATATAAAGGGCATAGATGCAGTTCTGATGTTAGTTCTACTTCCTAGAAGTATTATAGTATTCTAGATGTATTATGTAAATTAATATCAACTGAGAATGGTATTTGAGGGAGCTCTTAGCCTACAAGACAGAAAAAAAAGATAAATAAAAATCAAAAGAAAGATTGATCTCCTTTATCTTTGTGTCATCTTGACTTTGTGTTCACCTAGGTAATATGAATGAAAAAGAAATAGTCATCTTCAGTCCAGAACATCATATGGAAGATCAGGAAATTTTGCATACAGCTCCAGCTCTAAGGTCTTTTGGGTTTAAGCTGTCCATGAAGATTGTATTCAAACAACAATATCTTAGGGCCTATGCAATTAAACTTTTCACAACTTTGGTTTCTTGATCTGAGAAAAATAGATGTCACTTGTGAGAGGAGGTGTAGGTGTTCTTCTCTTCTTGGATCTTATTTCAGGCTTCTTTAGGTAACCATCTAAAGTAATTCGAATGAATCATTTTTTACAACTATCTCTCTCTATTTTTTATAGATGGAGCCTAGGTAACCAGCTTAGACTATGTGACTACATTTAGACAGTTAAAGAGATATGCCACGATAGATGCCTATTTTTTAGATGGCCAAAGATATATGAGAGGAATATCTGCCTAAATGTGTACCTAATCAGCAAGCTGGTGAGGAGAGGAATCTCTTTTGCTGAAAAACAAAGATGTGTTACTTTCAAATGCAGAAGCTTATTGACACAAGTGTCTAAGCAGAGGAAGATACTGTAAACAGTAACTATGGAGACATGCATCTGAAACAATACACTGTAACGTCAAGCAATTGTAAAAATCTCATGAGGTTCAATAAGAGCAAATGTAGAGTCCTTCACCTGGGGAGGAATAACCGCATGCACCGGTACAGGTTAGGGGCTGACCTGCTGGAAAGGAGTTCTGAGGAAAAGTATGTGGGTGTCCTGGTGAATGAACAGGTGGCCATGAGCCAGCAGTGTGCCCCTGTGGCCAGGAAGGCCAACAGTATCCTGGGGTGCATAAAGAAGAGCGTGGCCAGCAGGTCGAGGGAGGTTCTCCTCCCCCCTCTACTCTGCCCTGGTGAGACCACATCTGGAGTACTGAGTCCAGTTCTGAGCTCCCCAGTTCAAGAAAGACAGGGATCTTCTAGAAAGAGTTCAACAGAGGACCACAAAGATGATTAAGGGTCTGAGGCATCTCTTAATTGTTTGTTGGACAGCAGAAATACAAGTGGAATGGGGGAAAGAAAAAATCATACCAATGTCTTCCATAAACAGCAACTGTACATAAGCGTGAAACTTTTCAGGTCTGATCTCATTCTCACACAAATTGTTTTTAAAGCCAAAGAACACTTTGAAATTAGATACTGTCTTGTTAAGTCTCCTAAGACAGTCCTCCCTTTTTCAGAGGTCATTTAATTTACAAACTCAAGATGTAATATACAATATTATATCTTACCTTTTTCAAAACTTCATCTCAGATCCACATCTTCTATCCCTGAGGACAGAATCCTAACAGCTAGGCTATCTGGTCTTGCTGACTCTCTCATACTATCTTAGTGCACTATTTTAGACACTAAGACACTTTAATGGGAGTGATAAAGGGACACTGTTCTGGAAGATGAGACTTGAATCCCTTTTACAAGAGCCAGCTCAGGCTGTCACAGAAAGTGCTGAACTTAGTCAAGTGGAGTAATAAAGCAGTGTCTACTGCTAAATAAAAGTCAGTCTGTGAATGACCCAAGGGCCAGGTTGATGTGATCAGCTGCTCTCATGTTGCTGAAGGCTGACACCCTTAGACCACACTTTTTTTGGAAAAAGCCAAACTAAAATCCTCAGAAACAAATCCAGAGAATGAACTAGCAATTAATCAGTGAGGATGAACAGGAATCAGTGCTTCAGCACTCTCTCCAGCCTTCTTTCAATTTAGCAGTGTAGACATACCAAATAACCTCTCGTCAAGACTAGTGAACAGTGCAGTGCAATGCAGAACTAGTGAACAGGACAGCAGTGCATTGCTCTTCTTTCTACCTCTAATTTGGGGAACACAGTGCCAAAACATCTATTCTGGCTAATGCAGGACCAGCTTAAATCACCAGTTTGTTTCATCTCTCTGCCAAAGGAAAACTACTTTACTCTATTTGGATCTAAGCTGGCTTTAGCAGCACTATAACCACATTTGCATTTGTGCCTGAGTTTATAAGTCCAGCTAGACCCATGCTGTCTTTGAGCAGAGTCAGATGGCGTTGTGGCAGTTCACAGCATCTCTAGTCCATAAAGTGGGTATCCGAAAACTAAATGTGACTGTGTGAAGAAATGTTTGCACCTTCTGGCCTTACATCACATTTTACTTCACAGGCTGAATTTTTGTTTGCAAAGAAACAAAAGAACCCCACCCTGAAATGAGAACACTTAGTTTCTGAGGATAAATATAATTACTGTTGTGTATTTTGGACAACAATAAATTATAAATAGAACATTAGTATCTCACAGGAGAATTCTGTCTTTTACAGTAGTGACTATGATTGCATACCACTCCAAGTATTTAGAAACACTATTCATGCGGTGTGGAAGAAAAAATGCTTCTATACTTAATAGAGTTGGCTGCACAATACATTAAGGAGCTCTATGATTTCACTCTTGAGTTTTTGATAATCTCCAGATAGTTTATCTGGATAGTTTATTTTATACAGTAGCAGAGTGTATTGCCATGAGGGATCTCTGAAAACTTTACAATACAGTTATTATATAAATAGTAGCTATGAGAAATCAGTCAAGTTTCCGGAGTGACACATGAGATTCAGCAGGCTCATGGTCCACGGAATTTAAATTAAGGCAATTCAAAATCTGGCCTTTGTGCTCGTTCCACAAAAGGATGACAGGGGTTTTTATTTGTCTTGGGACTTTCCCCAGATTTAGCTTGTGTCCAGTCAAAAATAACTTCTTCAGGTAAAATCTACCTTCATCAGATCAAAATTGAAAGCAGCGTGTCGGCATATGGGGGAATAAGCAAGAAACGGAGCAAGGGCAGCTGAAGGGCAGAAACTGGCAGCAACAAGCTGATAGGGATTAAAAAGAAAAGTGCCCGATCTTGCCTCCAAAGCTCAGCATAAACAGTTTCCACCTTGACAATGTTCAAGCAAACCTTCATCCACTGACTGCCTCTGGCTATAACATTTAGAGGCGAGTAGGTGTCAGTGTGGTCTGTGCAGAGAGGAGGGACACCCAGCAGCCAAAGGGCTGCAATCCTGCCTCCGTGTACTTTTGTTGCATGGTATTTCATTCTGAAAGGCATTTCAGAGCTGCTCCTTTGGCTATAGCTTTAAAAATGTCAGCAGGTCCCTGAAATACCTTCTTTTCCCATGATTGTCTTCTTTGACTTCAGGGGAAAAGACAGAGCTCTCCTGGAGACCAAAAATGGTCCTCAAAATGAAAATACATGCAATTAAGTGAATTCTGTTGTATGGTGTGAGAGGGAAAAGAAGGGGCAAATTAAAAACAGTACCAAGAGAGAAAACTACAAATAAAGTATAATTTTGATATTTATTTAGCAAAGCATTGATTTTGCTCTCTTTATATCTCCCCTTCTGTGAAATAAGAATAGGAAGTTTGATTAACTTGCTTAAAGAAATAAAAGCAGAGAGCTAAGAATTTGGCAGGACTTTTGAATATTCGAGCTGCAGACCCCTGTACTGCAAAAAAAGGCAAAGAAAACTTCAGAAGATTTTTCTGCCTTGATAGACTTCTGCAAAGCAAAAAGATTCACACACGCACACTCATAAAGGTTGTCATTGCAAGCTTAAGGCATCGCTTATGAGTAATAAATACCAAAACATAATGTAACTGGTTCTACCATGAAGTGCAGCATGTCTCTCACAATAGAAAATACAATTTTGTAAGAAGGGAAATTTTGATGACAATCTGAAAATCTTACAATTTTATAGTGCTACTTTTCCAAAAGTTTAAACCATCATGTTCTCTCAACACTAAACTCCAACAACATCCTCTTAATCGGAAGTTAGGACTTGTGAACAACAAACAGGTAACATTTTAAAGCCACACACAGAAAGGTACTAAGGAGGGTGTTAAAGTTCCCGACAAATTAGCCTGAAGATATTTTATTATATATGAAAGCATTCTGCTAACTTCTAATGATATCTTGGAAGAATGTTTTTTAAATCTCTGAAAACTAAACAGCAGCTGAAAAACTAGAAAGCCTAAAAACCGTTACAGATCATCATAAAGCAGACTTGGATAAAATAGGTTAGCTCATAAATCAGAGCTATAGAATCAACTGCAGCATAACTAAAACAGCGGAAGCAGTACTGTTTGCAGAGGAACTCTAACTCCAACAATGCATCTCACCAACAGAAAACAAACACATTAAAAGAAAGGAAATTAGTGAAGTCATTACACAAACCCAGCTGGGAACCCAGCTGTTTAAAGATGAAGAAAGCTCTCTAATTCTTGATCTTTGGGAGTGTCTAATTATGAAATAAACTAAAAAGTTATTCTCCAAGACAATATTAAAATGAAAAGAAAAAGAAAGCTTCCTCTCAGAATCAGATTCCTTTGCTGTGACAAAGCAGGTTTATGGAAGACCGAGTAACCAAGCAAAAGAGAAATGTTACTGCTGTAGAGTTATGACATCAATTGCACTTAAATAAGGGCTGCAACGTACACAAGCATAATACTATGAAGTATACAAAAATAGCTTTTGTTTTGCAACTTACCTGTTATGCTTTTACCCCAGTGTTTAAAACATTAAATAAATACATTGCAAGCTGCAATGTTAGTCACCTTCCTTGAACAATCCAATCAGGCAAGTACTGCAATGTTAAGAATAAAATGGCAAATTGTTCTTAGGACCACAGTCCGTGAACTTTCTGCCACCTTATCTCAAGGAGGTGCAGCAAAAAATGCTTGTTTAATTATAGCACTGCATTATTAAATTTGGAATTCTTTATTTTCAAGATGTTACTGCTCTGATATTGACAACTTTAATGCACAAAGGAATAAGGAGGATATTGCAAGCACAGGGATCAGATTGAGAGAGACAGACATGAGAGGATAAAGGAGACTGGATTTGAAATAATACAGGTCAGGGTACACTGACTGGGAGAAAGGCATAACATATGCATTTAGCAGTTTTAAGCCTTTGAGAAGATAAATGTGAAGATAAAATGCTTTTCTGATTCAGAGGACCTATGTAATCACCTTTCTGTTTGGGATATTTGTCATTAGACTCAGTGGGAAAGCTGAAGGAATTGGAGACTCTTTTCCCAATTGACTTGAAAACATGCTTCAGATGTATGTTTTCCCCACAATGCTCTGAAATGGAATTTGTTTGATTTTTTTTTTTTTTTTTGGTAAAATGTTTCATCACACTGCACGCTCCTTACATCTTCAAAATCTCTTTGCTGTTGTTGTTACTCTTTATTATACCTCATCTACTACAAAGGCATCATTTATGTCAGTGTAATGGTCATGTTTAAACTACAATTGTAAAATAATTTCCCATTATAGTTCTGTTCTAGAGTGTCATCCACTGAAATGCTAATACAATCACAAAGAATACAGGAGTGGACAAGGAAAGGTTTAAAGTTTCAGATGATTTAGTGCAACAGAAGGATACTGAGTCATCAAGAATGGTATTAAAAAAAAAGTTACATGAAGAATGACTGTGCAGAGAAGTTTTTTTAATGTGCTCCGACTTTTTAAGAATACTATGTGTAAGCTCAATATTAAGCCAGTGTTGAAGATTTTTGAGTTAATGTTTCAAAAAGTACCTCTTTTTCCATTATATGAATAAAACTTTAATTTAGTATGATATTGGAAACGTATGGGTCCACTTTTACAAAAACACATTATATAGTTAGTCTGCAGATTAAATTAATTGAAGGTATTTTATTAACAATGCTTCACCAGTATGTAATGGTTTCATCTCTCCATAGGTTCAGCCATTCATTAAATTAAAATGTGTCTTCCTTCTGAATTTACAGCCTACTCTCTCTCCTGGATTAAATCCACATCACAAAGCTTTAAGTTTAGAGAAAATCTTCTAGGATCCAAAGACCTGGAAGACTTCTACTTTCCTCTTCTACCATATATGTAATGTTTAAGTTATTTAGCTTGCTTTTTCAGTCCTGTTCCTCTGGTGTCTAATTGTATTTGATATTTTATTTGTATGAGGATAGACTCTCCTTGTAAGCTTTCAAATAACTTTTTAAGAAAACCAACTCCGCCAGGAGGAAAGTAAATAAAGGTAATCTCAAAATATTTTGTAAACTTAGATGGGTTTGTAAAAAAATAAATTTATTAATAATGATATAGTTCAAGCAACATAAGGGCACTTCAAATTTGTGAGAGTGTGGGAGGTTTCTGAACAATTCTTGCTTGCAACCTAACATGGGTCCTAAATTATACTTTCAACTTGATATTCTAGGGGTTTTTTTGCCATCTATAATTTCTCCATTTTTAAATATCTTGTTCTTTCTGTTTTCTTTCTTTCTACCTGTTTTAATTTGCCTTGCATTTGTGTGTCATGTCTTATTAAGAATGAAATCTCTCCAGGGCAGGGAACTTGTCTTATTTATTTTTACAGAATTCTGCCTAAATATATGGTATTATGTAAATGATTTTAATTTTAAAATAATAATACTTTCCTATCAAGACTGATTTTGAGGTTTGTACTAAATTTTTATTTATTATGCTTCTTATGTTGTTGCCAAGTTGGGTATTTTTTCATGCATATTTAGATGCTTACTTTTCCTTATTGAGTGTCTAAATTAATTTAGTTTACTTAAGCAGCTGATTTTCCTATGAGAAGTACCAATTTCAGGGGGAAAAATCATAGGTCTACTGCAGGTAATTAGAATTTTACCTTTTACTTCATCAGGGGCAAGATTTCACCCACAAGCTTAGCAGGTAGTTGTCCCTGTGCCATGAATTACTATTAAGCTGATTGCAAGGCGATCTCTGATTAGAGTTGCCAATAAATCTAAGAATCTATAAACTACTGTTCTCCTTTTTCATAGAATCATAGAATATCGGGTTGGAAGAGCCCTCAAGGATCATCTGGTCCAACTTTTCTTGGCAAAAGCATGGTCTAGACTAGATGGCCCAGCACCCTCTCCAGCTGAATCTTAGAAGTGTCCAATATTGGGGAATCCACCACTTCCCTGGGAGATTATTCAAATGGTTGATTGATCTCATTGTGAAAAAATTTCCTCTTGTGTCCAGTCAGAATCTCCCAAGGAGTAACCTGTATCCATTTCCCTTCATTTTTCCCATGTGCCTCCTTGTAAAAAGGGAGTCTCCATCCTCTTTGTAGCCACGCTTTAAGTACTGGAACATGATGATGAGGTCTCCCCTAAGCCCTTTTTTCTCAAGGCTGAACAAACCCAGTTCTCTCAGCCTTTCGTCATACGGCTGACTTCCCAGTCCTTTGATCATCTTTGTGACCCTTCTTTGGACCCTCTCCAGCCTCTTGATATCATTTTTGTATAGTGGGGATTATTCTTCATTCATTCGATTGTGTCAAACTCATTCCATTCTACTCAGTATCATTTCCTTCAACTTTAATTTTTCTTTAGGATTTCCTCTTTTCTCTTCAGTTGTGCTAATTTCTTGAACAAGAATAATGTTTTTGCCTGACATTTTCCCTTTGGCATATGGACTTCCCCTATTGCTCTGAGCTATGCTTTTCTTATGACTTCTTCATCCTTTGTTATCTTTGGGTTTATTCCCCCAACCCCTCTTTTAGTGATCTCAATCTTCTCATTCCCAAACTTTACTTTTAAAAATCTTAGTTCTTCCAAGTCTACTTTCCTTACTCCCACATTGTCTAATAATAGCATTCTATTGCTCTACATTCATTAGTGAAAAAAAAAAAAAATCTCCTGAAGAAGCTAAATATTATTATTATTACCCTTATTTTCCAAACAGGAAAGCAAAACAGAAGGCAAAGTGATTAGACAAAGCAAAACGAGGAGACAGTGTTTAGATCTGGAATTAGCACACAGAAGACAATCTGCAACTTCTCCCATGGCTGAGATTTTCTTGTGCTACTGGGTTGCCCTTCCTGTGGTTGTGTGATTATATTGCCTGCTAGGATGAAGCGTACAACAGCCACATTGTCATTTTGCAGCAGCTTGGGCTGTTTCCACTGTTTGCAGCTCACAGAAGGGCCTCTGTGAAAACAGGGATCAAGTATAAATTACACTGAATAGGCTGAGATTAGTTTTGGAAGTCACAGCATCCAGAAACTCAAGAGAACCCAAGCTTCACAGACATCTGAATATGACTCTGACATACAAACCAAACACTCAGCATGCACTGGTAGTCTCCACGCAGACTATATTGCATCTTTATTTGAGGAGGAAAAAACCCCAAACAAAAATAAATAATAAAAAAATGAAGCTGTCTTGTAATTACTTGGGTAATTACTTGAGAAGTGTGATTGCTTGTAAGAATATTTTCACCACATTTTGTTAATAATTGAAAGAAAAAAATCTAAGTATTAGCTTACGAATTTTGATACATTTTTATTGGCAATGGGTTCACTTTATACTAGCAAAAATATAGGATGCTACTTCAGTGGGGAAAAAAGATGAATTTCAATAAAACTGAAGAATAACCGTCGAGGGCGTTTGTTTCTTTTAAACATTATACACAGCTGTTGTAAAGTTGGCAAAGATGTGTGCCAGAAAGCTACAGATCTGATATTACAAACTATTTGTTTCACCCTTTATTCAGTAACAGCTGGTAAAATGGTATTTAAGAACAGTTTTGATTTAATCTAATGAGAAACTATGTTGCAATGTACTGTACTGCCTGCAGAAAATAATTGGACAAACATTGATTTTTATGTTGCTATAATAGTTTCATTTTTGATAAATAGGAATTTATATGCATAGTTACTTGCTACCATTCCTCTCTCCATATACAAGCTAGAGATTTGCTTGCAAACAAAACAAAACAAACAAAACAAACTGGTCTTGAAACAAAGCTTAGCTGTTTGAGAACTGCCAGAACTGGAAAAGATCTCCCTTGAGAATCCAATTTTATATTCAACTGATATTAGAATAAGCTGGTGTCAAAGGGAACTAGACAGTGGCATCTACAGAGAGGCAGAATGAAATTAGAGCACACTAATACCAACCAAAAAGGATGATTAACAGAGCATGGAGGGTACCACAAACTGGACTTTAATGTTCAGTTCTGCATATACACCACCTATCATTTGAATTATTAAATATCTGATTTATCTAATATTTGATTTATGAATCAAATAGTTCTTAACTACACTGAGACATGAGAGCAGACAAAATATAGCACCCACAAGGGCTCTGACTCTGACTCAAAGCAGCTGTTTTCCTCCATTGATATCAATACAAGAAGAATTTTTTCTTAATATACGTCAAGGTAAATTAAGGTCAAATCAGGCCTAAAAGTATATATTTACTGAAAAACAAAAGAAGCAAGCAATGAACTGGACACCCAATCATTGACACTAAGTAACTGTTGCCTACCTTACCATTTTGCACTACAACTAGCTCTATCAAAGACAAAGACTGGGCATCCATCTGAAAATAATTCATTCAGTGGATCTTTCTTGAATGTCCAAACCATACAATATTTTAGCCCTTCTCCCTTAGCAGTCCTCCAGCACTGTTTTAAGAGGCTTTTTATTCTTAAGCACCCTCACTATCCTCAGGAACACAACAATTCCCCTCAGCTTTATGTTATAAAGCCATTAATCTTCTGAATGGCAACAGAAGTCCTCACATCAATTCAGACACTTTGAAATGAAAATATACACACAAAAATAGAAATGTAGTATAAGAGTCATAGGGAGTCTTTCCAGGAAAACAATCTGGCCAACCCATAAGGGAGCATCAGAGAAGCTGGTCCAAAAAAAATACGGTGGTGAATAAGTCCATGCCCCTTGGACTGATTGTTAGAGATCAGTCCCTAGAAACAACTATGAGTGCCACCATGAAGATGAAGTTTTCCACAGGGTCTAAATGGAAGTGCCACTGCACAATGAAATAGTAATGAGAAGATCAGGGCTTTGGATATGTTGCCTTCTCTTTAACTAAAAAAATCAACCCAAATCAAACATGTTTGGTCTAAAATGGTTTTAATTCTCCTCAATCTCATTATTTCTCCATCTCCTGCAATCTGTTTTCCAGGTCCAGTTTGCTGTCTGTACAGCAGTGTATGCAGAAGAACAAAAATCATAATTAGCTACCAGTGAAAGCCTAAAAAATTGTAGTACTCATGGTGTTACTTCTGGCTATAAAGTGTTGAGATATTAATGTGTTGGCTCCTCTCTGATAGATCTTTCTATTTAATGTCTTTCAAAATACAAATTAATTTCCATTTTAAATCTCAGCATTAATAGTAAAGTCCTGTTCAGCCTAACTTTACACCTTAACAGCAATGTCTGTATCTCAAAGCCTAGAGAGAAAACTGATGTACGTACCATCCAAATATTTCATTATACCTTGGTCATCTCTAAATCTCCCTATTTATTCTTCCTTTTACTTAAGTTTTGATCTTTCCTTTCTCCTGATTTTAATAATGACTTTCACTTCTCTCCTCTTTGAATTGGAATTTTATCTTCTCTCTTCTTTCATGTATTTTTGAAGAACCTTCTTTTTCTTGGTACTACCTCTTCTGTTTTCTGTGAACATTTTAATTATTATTTGCTGCAGTGGAAATATTTGTGACTTCTATTTCTGTACTTTCTCTTTTGAACTCAGTTTTCTTCTGGTGAACTAGTGTTATGTGTTGTCCATACTTTATCTTACCTCCACTGTACAGAGCAAACTGACTTTCTGATGTGGGAGAATGTCATTTCATAAATTGAGGTAACACATTTGAACTTGTTTTGGAACTAAGAAATCACTTTGTTCCTTTTAATGCAGCCTAAGGAAACTGTAAATAGAATCTGAATTCCTTTAGGCTTTTCTCTGCTCATTTTAGCCAGGTTTCCTGTGGCTTTCCCTACCCTGCCCATTACCTACAGCTCAGATGCACACACTAGTTTAACATCCTGAGTATCAGGAATCAAGAGGAATATAAGAAACCCTACATTTCTTTTTTATACGCTTCTTCTGTGAGTGATTTAAAACTGTCCATATTTTAGGATTTTCTGGAAGTTATTTTGCAGAGGCTGGCTTAGTAATGCACACTATGAGCTATTTCTAAACAGTTTTACATATTTCCAAGCAGGCATTTTTCCACATATTAAGAATGAGCCCTGTCATGTAGTCATCCTTTGGATGATGACAATTTCACCCTAAGTTTATCGGGACTTTTCAGTGTGACTCTAATACAGGATGAAAAGAACTCATGACATCTGATACCCATTAATTTGGAAATTCACAATTTAATACCTCCAGCGTTAGGAGTGTCTTACTTATTTACAAATACATTTCAAAGTGTGTTTACTTGTGCTTATAATGACATTATACTGAGAATATTTTCCCCTCAAAGGAATTTATCATATTTTGTTTGCTATTTACCAACATGTTTTTTTGAGCTGTTAGTCTGAAACAAATATTTAGACAAGTGAAGGAAGTAGTATTATTATTTCTCCCATTGCACATTAGTAAAATGTAAAGTACTGTGCACCTCGATTGTTATCTCTTTCTGATGAAGCTTGTGATTATATTTTCTGGGTTTAGTTTGAAAGCTAAGACATCTGTTTATCTGGTGCATACAGAATAACTCTCATGTCTCTTCATCTCTAAAATTTTCAAAGGCTTTCATTCTGTTTTAAATCCTTTGAAGAAGCAGTAATCAAAGACAAAAATTATCAGAGGTACATTTTTGTTTTCCAAACAATGAAAATAACAACGCTCATCCTACTCCAATTTCAGGCACTTGCAATGAAACTTCAAACCTGGAGATTTGCCACACAAATCAAAAGTAATATGGGTAGCAGCAAACTCCAAAGTGCTGGCTGGATTACTGTTAATATGGGTACCCCCACCCCCTCTCGACTTCAATTCATCATATAAATTTAAACCAGGCATTTAAATAATAAAGACCAATAAGGCAATGCAAAGACTTCAAAAAACATATCCCATCACAGCATGACAATGCATCAAAGTTTTTTTCTTCTCCTTTTTTATTCAGATAAAGAAATCAAGGAGAATAATGGTGAAATGCCTTTGTAGCACAAAAGCATTCTGAAAACAGAACATTGAAGAAAAAATGTTGTGCCATTCAAAACTGATTTTCAATTTCAAAACTTAGATTGAAATAATTTTTTGCAAGAAGAAATCAATATATCCTTGAAAAGAAATTAGCATTGCAGTTGACCTGTTTTAAGTAAGATTTTTTTTCTGCCAAATCCATACAAACTACAGTTTTACTTAGCACTTGGGGGGAAAAATAACAGAGGTCTTTCTTGAAGAACTGAAAAGTTTGCTATGCATTTTTCATTCATTTATTGCTTCTACATATATCTCTGTTATGATCACACCATTTGAAGTAGTCTTTGGGCAGAAGAGTGAGAATATTTTGTCAGGCTAAAAAATAGTGAGAATATGTGAAAAGTTTTTGCAAAAATCCTACTTAATTTGTGGTAGATTTGAATACCATGGGTAAAATCACAAACATGATTGTTAAAGATTTGTCTGTTACCTTTTGTTCTTAGAGATTACCATGATGAAGATGATTGATAGTTAAGAAGAAATTCTGTAGTCAGTGACAGGATTCCTGCTATCCAGTTTTAGATCTCTGTGCTGTAGTCATCTACTTAGGTAATCATCCTTTACAGTCAATGTGGAGAAATACATGTTTCTATTCTACTGTTCGCCTGACCTATTGTAGACTTCTGCTTTAAGATTAAATGAACCACAGCCTAGAAGTGTCTGTAAAGGGAGCTTGGATGACTAGCTCACTCGTAGCTCACATCTACATCATAGGTATCTGCATTTGGTCAAAAGGATTTCTTTCTGTGTCTGTGCATTTCCTCCTGGTTTCAGTTAATGTTAAGTCATTGGCAATTTCATATATGAACCATAGATCGAGTAAATGGAAAGAAAGAAAGAAAGAGACAAAAAGCTATTAACTTCAAGGCTTTTGAACTGAGCATAAGCTTCATCCTAAAGACCCATTCCTCACTGCACTCATCAATATTCTTACAGCTGCTCAGTCACTGAAATTTGAGGAAATATTAGAAGAAAAAGGAAGCAATACAGTATCGTTTTGTCCTCAGGGTTCGCTCTGGAGTGCACAGGAGATGTCACACTGGGTCACAGTCTTACAAGTTCAATATTCTTCACGAACTCGGCACTTGTAGCTGCAGTGATATGTTATGGGACTCTTGTGGGTTACTGTGCCAAGACTGTGCAAGCCTGTCATGTCTCTCATCACTTTGGGTACCAGTTGGACAAATAGCAACCACATTCTATTTTCACAGTTACATTGACTAGGAGGAGCTAACTGAAGGTAACACATGATGTGCTGAAAGGCAGAGAGGGAATTTCAAAGTTGCAAAGATTTTTGAACTGAGAACTGCTTGGTTTGTTATTGATGTGCAGTATATACATACATACCTAGCATGGAGAATGAAAAAGGAGTCATCTGCCACTCATAAATAGTTAGGAACTGAAAAAAAAGAAAAAAAGAGGAAAAAAAAAAGAGAAAAAGAAAACAAAGCAAAAAGAAAAAAAAAGAAAGAGAGAAGAAGCCGTGGAATATTTCGAGCCTTAATCGTTTAAAATAAACTTGTTATTATCCCTTGTTTTAAAATGCTCAGTGCTATCATAATACATCTCTGATATTGCAATGCAGTTTGCATCAGTTTGATTGGTCTTATAAGAACTGCAGCAAGTGCTGAAAGAGGCAACTTTTCTCCATATTATCATAGGACCACATCTTCTCTGTCCATAAAGTACAGCGCTTGCTCTCAGTCCTGCTGAGTCCAGGCTGCATTTGAAGTCCTGTGGGTGACTAAGACTGTAGTTTGCCAAGGGCTTTGAGATGATCTAAGCCAAGCTACTATGGTAAGTGGTAATTTCCTCATTCTTCCTCTCCCTGTATATTTCGCCCCCCAGGTCTCCATTAGTATTTACGCAAAAGGAATTGATCCAACTAAAAATTTTTAGTATTTAGGAGGCTGGGTGTTGGATCAGTTCACAGATCTAGCTTACAAGGTATCCGTATGATCTCACATGCTGGCACAAGGGAAAAGGTGGGAACAGACAGCTGGGTTGGGGAGGATGAAGCGATCACCACCTTTAGCAGCATTTCATACTTAAGTTAGATTAAGGTGTTCATAAAAGCGCAGCCTAATTTAGTATTTCCAATGTCCTCAGTGTTTCAAAGACAGATGAGTGACTGTCACACTCTCTGACTCTCACTTCTACCTCCCTCCCCTCCATCTGGGAACAACCTCAAGATGCTATCATCACAGCAGCAAAAGAGCCCTCAAAAGCATATTTGCCTGTCAGCTGGGTAGTTGACTTCAATTAGAAGTGTGAGGAGTTTTGTCCTCTAGGTCACAGGTAGAATTTTATAGCCAGATGGGGTTGACTAGCAAATCTATTTGTATCCTATGCATTTACCTGCATGATTTGTTTTTTGGGGAAGGGAAGTAGCAGTAGGGTCAACTGTGTATGGCTTATGACCTTGCTGTAAATGTAAAATCTAGAATTAAAGTAAAAAACAAAGCAATTATTATGAGGAAACCTGAGATCTTCAAGTTACAGTTAAAAAAAAAAAAAAAGAAATTGAAAAATTGAGGGAAAACAAAAGAATGAAAGAAAGTGAAGAAAACAAAACACATAATATTTTTAATATAATAATATAGTAAAAATGGTGTAATGAAAGATACAAAATATATTGGTAGCCCTTAATTTTGCCTTTTTGCTTTCAGCAGGTTTTGTTCCCTCCTCCGCCCTGGGCATTTGCTCCCTGCTCCACCTGGAAGAACATTCACCTGCTCAGTTACAATGTATGTGTATAAATAATTGACCCAAACACCAAGTCAGATGTATTTGGCCGCTTTTCTGGGAATAGAATGCCTGGGACTGTCACCTCAGGAAATCGAGCTACATTTTAAATAATAATATTTAAGAAATTGTTGTATTCAGAAGACAGAATTAACAAGTAATATTTAAAATAGATTTTGGACCCTACACTAGAAAGTATTTTACATGTAATCTACCCCATTTCTAATCCCCTTTGCATTTCTAGATGAGTTCTCTCAGAAGAAGAGAAAGTCTGATTTGTTTAACTGGCTGTCAGTGTCAATCATTCAGTGTCAATAAAATGCCCTGTTGCAGACAATGGCTGTCAGCAGTCGGCTTTCCTCAAAGGCTGCTGAGCAACACGGAACTGCATGTGAAGACAGAAAAAAAGGCATTTTCAGCAACTGACTTCTGCATACATAGGGTTAAATCCTATCCTGAAACAGACATGAAAATGGAAGACGAAATTCAAGTGCCTACGGTGTCTGGTGCCATTTTAAATGTTTTAGGCTATGCCTACATCAGGAGGTGGCAAGAACCAAGAGGAGCACTCTAGCAGTGCTCAAGAGCTGGTGTCCACACCATACACATCTCACATTTTTTTCACTTTGGGCTATGTCTAGTCTGGCCCCAGAGGGTGAATGTTCACTTGGCATGCTCACGTGGAAACCGTATTCCAGTTTAGTTTCATCCCCCAAAAGCCCAGTTCACATGCTGTGGAACCTTTTTGTGATGGGAAACACTGTAGAAAAGGGGACCAGAAGAAGATTTGTTTCAGAAATGTGCTCCTGATCCAAACACTCACAGACTGGCTGAGACATTTAGGCAGGCAGATACATCAGAGACTATGGAAGACCTATACCTTTCTGGAGAAATATTTAAAGGGTAGGCAAGCCACTCTAGCATGTCTACAATAGCAGTAAATAACTCTGCCACTCCCTAAAGGCAAAGGGAATTGGATGAATATATCTGGTAGCAAAATTAAAGCAAATCTGAGTCCTATGAGTATGCTACCCAAAACAAACTCTCTCCTTAATGTTCCCGAGTGAAAGCAGAATTCTGTAACGGTAAATGAGATATTTATATATATTTACACAGAATTTTTCAATTTTATCTTCTCTGTTTGTACCTATGAACCTCTGAGAATTATATGTGTTTATCTGCTGGAGTCCTCCCATTTGATTTTGTACCTCTTCAGTTCTATCTTTTCTTTATTTCCAGAAGTCCACATGGCAGCTTTCCAATTGTATTTATCCACTCCAACTAATTGAGTCACATAAATGCAAGTAATTTGAAACATTATTGTGAGAGATTTCTGTTTGCCTCTTTAATTAAGCAGTTGTTCACAGGTGCATACAGTTACAACAAAATTAATTGATAGCTTTATATTGCAGTTCTTCAGTCTGCTGCTATTTGGTGTTTGCAAACAGTGCCATTAGATACAGTATGTTTTATCTTGTTCATAGGGAACATTTCTCATTTTCCTTCAGAACAGGTTAGGATAGATTGACCTATATATTGGAAAATCTATCCAAGCAGTAAAGGTAATTTTCCTAAGAAGAAAACAGAGCAAATGTTTATTTATGGAATAGTTTATTACCAACGAGAAGAGCTGCAACCCTGCTTTATTTTTCTGTATCCATAGCAAGTACCTTGAATGTCAAAAATCATTGCTAAGGGAAGCTAATAGCTTTTTATGGAAATTGTGGGCACTTCATTTATTGTTGTCAGGGACTTCATTACCCTAACCATACAGGATTGTTACAGGATTATTAATAAAATTTCTTTTAAGTGATCCATTTCTTTGGTTAAACTAAAACATTAAAAATAGTACACACATATGGATTTTACAACAGCCTGGGAAAACTTTAACAGTGTAAGCATGTAAGTCTGATATCAGCCTATATGACTCTGTGTACCTAACTTCAGCCTACTGCTAGTCTAAATGGAAAAAGATAGGCATAATCCAGAGGACAATTCAGCCGGTCTAAAGTTGGAATTTCCACCTGGAAGTGACTACGGCTTTCTCTTTATCTGTGCATTAGGTGCTAAGTTATGTGGAATGAATTTAGGCTACAGGAGTGTTTTTATAACATATAGTATTCCAGAAATATAATTATTATCCATTTTTTATCAAGGCCTTAATTTAAGACCAAAATACATGTTCAATTTTCTAGGTACATATCCTTGTTTAGTGTGAATAGATCAGAGTCTGGCTCTCAGATTTAAATTTTTCTTGGCAGGATTCTTACTTCTTGCAGCAAAAGTAAGAGGAAGTAATAAAATAGTAATAAATGAATAAATAGATAATAATTTACCATTAACTAAGATGGGAGCAATAAAAGGTGTATGTTTTCTTCTATATTTAGACAGCCCCAAATGTCTGCCGTATGTTTTTCCTATGGACTATACCTGTGAAAGTAGTAATATAATCACAGTCCTAAAGTTATTTATTATATTAATAGTTTCCTTAAAGAACAAACTCTGCTTAGTAGAGCCAAATACAAACTTATGCCAGCTAGAAATGGAGTAGAAAGGTCACACTTAAGTGAAAACAAACTGTGTCCTGTGACTGAAAAAAGATTTAGGCATTAAAGAGTAAACCCAACCAATATCTATGAAATTTAACAAGAGCAAGTGCCAGGTTCTGCATGTGGGATGGTTATACATCCTGGTTATGCATAAAAATTTGGGAATGAGAGGCTGGAGAGTAGTCCCATAGAAAGAGATCTGGGCCTTTGGATTGGTGGCAAGTTGAATATGAGTCAACAGTGTGATGTGACAGCCAAAGAAGCCAATCATGTCCTAGGCTAGCACAGCACAGCTAGCTGTTTGAGAGAGGTGATTGTCCCACCCTACACTGTACTGGTGCAGCCCCACCTTGAGTACTGTGTGCAGTTTTGAGTGCCTCAATACAAGAAGGACATCAACTATTAGAGTGTGTCCAGAGAAGGGTGACCGAGATGGTGAAAGGCCTCGAGGGCAAGACTTACCAGGAGCAGCAGAGGTCACTTGGTTTGTTCAGCTTGGAGTAGAGAAGGCTGAGGAATTACTTAATTGCATTCTACAACTTCCTCAAGTTGTAGAGGGAGGCACTGATCTCCTGTCTCTGGTGACCAGCAATAGGACGTAAAGAAACGGAATGAATCTGCCTCAGAGGAAGTTCAGGTTGGACATTAGGAAAAGGTTCTTCCATTGAGAGGTTGATTGGTCACTGGAACAGGTTGTCCAGGGAAGTGGTCATGGCACCAAGGCTGTCAGAGTTCAAGGAGCACACGGCCGATGTGAGGAGCAGGGAGTTGGACTGGATCATCCCTTCCAACATAAGATATTCCACGATTCCATGAACTTCTGCCTTCCAGTATGATGGTTTATCTGAGAGCCAATCCAGAGATTTCTCATATAATATTAATGACCTTGTAACAGCTGATATATTGTTGCTCCTGGGCCAGAAGACAGTAACCAGCAGCCAAAATGAACTTATTTTACTCCATATTGCAACAAAACAGAATCATGTGCATGATGAGCAGCCATGTTTGGGAACAGGAGGCAGTAACTTCCAGCTGAGGGACAGAAGAAGTTGTGAGCTTCATACAAACATGCAGTCCTCAAATTTTTCAGCAGGAGTGTGCTGAGAAAGAAGTGCCATTCTTTTAGCTTCGTTAGAAAAAAACTTTATAGAGGGATTCTGTGCCGAGTTTTGCTGTCAAACCTTACAGTTACACTAGCAATCTGAGATGATATGAAGGGAGCTACCTGTCCAACATGGTCTAAACTGTTAGGTAGCACAATCCCATGCAGAAGTTAGTGCTGTTGTTCTTTCTCTTGAACTTTTACATTGCTGCAGTAGTACAAACTTTTGGCAGACCTGGGCAATAAAACTGAGGAGGTTATCTTCATTCAAGGGAAAATCTGCTCTAATTTGTTACCATAATGGTCTACTGGAATAGAACATTATGAATGTTTGCTCATCTGTTATTACACTTAGATTTGTTCTTTCACTGGGCAGAGATAATGGGTGCAAATACAGCAGCACATTCCATAATTTTATTCAGACTCTTTAGAAAGTTTACTTAAATCCATTACAAATTATAAAGATGTACAAATCACAATGTGACAAATGATCATCTTGAGCTGATTTATAGAGCTGCTTTTATTGATAAGCAGGAAGCTATACTTCTGAAATGAAGCACTGAAAAAGTGCATGAGAGTTCTGTATTTGCTCTGTCTCCAAGAATTTTTACCAGTTTTACTCAGACTAGGCATAAAAATATTTTTCTTTTTAATTACCAGTAGTGAAAACCTTGTACTGGGATCTGAAAATCACTGCCAACAGTAGTTTTCTCAGGCCAAATTATTACAATTGAGTAGACACGTTGTCTCCACTGGTGTTGTGAAGGTGCAAATAAGGGCAGCACTTGGCATTCCAGTGGGAAATTTGGAGATAGAATAGCTTTGCTGATGACATACGTGCCTGAATAGAATCCAGCTTACTCCCCCAGAGCTGTTGGGTGTTCTGGTAAGCAAAAAAAAGAATTACAAATCAAAATCAAAACATACAATTGTTTCTGAAGCAAGCATATATGACTCACAGGGAACTTATCAGTTGAGAAGGAAGCTGCCTCCCCATTTAGTCACCTTAAACGTGTCCATTTGACATGGTCTAGCATTGTAACCCAACAAACTAGAAAATTAAGTATATGCAGCCAGGTACAACAAAAGATTTGGAAATTTACAGCACTGGTGAGTCACAATTAGGAGCTCTCTTGAAGACTGACTTCTTCCTAACCTGCGTAGGCACCCGTGCAGCTTTTGCCTCAGGATTACATAGACACTTAGCATGGGACTTAGCTGGATGAGCACACCAGCTGTCATGAATGCTAGCTTAAGTGTCTATCTCCTTTGGATGCCTAAATCAACCTCATAAACTATGCCCTTCATCCCTTCAGTCCCCGCATCTTGGTCTTTCTTGTTCCAAACTTCTCAGTATCTTGGACTGGATGATAGTCTTCCAGAAACCACTTTCCATTTGTTACTATTCCAGTTACTACCAGTCCAGCTGATCTTATTCCATATTCTGGGAGAAATATCAACTTCAGAATCTCATGGGTCACAACACTGGGAAACAAATGATAGCTTTTGGGTTTTAGTGACAACTGAGTAACAGGAATTTGTTTTCAGATGGAGCCAGGATAAAAACAATTGAATTACTGTCCTGTTTAAAGCCCAGTGCTATATTCAGTATTATCCATGCAAAATGGGCTCATCACTTGTAGAGTGAGGTACAGCAAGAAAGAAATTATGGTCAGCTTCCCCAGGGAGGTACAGAATCAAGTGCAGGGGTGAAAAGATTTATTTTTAATTAAGTGGATAATCCTGTTCATTGTGCAATGGGAATTACCTCAGGTATAAACATTAACCATTGTAACTCTTAAATATGAGGGTATATTAGATTAATTATGGTGTAGATATGAAATAAACTGCCACAGCTTTTGCAGTATGCAAAAAGGACAACAAGTAGAGAGTGCAAATTGGCTATTTAGCTCAATACGCAGAAAGATACTTTGATTTAGTGATCACGTGATTTAGCGATGATAGTTACAAATTCAAGGTGGATGGTATTGAATCATGTTGAATAATACTCATTTGTTCCCTTTAACAATATTTAATACAGCTATTGGAAATTCCACAGCAGGCAAAGAGAGCTGGGCTAACACCTCATACTGATTTTCATTAAGCTTTGACTACCTAACTCCTCTGGAATAATCAGAGAATACAAATGCCATTGTTAAGTTTTTATTAATACTCACTATGTAAACCTACTGTTAAACATTTTTGTTTCAGTAATTTTTTTTTTTTTTAATCAAAATCAGTGAATATATGTATTTGCCTGGGAAAAATACTCATTTTATGAAAACTGATCACAGAAGAACATAGAAATAAATATATAATTATTAAATAATCCTTTGGGACATGCAATAAATTTCTTTTACTATTTATTAATTTTTTTCTTACTTTACAAAATAATTATTCTTTGCCTTACAATTTTTATTTTTCTTATGGCTATACTCAAGGGTCTCATCGATTTAATTTAAAATACCATCAGTGACCCAAGACATTTAGGTAATTTTTATAATGATATAATAATTTTAATAACTTTTAAAAGAACTTGCTATTCTCCTAATAAAATAGTTTCATAAACATTTCTTAAACTAAACAGAAACTCTGTGAAATCTTTAGGCTGTGTTCAATGAAAATTTATAATATAATAATTTAATTTGACTCAGAACATCAGCACTTCACAAGGTCAATGGTTTTAAAACACACACCTACACTAACATTGCAAATTCTCCACTGTACATATTACAGTGATATCTCTCTGTTACAAATTAACAAGATAAGGTTATACGTAACACTTCATTGAATTAGCTGCAGTATTCTGCCACAAAATCCTGGTTTTACACCATGGCTATATCAACTGGTTTCTATGGGAGTCCCATAAAACGTCAAGAGTTGAGGACAACATATTTTGTACACAGTTTAAACATTTTTTAAGAATGTATAAATATTATTTTGTGTCTCTAGATAGCTTTAGATTAAGCTTAATATTGTTGAAATATCTACATCTGCTTTTCTTCTCACTGTGATGTTTATCACCTAATAAAAATGCTAAAGTTACCAAGGAAAGATGTTTAATTTGTTCTTGCTGCTCAGTTGCATGTTGCATCCTATTTTGTAGTAAATGGCACAGTGTCCCAAGTGTGCTGCCATACTGTCAGATACATTATTTATACATAACATTACTGGTTAATCAATGAACAAAAACGCAGGAGCCTTTTTTTCCCTTTTCCCGTGACATCTTTAAAGCTACAGTAGAGAAGAACAGTTTTGCAATGTATTATACTGTTACTCACTTTTGAAAATAGCTTCAGGAGCTTCCTGGCACAGTTTGCACCATGCATCTGATTAAATTGAATGTGATTGTTAGACAAATGCAGTAACGATTTGTGCAGTGCAGAAGAGTAATTTAGTTAACTATATGTAAGCTATTCTTACTTCCCAGTTAAAAGTGAGCAAAGTGTATTCCAGCAAATGTTTCTAACAGAAGACTTTTTTTTTTAAATCTGACATGAAAACTGAATAGTCTATCATGATTTTTCATGTGTGTTTACAAGAGAACCAGAATTTAAAAAACCACTTGAATGCCCAGCAATTTTAGTTTATCCTGCACCAAATGGAAAATGAAAATTATAAGTGAATGAAGAACTGAAATATGAAAGTACATGTGTGCAAACAAGAGAAATGCAGCTGTACGGTGTCACAGAACTACAAGGCTTTTTTGTTTGTACTTCAGCTTATTCTGTCGTATTTTGTTCATAGACATTTCAGATCAATACAAAATATTCAGCTCTGTTCCAGTGATTGAATATGAATACATTATGTGCATACAAAAATAGTGATAATCTATGTTGATACAATAGTTCATTTTGCATTAGTGTCCTAGATGGGACAATGTTAAGAAGCAATTTAAATGAAATTCATTTAAATGTCAGCTCTCATGCTTGCGATTTTTCTATAATTGGTTATTTAATTAAAATAATTCTCATAGTCATTAATTTAGACTAAAACTTGCTGTGCACTGACATGTTTTAATTACATGGTATTAACAAAATTGATATGCTTTAAAAAAGCATGGTTAAATTTTAAACAAGAATAAATTAGAAATCTCATAGATCATCCTACTTAGAGTATTTATGAGAAAAAATCAGTCATTTAAAATGTTTATTATAAACAAAGTCCCAACATTATTGTGTATGCATCATATTTGGTTCCTGCTTCAGTGTGAGGAGACTTTTATGTTAACACAGCACCTCCATCTTCGAATTCCTTTAACCAACACACAATAAATAAGGTAATGAACCAAATTAAATATTAATAGAAATTCACATAAACCACAGAAGACAGACATAGAACTGACGTTTGAATTATACTATACCTTTGATATCATTAGGACAACATATTAATGAAGTTTTAAAGGGTTGAATCTTTATCTACTGTTCATGAAGACAAAAAGGATTATATGAGCCTCCTTGTAAGATGCAGATAAGGAATGAAAAAAAAAAATATCTAGTAAAACTCTCTGAACAGGATAGAAGCACTAAAGTCTTAGGCACTGATCCTGCAAGGTAATCCATAAGCAAGGATCCACATGCCCTTCTGAAGTACCCTGAAGTCAAAGGAACTACTTTCATAAATAAAGTAGGTAATTTGTTTTCAGGACTGGGCTTATATTCAAGAGTGTGAGAATCAGAATTTTATTTCATTGTCTATTAATTAGACTAGCTCTATATTACTTTGACCTTTTTAATATTCTAGGATTTAATTGGATGATCAGTCTACCTCAGCCTATGATTGCCAATCATTCTGCATAATATACTTCTATTCTTTTTTACTTCGATGTATGCAGGATCAGACTCTTATTAACATGAAATAATGATTTTATTGTGAATGACAGCAGCCAAAAAGGGTGTATACAGTCATCTAGAACTTTATTAATTCCATAACAAGTTAACTTATCAGTGTTGCTTTTTTCTGGCAGCTAACATACGAAGGATATTATACCTCTCCCAAGCTCTTCTCTTTAGATCCTCAAATTCAGCACAGCCCAGAGTTTAAAATGCTGCTCAAGACTGAGGTCTTAAGAGGTCTCACAGTACTCACCAAGATGACTTATGAAAAACACTGCAGTAACAAAATGCTGCAGAAAGGCAACTTTTGCATGTGGACTGTGCTCCACCTCATCTTACAACCTAAGGACTGGATTCATCTAAGTGTAGATGTCCAATATAAGTGAGCTAATGATTGTAAGGTCTTTATAGTCAGTGGAGAGCAATAGAGCAGAACATCTCATTCCAAAGGAGATGCTGTATTTAGTTAGATGAATTGTGCTCTAAAAGTGACTATAGCACTCCATTTAATATAAAGAAAGTCTAGGACTAGGTCAGAGATTTAAGGTTCAGCTAGCTGAATTCCACCTGGTCTGTCTGGATAGATTTGTGTGCTTTATCCCTAATATTTTTGTTTGGTTTTGACTACACATTGTATATGATGCCTTGTTTTTGCTTTCTATTTTTTGAATACCCATAGTCTGTAGTATCGTAAAGACTCACAGTCTTTAAAATCTTTATTCTAAGTACCTGTGTGAAAAAGGGAAGACCTGCTAGTTCTGCGAGATAACAGGAAAAGTACTAGCTTACCAAGACAGCACAGGATGTCTTAACCAGGAAAAAAATCTAGCCTGTTTAACTTCCATCTAAGCTCAGTCCTAGCTAAGTGACCCATACTTCATATTTTCTCCCCTATTACTTCCTTTCTGCTTTCTTGCTGTACTGACACAGTTTTTCATGCAGTAGTAGCCTAGTTGTCGTACCTTGTGAGCTGATGGAGATTCTGACTTGTCAGTTGAAGCATCCTGGCCTACAGCTGTTGCAATGAGGTTCTCTATAGGGTGCCTCCCTGCAGCAAATTAAAGTGTGATTGTAGCATGTGTTAGCTAAACCTGACTAGCACAATTAACATTACCAGCAAAAAATAGGAGACTAACTTATGGTATGCCAACAATCTAAATGTTGGAGTATATAATGATGATCCTCAGTCAGTTGTATTCCAAATTCCAATATGTGAAAAGGTTACCTTGACTTCACTGCTATTCTCTGCATGAAGCAGATCAGCTAGCAAGGTTATATGAGTATCTCTGAAAATCAGATTTTCATTTCACACTGCCAACATACTTTCTGAACTGTAAGTAACCCATATTTATGTTGTCGAAAATGTGGAAAGAGAAAACATTAACTAGAATAGATTCAGTAACATATTATCATCCCTCTTTAGCAATGAAGTTCATGGGTTATAGGATCCAGGTGTGTACTTATTAACTCATTTCCATGGTAAATGAAGCTTGTAACAGAAAATTTTACTGATATTGGAGCTGGACTTCATTTACCCTCAGACTTTTTTCCAGAACTCCTGAAATGTAAAAGTATCTTCAAGTGTATGTAAATATAATTTATTGATAGCCTACCCGTAATGTTTCCATTGGAAGAATCTTCAAGACTGACAACAATACAATTTCAGTTTTAAAATCTATATGGAACTTTAGCAGTGAAGCTTGCAGTTCAAGCTTAATAAGAACTCCTCTGTCAGTCTTCTTCCTTGCTTTACTGCTTAATACATTGCTTCAATTTGGAGTATTTAGAAGACACCTTGAAGAGTATAGGGTAGCCACTTGCCATAGGAACTGTAGTTCTTTAAACAAAGCATGTCTTTCTAGGTCCCCTAAGTACTTACCTTATCCTTGTTCCATTCTCATTAGACTTTCAAACTGATGAGAAAGAATCACATCAGCTGGTACCCTCAGCCCAGCAAAGACTGTTTTTCAAGCTTCCTGAAGCTTACTGTTACTAGTAATTGGTCTTCAGCCCACAAGCCAGATGTACACTGTGAAGTCCTAGAAATCTGTCTGTAAGTTTCAAAGAAAAAACAAACAAACAAACAAACCAATATTGAAGCTTAGTAGGATAGAATGTTAAACTTCAAAATCTTTCTCCTGAGATATGAAATAGTCCCTGCCCTTATAGTGGAAGAACTCAATACAAGCCACAGCACTTAAAAAACAGTCTAACTTTGTAGCATCACAGGCATGTGTCAGCCCCATATATGGGCTTATTAATTTGTTCCTAAATATGACACAAAAACATGGCTTTCTAAGAGCTGTCACAAAAAAAAAAAAAAAAAAGAGGCATAGTTATGGAGCATTTGACAATATGTAGAGTCATATAGCTTAGAGAAGAAAAGGTTTGCAAGAATAAATCTGTTCTTTAAGTTATTATGTCTTTTTTTTCATCTTTACAGAAGATTAAGGGTGGGATTGAATTTTAGACTGTAAGCATCTATGTGAGAGAGAAGTGTGTTTAAGCTCTGCTAATGGTCAGTGGATATTTAGCCAATGTAGTCCAGAAAGGCTAGAGAGACGTTCAGGTCTCCTTGAAGTTAACAGCTACATTTTGGCAGCGGAATAGCTCTCTAAACTCTGGTACTGAATGGATGTCAGTGGCTGAAACGAGAATTCAGACACAAAGGTTGGGATTCTACTGCCTTAACAAAGGTGTTCAGTGTCATTCAAGATGTCCTCAGGTACATATCCCACACAGCCATTCCAGTAGGCATAAATTCCTTATGGGTGTTGTATCACAACTGCCAGCCTTGTATGGCATCTCAGATGATACTAGATGCTTATGTTTAGGCTAGTGAGCCTCATATATATGTCTCACACATAGAGTCTCACCTGTATGACTAAAATTTAGTTGTCTATGACTAGAATCATATCCCATCTCAAAAACACATGTTTTTCTTTAGTTTAAGCACAGGTGAAGATGGAGTTATTGACAAAAACCCCTCACTGATAATTAACTTAAAGGTACAAAAACCTTACTGATTTTTTTTGTCTTTTTTTTTTTTCTTTCTCTTTGTATCTTATCACACTGTCTGTTTTGATATCCAAGTCTCAAATAAGATCCATCATTTTCCAGACTGTAGCCTATGGAGATGTTAAACACACTGGTGTATTTTAGGAAATGCATAAATGTAAAGATAAGATGTGTGTTATCACATATCCTGTAATTCCGTCACAATTTGTTGATGTGTTGCCAACAAATCTGTTTCGATTTCAAGTTCAGAACTGATGTTTTCTCTTGGAAGGTGATCACTGCTATACAAATGTGTTAGCGCCACTTCAAGCTTCATGCTGAAAGGAATTCAGAAATAGCCCTGGGAACATTTAGTATTTCCTTGAAAAAGCTGTGGATTGTCATTAACTGACAAACAGTCCGCTGCCAAGTTCTTGCAAGAATTGTATTTGTTGTCTGATGCCAAACAGCCTCTTTAAATGCTAATGAACAAAGTATGGCATGCATTCTGTTCTTGATGGATTATGCCTATACCTTCTGTGGTCAACAGAAGGGGAATTCCCGGCCCATATGATTTCCATTCTGGCACACTACTTTTTTCTCTGCTTACAAGGCAGTAAGCACTCAAATAAATTAGTCAATCTTATTTTTAAATTAAGTATAGCCTCCGCACCTAACTCACATGTATAAAATCTGAGGGAACTATGCCAGGCTGCCTACGCACTGTATGTGTTTTGTTTTCTTTAGAGGATTAAGCTCCTGACTTTAATATTAGTGATGCTCACTGTATACTGATATGCCTTTTAAATCCAGACATGAATGTTTCATAAACAGCTGATTTACATGTTTGTCTTTACCTCTTTGGAGACAGATTTAAGGAGTTACATTTTAAAATTGTCTTCTTTAGTGGTTTTCATAATTTGCTGCTACTGAATGAGCTGGCTTGATACAGAAATACATTAAAGAACTATATTTTGCTACCATGTGTACGTGTAGTTTTATAGCCAGTAGGAGCTTCAGATCTGTATATATCAATACCTTTGATTATACCTTCAAGCCCAGCTTTCCAAGAAGCATAAATTGTGTAGCAAATGATAAGCTCAAGAGTTGTACACTGAAAAACTTTGTGCGATGTGATATTTTAATTGGTTTTAATTGTCTTTTGATAACTGCTGCTAGTCAGATGATCCCCTCCTAGTTTAGGATCATCATGCAACCTTCCAAATAGTTTTTCTAGCTAATGTGAAATAAAAATTTGACTGGTTCATTCAGGAAAGTTGAACTTTCAATAAAACATGAGTTCGTGGCGGGAAAAAAAGCATCTTACCCTCTACCCACTTATACAGGCTGAAGGACTGTTTTTCTCTTTTACACTGACCCATTTCTGAAGATTGTGTTTTTGCATGGAGAAATCATGTTTCTAAGTTAGTGAGAAGTTTGGTCAAAGCTTGCCCTGCTCTATGGAGAAAAAAAAAAATCCTCAATGCCTTTTAGATGATATTCTTATAGGGAAAAGGAGGGGGGAAAAAAGAAAGAAAAAAAATTAAGACTAACAAAAGTATCCTGTGTCTCTAAGTTGCTGGAAGTGCTGGACATGCTTATGTAAATATCCTGGACAAATCAAGATATCTTGTCACCTTCCATTCAGTAGTAGCAAATGAAACAGATTTACTGTATTTACAGGTATTAGTATTACAAGAAAACAAATTTATCTGGTAGCCTTACTCTTATTTGAAATGAGCAATTTCTTCTAATCTTCTAGCTATTTATAGTAAGACCTTTATAAGCTCAAACTAATTAATAAATGAGATCAATTTCAATAATTTTTTTCTTGTTCAAAACCACTTAATCATTCATTTTAGTAACATTTTAAAGGCCATGTCTAAAATAGATTTGCACCCATGTCCCCAGTGTGAATTTTTCACTCTTTGGCAGCATGCAATAGGTAGGGTATAATGACCTTTTCTCTGTTTGGAACAGGGATTAGAATAATATATTTGACCCTTTTTACTCACCTGGGAGTGATGCTAGTCTCCATGTTCAATACAGTAAAATATGTCTCTAGTGTCCCAAGGTTAAGGCCATGACTTTAAACTATTTAACACAAGCTATCAGGCTGATTCACCTCAGTCAGTCTCTACAGAGGGGTTGTTTTTACTTTTTCTATCTTTTTTTATTAGGCTGAATTATATATACTTCATCACAACAATTTCTTATCCACAATACAATTAAGGGAAATATTTTGCATTACAAACAAAGCAAGTTAACCTGGTCACATTGTGCATTATAACAAAATTTATGGCTGCATAAATAGCAGTGTAAACTTACAGAAAGACTGGTAATTATAGTGCCATTGATGGTTTTTGTTGCTTTAATTCTGAAGCAGCCAGAATGATTAAACTGAATCTTAATTGACTTCTCCATTAAAAATGCTGGCAGAGAAGCTCCCTTAACCTTTCTCATTGATTGAACACAACAATCACCATTCAATTATAATGCAAAAGGACATTTGTTATAATGCACGAAAGATGCATGAGCCATTTCCTTTTACTCAAGACAATCAATGAGATGACTCCTACCTCAAAGAAAGAAAGGTGAAGTTAGTGTACCTGCAGGAGCATTAAAGTCAAAGCTGAACCCAGGTAACTGCAAATACTACAATTTTCAGGGGATGGAAGATTATTTCAGTCAAAAAAACCCCAAGCAATTCCTTATTTTGTGAGGAATAAATATGCTCTTTAAAGATGGATAAAAATAGAGAATTGGGAGTTAATTCACCAAATTTATCAATAAATTCCCATTTTATAAAACTAAGTGAAATATTAAGTTACAAACTCTCTCATATAAAGAGTCTAGGTACATCATAACTAGAACTAAAAGTCAGACCTGGATTTTTTAATGATTTTTTTAATATCTTAATTTTGTGTTTATGAGGCATATTTTGTATGTTTAAGAAGTCACAATTCAGAATGGATAGAGCGTGATAATGTCACATGCTGAACATGAATACTGCAATCACTAACAAATAGCACCACTTCTGCACTTGGAAAACTAACAGGAATTATTTCTGAACCACAAAAAACACAGTAGTAATTGCCTTAACTGTATCTTTCTTTCCTCAAGCAAAGAAGGAAAAGGACACAAGGTAGTTAGTGCATTACATATATTTGGTAAGATTGCTATTTAAGAGCTAACTTTCACAAGCTTTCTAGTGAGATCTGTTTTTTAAAGCTGGCATATGTTATCTTGAAAAAGTCATTCACTTCAGTCCAAAAAGTACATTTTTAGAATTGGTGTGGAAGCCCTTATGCCACTCTTGTTTTCTGTTGCTAGAATTGAGGGACTGGAAAGTCATGGCAGAGAGAAGAAGGAGCAGCCAGATTGCTTATTCCATTTATGCCACTTGCAGGTGTGGAGCTTGCCTCTGTATTGCTTTGCACCAAATCAGATAAGCCTCTGGGCTTGCTGTAGCTTTGCAGAGTGAGCTCTACTCCCAAAGCAAAGCAGGCAGGAGCTGGAGACTCCGTAGTATGTTTTCAGCTCTGTTCTCCAAAATGTTTGTGCTGAGTTTCCATCACCAGAGTTTGAGTAATACAAATCCATTCAAATTTTCACTTTTAGCCTCTTGACCGTTTTGCAGCAGTTCTTTGCCTTTTCCTGTAAGTCTTTGGGTTCAGTGTGTATGATGGACAGGATGAGTACTAATTCAAAGCTATCCATATACTTCTCGTTGTTTGCAGTTTAGCTGTTCTGTCTCTGTTAAAACATTGAGATACAGTTCAACATCCATTTGCTGAAAGATGTTAGTGCTGCCATCAGATTTTAAAAGCCCCATAATTTAGTACGTGTTTTGAATCTTTACATGCATTTCCCAGTAGAAATCACCATCTGATATCTGCCTGGGTACTTATTTCTTCTCCTGCTTAGCCTCTTTCTTATATTACTCCAACTTCTTCTTTCAGATAAAGCACATCCTTTTTATGCTGTTAATTCAATTGTCAAATATGTGTCATGTTTACCAGAATCAATAGTAGCCAAAAAGATTGCAGGGCTGAGAAAACTATCCTATACAAATTAAAATCCTGAAAAATTACTCCAAACCGTCTGACGGTCACTCTTCTAATGTGAAATCAGTAATAAACAAACCAAAATAACAACAGGAAGTGAAAGCAGGGGAAACATGCTGTAATGGCTATCTGCTCCTGGGTTACCAGGGAATGTTGTTTTTCCATTATCTTTTTTGAACTATAAACCTTACATGACATGTTTCATGCCCTACTATTTCTTGTAGGCTGATAAGCAGTTTTTTGACACCACTTCAATAAATAATTAATAACAACTAGGAGACCAGTATTTTCTGCTTGAATATAATAATTTTATTCATAAGAAATACACTTTTCCAAATTCTCTGTGATGTTCTGATGACCACAGTTATTGCATAAATAGCTATCTAAACTATGAATGTGGTCTTGATAATTCACATAGTAAGACATTTTAATTTTAAAATTTTCTAAATGTCTATCACCTATAACATTTTATTTTAAAAGACAGAATTTTCTCAGAGTTGTTTATTATGTCAGTAGATTCACAGTATAATTAAAAATAAGATTGAGTCTATTTTTCTGAATGGTGGAAAGTCTGAATACTGGTTCACAGTGTGAAATATTGTAAAACAAGACAATGTGTTATAATTGCATTGTCATTTACAATACAAGATATTCTAAAACATTGAACTTGTGCCTCAAATGCATGAACAGTACTGAAAGCAGAGCCCAAAATTTTGGTCTTTACCACTATTAAGGTGGTTTCCCCATATCCCCCTCCACCTAAGCCTTACATACTATTACATAGTGGGTGAAAAAGTGAGAAAAGTGAGATCTGAACTACACTTCTCCATTGTGGAATATTTAATCCCTTTGGAAAAGTGAGCAGAAAGTTCAAATACTGTTGTTCACACTGAGGGAGACCAGAACTCTGTGTCCTTTAGAGCTGCAGGATTTGGCACTGGTTTCTGATTTGACACTTTCAAGAATAACAACCAAGATTTCTTTCCCCATCTCAACCTCTCTGTTCCTTTTCTTCCCAACTTCTTCCTCTCCCTCTTTTAATGTGATCATAGCCAAATAGGAAGTTGATTCAACATTTCTCATATTTAGTAATCCACAGAAAAAATGAGGGAACAAGAGGACTGACACAAAGAAATACAAATGCATTCAAACATATAAACCCTTAGCAGAATAGCCCTCTGTTTTGATGGAAGCATGTCAGCTTTAGAGCAATCCTGCTGACAGCTGCTTGTTTCTATACCTGCTGCTTTTACCCACTCAGTTGTACAGAACTAGCTCTTTGTGCTCCATGCTTTATCGGGAAAGAAATCTCCAGTGTTAGGGCAGAAATGGGGACCTTTCTTACTTTTAAGACAATTACTAGCAAGCTTGCTGCTATTTGGCAGGCAACAGTGCAGAAGGAGGTGTGCTACCACAGAACTCGTCTTGTGTGTCCCACACAGGCACAATTTCTTGACTTTGCAAAGGGAAAAGAAAAACTAAAAAATTTTTTTCATAAGCTGGATAACAATAGTAATCTAAAATGCACAATGGGAAAAATATCTTGTTAGAACAATTTTCAGGTTTCAGGTGAAGTGCCTTGTAAATACAACCTGTCCAAAACTGTAAAAACTGTTACTAAGAAAGTAAATTATTCTTAGTAAATCTGTCATGTTTTGTATGTATCCAGTTATTATCATCTTCAATGTTATGCAAACCTTTTTTGGCGCAAGGGAAGTCTCTTGTCCTTTATAAAAGAAGGTAAATACACTGAAAAATGCTGCCACAGTGAACTAGCATTAAAATAGTAGTGACTAAATTCAGGTGTTCAAGCAGTTTAACAGTTCTCACAGACAGACAAGTTTTAGAATATTGTCATGAACATATTGGGATCAAAAGTACTGACCTGGAAGTCTTGTTAGAAGAGATTTTTTTAAGTACTTTGAGGGTCTATATTCTATTTGGACCAAAAAATACCCGGATAATTGTACTTATGGTGTGTTGGCACTCCCGTTTTATTTCCTAGTGGGCTGTAAATATTCATGTGGAAAAGAAAAAAACCAGCCAAGTCACTATAAAACTCACACGTGTTTCAACTACCGAATATAACTTTTGGAAAATTTTATTGTTCCCATGTCTCTTCTCCCCAGCCTACTTTTGGACCCAGCAATAAAGAAAAATAAAATGTAACCCTTAATGTAATGGTTGTGTATTTAATGCCTATAACACACCATTAAAATGCACTTGAGAGATTCCAGTTTGTTACATTTAGTAGTAGACTATGACTACTAGTAAACTGCTGAAAATGTCTGAATGAGAGTTGAAGGTGTGACAAGGAGGGAAATCATATGACATAATTTTTAAAAATTTAAGAAAATTAAATTAAAGCTGTTTCAGTTTTGCTATAAACAAAGAGAGATTTCATGTGCAAATAGTATTTATTTGAATTGCTGCAGGTCAATCCATAAATATTGTGCTCTTGCCTTCATTTCACAAGAAACAAGGAAGAAGAATATAACTCCTGAATTTTCCTGTTATTTATTTCAGCGCAGCCTTATCTCTTCTGAGCTTCCTGGCTGTCACTGACTAACACCTAGAAGCAAATTTGTTGTTAGCCAGTGAAAAATGAAAAAAAGTGTACAAGTACATTACAGAGTTTAAGAAAACAATGCAATAAAATGAATTATGAACACTGTAAAACTGAAATAAGCAAACATTGCCTGGCACTTATTTTGTCACTCAGCCACACAGGTGACTGAAGTGTAATGTAGAAATATCTGACTTAGCTTACTGGATAATGGTGAAAACACAAGGTTTAATGAAGACTAAGGAGGGTAAATTAAACTTCAAGATTTCTGGTTTATTGTGGTTAACTGCTATTGGTACTCAGGGTAGGTTGTGTGAGGCAGCTGGAATGTTTCTACACTGTGCTAGTCTCACCTCTGTTAGCTGATGTGAAACTACTATGAGAAAGACCACTGGTGTTATGCATTTAATCTGCTTATGCGTGCAGGTGGACAACATGAGAGGGACTGGGGCCTCCAAAGAACAGAAAGCAGTATTCCACAGCGAGTCAAAAAGAAAACAGAAGGAAAAGGAGATGAGATCCTCAGTTATGGCCATGCAGATTTTAAACTGAAATGTAGTGTCAAAGAATACTGGTAAGAAATGCCACCTTGCTAGTTTGGTTGAATGTTAACATTGGGTATAAAAAGTGCCTCTGTGGGAAGGCTGTGTAGGGAAGAAAGCTGTGATTGTCATCTGCAGATAGAAACAACTGTAAGAAGAATGTGAGTGAGTCTGAAAGTTGTCTAGAGCACCTGCACAATTTAGGTGGGAAGTGGAGATCTTCCAAACAGAAATGTAAAGCTGGGGGGGGGGGGGGGGGGGAGAATAAAAAAAAAAAAAGTGAAAAAAGTGAAGCTGAAGGAAGTGATCTTTTAGAAGGGGAATTTTTTATCTGGATAACAAGAGAGAAAGTAGTTTGGAGAACTGTTTGAGATAAAGTTTTTAGCCTTCAGTGGGGCAGCCCCTCTGTATATCGCTGACAATGCAAAAAAGTTATACAGTTGCAATGCAGTGTAATCTAACCAGTGAGCTATCATTATTTGTTTATTGACTAGAAACAGACAAAGAAAGCATATATATATTTTTAGAACTCCTTAACTATCTCTTTGAATCATTGAAATGATTTTATCATACTTACAGGCAGAAAATGTTTTGTCACTTCAGATAAAGTAGGATGAAAATTGGTTGAGATGAGTACAATAAAATAAAATGTATTAAATCCACGTACAAGCTCCGTTATTATGGTATGTGTTAAATCATTACTGAAGAGTTGTTGAAGAGAAGTACATTAGAAACACCTCCACTGCACTTACTAAAACACACTTTTACCTGTAACTCACAAAACTACAATACAATGAACCTGAGACTTTGTGGTTGGCTTAGTAGGATTTTAAGTCCTGCTGCAGCCTCCAAACTCTTTTTATAGAAGTTTCTTTTTCTTTAATAAGCCAGTTGTTTTCATTAATTACTAATTATTTTTCATAAGCACAGGATGTGTCAAAGTGTGTGACCTTCCGTGGAGAAAATATCTTGGTGGCAATTGAAAAATGTTATACCAGACAAGAATTACTTAAGACCAGTTAAAGTTATTTGACAAATTCAAAGGAATCTATGTTGCAGTATTATCTTTATATCTTACTACTGGGAAAAAAAACATAGATTGTTTATAAATAAATTTCCAAGTACTTGATAATATGTATGCTGATAAATGATATCCTACTTTAATTAGCTCATGCATAAGGCTACCAATACAGGCACTGAATTCAGGACACCCCCAAAAGTTAGCTTATAACACAAAGTTAACTTCTGGCTACTGTTTATGAGCTATGCTTATGCTACACTTAAGTTATTTTGGGAACTGTGTTGTCTTTGGCATTAAGAAGCAATTCTTTCTGCAGGAATTTTTTGCACCAGAGGAGAGATTAGTTATTTCTCTGTAGCACTGATACAGGAACAGGATCATTTTGTGAGTGATGGAAACACTTGTTCAAATCAAAAAAAGCGTCTATTCTAACTTATACTGAAATAGAAAGCTACTGTTACAGTGCATTTCTGATTAAATGTATCTCATCACGATACATATTCCATTAAATGTCACACAGAAAGAAAGTTTATGGAATAGTAATTGCATGTGGCTTAATCAGATAGTCAACAGGGTCAGTTTGATAATGTTGAAACATTGAACAGAAAAGTTGTTGCATTTGCCTATACTTTAAAAGTACCAAACAGGAAAAGTCACAATCTTTTTCTCAGTACCTACCTTCTCAAATAAGCAACTCAAGCAACATCATAAATTATTCATGCTTCCTTATACTGAAGAATACTATATTCCCATTTTCTTCTAAAGGTCTCCAGGCCCTGGTACTCTGCAGTCACTCCTTCTATTGCTAAAGGTCTCCGATTTGTGCATACCCTTATTTCTGATTTTATGGGGAAAATATAAGCGTTTGAATTATCTCAAGATAAAGTTTTATCTAAATTTGTATTTTTCCTCAGATTCTAAAAGGAATATGTTTCTGTAACTTTAGGTTATATAAGTGAAAACAAGATATTTAACTTCTTGGACTGTCCTAGAGATAAGAAAGGTTACTTACAGAGTAACTATCTTGTCAACCTGAGGAAGAAGAATGTAAAGAGACCTTTGATATTGCATGGTTAATACTTAAGCAGTAAAATGCTGAAGATGAAACTGCACACTCGGTACCAATTATCCCTGTAGAAATGTATCTTACAATACAGTCTCCAATCGCTTAACAATTGAACTTTATATAATTCTTATTCTGTTATTCATTTAATTTCTTTCTTCTGTTATTTTAACTAACTTCTAATAATGGATAAAACACCTCACTGGAAATCATTACTTTAACTGAACACATTGTAGTACATATGTGCGTAGTACTCTTAAGGACTTATTAGTTAAATTCTGAAAAGTTGCTGTAAGGTCTATGGACTATTTCTGTTTAACATTGAGCATTTTCATTAATTAAAAAAAAATTAATAATTTTATTTACTACTACCTTTGAGCCAAAATTTAATTTCAGTCAGATTCCAACATATTTTTTCTATCATTAAAATCTGAGCCTTACAAGATTCCATTTGTCCTTCTCTTTAAATTCTATCAGTAACGTTCCTCTGAGTAACATCAGCAATGTTTCTATCCTAAGATCTCACCTAGCTGTCTGTGTTTCCTAGAAACATTAAGAAAGTTAATTGAAGACTTCAAAATGTCACTTTAAAAAATATGATCCTGAATCTGTAGAGTTTGTAAAGACTATTTCATCCTGAAAATTTGTATTTTAAAAGTATCATTATTTTATGAAGTGTACCAAGTTTCAGTGTTGTGCCACCAATTCATCTAAAGTCAGGTAATATTAATGTTTTGATTCATATGCATTTTGATAAAATTATCTTACGTATTTATTACGTTCAGTTGCAGTCACTTGTTTCTTGGACTTCAGATTTGCTATTTTTTTTTCCTAGACATATTTTCATTATTGCAGCCATCTAGTAAAATTTCCTTTCCTCTAACTGTATATAAAACTTGTGAAGAAATGGGTATTAACCAAGAACCTTATCTGTACTCTTAAAATAAATGTCTGCTTTACTCAAGAAAGTTGAAAATAACAAGTCACTTTGGTAGGAAAAAACCCCCCAATAAACAGATTTGGTAAACAGTTGGAAAATTAATACTATTACTGGAAATAAATAGCAGATTTTATACCATGCCACCTCTAGAATGGACAGAGTTCTTGATCAGGTAAATTGAATCAAGAAGAGATTAAACTAGGATATATCCAGGAGATACTAGATTAGGAAATAAAGCATTGAACTAACTTATGTGATATCATGTGTTAATGATTAATCATAGTTTAAGTAGATCTTTTCTGACATTAAATATGTTGCTTTCAATTATACCAAGACCAGATGACAGTATATAATTTAAAAAAAAAAAGAGAAAATTTGCACAACGTGTAATAATTAACAGGAAAGTAAGAAGAAGAATAACTGATATTGATGTAGGTAGTCACCATACATATTTAAGATATCCTGGCCAAAAAAAAACCAACAAAAACCTAAATATTTAATTTCTGTAAGATTTTTTTTTTCACTTGATACTTAACCATTAAAAATTCCTATATTCAACCAATCCTAAAAAAAAAATTAATAAAATAAATTAATTCAAATCTTAGAAAACTCAGTGTATGTTCAAACACACACAAATTTGGAGAATCCCAGTTTTAGGAGTCCTTTACAGAACTCCAGTACGTTAACTGAGGAAGTGTTTCTCTTTGCAGCCTTTGACAAGATTTTACACAAAGTAGTGCTACTGGTTTGCAGGGACCTGGAGATCAGCAGTTCCTCTGTGGTACACAAAACCAGACACCTAAGCATTGGGAGCACTAAGAGGTAACTACTCTGCAATGTCAACTGAGGCAATGGCACTTAAATTACTATGCTAGAACAGTCATGAATTTAAAGACAAGGACCTCATGTATGCCAAGTTACAATGACATCTGTCTTTCATCCATCCCTAACAAAAGTATAACTCAAATTTACAATGTACTAATCCCACTGATCATTTCTTTCATTTGCAGTTAAATCAACATCACTTGATATTACCCTGTCATGGTTTAACCCCAGCCAGCAACTAAGTACCACACAGCTCACTCCCCTCGCTGGTGGAATGGGGGAGAGATCTGGAAGGGTAAAAAGTGAAAAAACTTGTGGGTTGAGATAAAGACAGTTCAAGAGGTAAAGCAAAAGCCATGCTCACAAGCAAAGCAAAACAAGGAATTCCTTTAATACTTCCAATTTTCAGGCAGATGTTCAGTCATTTCCAGGAAAACAGGGCTCCATCACATCTAATGGTTAATTGGGAATTCAAATACCATCACTCCAAATGTCCTGCCTCCCTTCTTCTTGCCCCAGTTTTACATGCTGAGTATGCATCATGTGGTATGGAACATCTCTTTAGTCAGTTGAGGCCAGATGTCCCGACTATGTCCCCTCCGACCTTCTTGTGCACCCCCATCCTACACACTGGGGTGTGAAAGGAGCAGAAAAAGCCTTGACTCTATGTAAGCACTACACAGCAATAATTAAAACATCTCTACATTACCAACACTGTTTTCAGCACAAAGCCAAAACATAGCACTATACTATGCAGAAAATTAACTTTATCCCAGCCAAAACCAGCACACGCCCTCAGGCAATGACTAATTCAAATTTCTTTCCAAATTCTTTCTGCTTCCACAAGGAAACTGTAAGGCAGTAACTAGGCAACTAGAGTATAAACTATTAGACTCCTCAGTTAAGGCAGATGAATCTTTGTGAAACTGTGGTGGTTAGAGTTGGCAAGTATTGTATCACTGTATTTAGAACCTTACCAGGAAGGAAAACACATAACTGAATGCTGCTGAAACTGTAAATGACAAATTAGTGATAAATTCAGTAACACTCGAAATTTGTCTCTGAATTGCTATTAATCATTATTAACATAACAAAAATGAAAACACAAGTAAATTTTCCTGAACATTTTCCCTTTCTGTGTAGTACCAGTCCCCCAATATTCTCCAGCTAGATCAGCTGAATTTTACCACATTGTCTCACTACAATTATATGGAAGCTTTCTTAGACATATAATTAATCTACATGCCTACATCTACCAGAATCAAGCTCACATGACTTATCTTCAAAAAATCCAGAAGATAACCTCTGAACTACGTGTAAAAACTCATTTATCTCACCTTCCTTTAAAACTTTATAGTAGTTCATCACTTTTCTGGTGATCTTTATTCTTTAGTTAAAGGAATTGAAGGTGCTGTGAGCTGACATCACACCATGAGTTCAATAACTGAAAGAGAAAATATTTGCTTTGCAAGTAAAACATTGGGAAGGACTCACTAAATTCGATATTATTAACATGAAAGACAAGACACTTAAAGGTTACTTTTCCTTCCTATTTCAGCTACCCAATGCTTGGCCTTCCCTCTGACGCACTCTGCACAGTGTTTTAACAACTAACTCCTAATTTATATGGAGTTTATTGGAGAAAGGTGATTTTCACTCTTTCAGTTCTGAATGTCTCACTATTCAGTGAGAACAAGGAGAAATAATCTGCATTTCATCATGTTAACAGAGCAGACTTGGTTATAGGTAGGTTATAGCCCAGGTGTATCTTAAATTGCATCCTTAACATCTGAACCTTTCCAAATGTAATGAAAACACATTCAGTCTCAGATTTCAAGATCACCATGTTTTAATAGTAAGGGGTTTTTTTAACATGAGGAAAAATTTCAAATGTTCCTCTTGATATATGTAACCTAACACACCGAGACTCATTTGTTAGTAGGCCCTCCATAATCCAAGCCGGTTAGTTGAAATGAAGTTTCTTAATTTCAACATATATTTTTAATTATTTTAAATAATGCAATTATCAAAAATTGTTAAAACCAAAATTTTACTCCTTTTTCCAATCCAAACATTTGGTGCTTTTTCCATCTTAAAGCTGATGAATAACCAGCAATAACAGCATTATTGTCTTCTGCCCAAAGATGGTTGTTGTTCTGTGCATCGATGTATACTTGTGGCTGACATTTTCTTTCTGTATTTCAAAACACATAGAGATTAGAAGGTATTTTTAATTAAAATGATTACTGTTGTGGTAATGTTATTGAGCAATATTTTGGCATAAATATGTTCACTGTTATAAGTGTAATTCTATTTTTCATCTTCATGCTAAGTAATATTTATATAGTTCATCTTTAAATTGTGTAAAATTGGATTTGATCCCAACTGCTAGGAGGTGTTGTTTTTAAAACAAGGCTAAGCAAGCACAAAAGTTTAAATGAAGTTACAGATTTTATTAGCATTCAGACAAAACAAGTTCAGCCAGGTTGGCTTGTGCAGTTATTCCAGTCTGACTCCAGTGACTTTCCACTGCATTGACCTTTTAAAGGGAGACTGTATTTTGTTACAACCTATGGTGCTTTTGAAAGGAAGAAATACTTCGGGTAATATGACATGATGCAGGTCATAACGATTGGTAACAGGCATTCATCAGCCTCTTATAGACACTCCTATTAAAGCCATTTCATTAACCATCACAACAAAGTTCAGCAAGATAAAGAAAAATGTTAACAAAACCCCCCTGCAAGATTCTCTCTTCTGCAACACCAGTCCCTAGAAATGTTCAGAATACTTAGAATCACAGAATGGTTTGAGTTGGAAGGGACTTTAAACATAATCTAGTTCCAACCCCCCTGCCATGAGCAGGGACACCTTCCACTAAACCAGGTTGCTCAAAGCCTCAACCAACCTGGCCTTGGACACTTGCAGGGAGATGGCACCCACAGCTTCTCTGGGCAACCTGTTCCAGCATCTCACCACCCTCACAGTGAAAAATTTCTTCCTAATATCTAATCTAAACCTACCCTTTTCCAGTTTAAAGCCATTTCCCCTTGTTCTGTCACTAACTGTCCATGTAAAAAGTCCCTCCCCATCCTTCCTGCATCCCCTTCAGGTACTGGAAGTCCACTATAAGATCTCCCCCTGGAGCCTTCTCTTCTCCAGGCTGAACAGCTCCAACTCTCTCAGCCTGTCCTTGTAGGAGAGGTGCTTCAGTCCTTTGGTCATCCTGGTGGCCCTCTTGTGGACTCGCTCCAGTAGGTCCATGTCCTTCTTATGTTGGGGGTCTCAGAACTGAATGCAGTACTCCAGGTGAGGCCTTATGAGAGCAGAGTAAAAGGGCAGAATCACCTCCCTCAACCTGCTGGCCATATCTCTCTTGATGCAGCTCAGGGTATAGTTGACCTTCTGGGCAGCAAGCATCTATTGCCAGCTCATGTTGAGCTTGTCATCCATCAGCACCCTCGAGTCCTTCTCCTCAGGGCTGCTTTTGATCCACTCTTCATCCAGCCTGTATTTGTGCTTGGGATTGCCCCTCAGGTAGAGGACCTTACATTTGGCCTTGTTGAACTTTATGAGGTTTGCATGGGCCCACCTCTCAAGCCTGCCAACGTCCCCCGCATGGCATCCCATCCCTCCAGCGTGTTGACTAAACCACACAGCTTGGTGCTGGCAAACTTGCTGAGGGTGCACTCAATCCCACTGTCCCTGTTACCAACTTGATATAGCATCTTTTTGAAAGACAGTATGCTGAAGCAGTGATATAGGAATTCATATATAAATCTTCACTGGATCAAAGATAATGCAGTGAGTCTTATTTATATTATTATTATTCTGGCATTTTCATAATAGTCTGAAATCTTTGTTTCAACCATGAGAAAATAGGCTTCATGCAGAACACTACAGATTCTACTATTAATATGTCGACATATAGAAAAAATATGCAAACATAGGCAACTGGGTAAACAAAATATAGGTAACTCAGTGGATAGTGGAAGAAGCTTAACAATGTGCTGTCCAAAAATAATAAAGACATTCCCAAAATGCACCACTGTAAAAAAAAAACAAACCCACAATTCAAAACCAAGAACCTTAAGTTGCCTGTCATTAGTGCAGAAAGCCACCTGCACCAGGTTCTCATCTCTTTGAGATTAATCACTACAAATGTCAGAGAGTCTAATCCTACCAGATACTGCAATGGAGCATCAGACAGGACATACTGTCTCAGTGTGGTTCAAAAGGACTTCTGTGCCAGGAAAGAGCCAATCTGATGTAAACAAATGATTGTTGTTTTCTCAGACCTCAAGTGAAAACTACAGAGGATTATGCCATTGTATCTTTGTACGAGTTCAAACTGGCAGAATGAAAGACAAATTTCAATAATGATTACTGCAAGGGACTCATCCAGAGGTAAAAAGTTATAAAAAAGATGAATCCATGCTTTTTGTTTTCATCCCTCAACTACTGCCTCTTCCTGTCCTTTGGCCTTTCAAAAGCCTGTGGCAAACAATGCTTTCCTAGCTCATTGTTTTGACCTGACCATTTATTTTGTTTGTCTGTTGAATTCTGTTCATTTAGATGTATTGCAGGAGGCCTAGAAGCCCTAAGAAAACATCAGAAGTGCACTGTTAGTGATATACAAACCAGACACTTGAGTGCATTTTATCTTTCTAATTTAGACATTTGAGATCTAAATGTGTTATGTCTGACTTGGTCACCTGTCACTGACTGATAATCAGAGGAAAGAATACTACGCAGATACATTATTCTCAAGGTATATCTAACCTATTTTAGATGTTACTTTAGAACAAGATAATTTGTCACCTAAATTTGCTTATTTCTTACCACTGGCTGTAAACCAGAGTACAGGTCTATGTTGTAGGTGTTTATACTTAGTACTCCTTGTCTTAAAGAGCTCATAACATACGCCTCACCCCCTCAAAAAAAACCAAAGGGGACACTACAGAGGGGAAAAATGAAGCAACATAAGGTGACAGTATGATACAGTCTTTCTAGCTTTACATTGCCTCTTTAAAACTTTCTTCTTTATGGCTATCATGACTTGACTCTGTTGTTTCCTGTGCCACTTACTGAAAAAAATGCAAATGTCACGTAAGTAGTTCAGATGGGGCCTACTGACTTGTTGTAGACATCTCTGACACTTTTTTACGTGTATCAGCCTTTATTTGCACATTCAGAGATGTGTATTGTATCACATTGACTTTGGTTGCTCCTGGTTCAAGGTGGTATGCTCCATCATAGAATCCACCAACTCTCACTGCTGTGGTTTACTGCGGGTACATGGACCTTTGCATATTTAGAAGCAGAAAGCAAAATACAAATTATTCCTTGAGACCAAATGAAGAATATCAATAAAAAAAATCTGTGGTAAACTCTAAATCATTGAATCTATGGTTCAGCAACAAAACCTCATTCTGTCCAAGAACAGTACAGCGCCAGACAGCACTAGTAGCAACAACCTGCATACTGCCTCTTTGACTTGGTGCAAACAGGAAACAAATTTAGATCAATACCCACAATTTGGCATCAATATCCCAATTTCTGTCAAGACATCAGCAGTAAGAATCTTACTGTGTGGAGCATTGAAAATGTGCTCTCCAAATGCACTATTGACAAAAGAGCAGGACATAAGAAGAAATTAAATGAAGCTGAATAAATACTTGTATTGAATGTCAGACATTAGGAATGCATTAGTTGAAAACAGTAATCAAAAGAAACAAAAATATTTTTCAACAACCCTCTCAGCATATTTTATTGTTGCACTGTTAGTTTGTGTGCCTTGTGTGCTGCAATGCAAAACACAGAGAAAGGCACTAGGCCTCATGACTGTGAAAATGAGAGAGGGGTTGACACCCAACTTGCATCACCATGAGATTACCTAGTTTCTGAACGGACATTTTCTTTTTTTAGAGGGACAGCAAACTCATCATGCCCATTATGTCTGCTGTTTCCTACCTTTTGTGTCTTCCAGTCCTAGCTGTTTTAAAAAAGAAATAATTACAGACTTTGGAGAGAAAAACAAAAGGTCAGATAAAGATAAAAGGGCACCCAGAGGAAGAGGTTAGATGACCTAAGAACAAAGTAGCTACAAAGAATCAATATTTATCCTAGAACAATATGTGGACTTCAGCTACTCTCTGAATTTCACGGTTAACCAGTAGTATATGCTGTGCATGCTGGTTATTTTCAATATGTAAATAAACTGTATTTTTAAATAATTTCCTGAGGTACATGTGCTGAGATAAATACCTTTTGTTACTGTAGAAATGCAAATTAAAATGAAGAAATAAAATTCTATAAAGGCTTGAGCAAGTGCAAATTGCAGTTATTAATTGAACTTCTTTCTTTTGTGCTTCCTTGTTCTAAGCTTTCTTATGATCATCATTATTTAAATTTAATGTTGTGCAGTGCCAAAGGGCATCACTTTGCAGCACTTGTAACTGTAAATATCAGCTGTTGTGTGTTTTAAGATACCTTTTCCCACATCATAGAGAAAAGCTACAGGTGTGGGAAATATAATAAGAATGGGAAAAAAGCAGAGTTGCAAAAAGGGTGAGTGTATTACCATAACACTGATCTAAGAATATCTTATATTCCTTTCAATATCCACTTCTGAAGTTAGGATTTCTTTACCTCGACTTCTTCTATACGGTAGCATTCCCTGTCTAAAAACCAAAGGAGAGACATCAACAGTTTACAGTCAGTTGTTAAAGAGCTAAAGCCTGCATATTACAGGCCTGAATCATTTCTGCTGTTCCAACCCATGCTCCAGGGTCCCAACAAGAGAGTAACCATAACTGACCTTGTGAGAGTATAAACATTTAAATTGCAATCCTTTGGCAGGCAGGTATGCATATGTGGGGTAGCTATACAAACAATGACTCAAATTTCCCGGATTGGTGGTTGTATTATGATCACTTAGTGAGATTGCTTCAGCTGCTGGTTTCTCCTTTTAGACTTGGATCTTTTGGGCAAAACCAGATTATTACTTTTTTTTATTTTTCCCCATGGCAGTGTCTCTGCATTAATGTGTCACATTCATCTCTCCACAGTCTAGATTCACACTCAGTTCCATAATCATTTTCTCTGTCAGAAAAAGGAAGCACAGTGACTGATAGAGCACCTTCCATAGCCTGTGCGAGCTGGGCCAGCACAGTGGATTTGGAAACACTTCTTTAAAATGTGATGTTTATAGAAAAATGCCTTTAAGTAGATGGAAGAAGTAACTGGAGACCAGAACTGCATGAAGTGCTAAATTAAATAAAGCTTCTAGGTTTAGAAAATGAAAGTCAACAGCTTGTTGCAAGAACAGTCCCCAAGCCAACAATTCTGTGCTTGTCTGTATCTCTTATTCCTTACCTGTTGTTTCTAAGCCATTTTAAAACTTTTTACGAATTATGTAATTATTTTAATCTTTGGGTTTTTTTAACCTCAAAGTTTATTGTATGCTCACTGAGGTGCGTACTCCTTATGTTGTCATGATTTACACTGATGATGGTATTGATATCCATTTTAGGCATTTACACGTTAATCGCTTCATCATTTTCAAAGCGTTTGAAATGATGTGAAACCTGTGGTGCAGGTTACCATAATGGTGTGTTTAGAACACGAAACTGAGGGTATATTTCATACTCTGAGGCCTAGCTAGAGAGTGTAAAGCAATGTTTGAGGAAGAGTTTTGGAACTACATGTGGTAGAGAAAGCCAAGGCTGGCTCGGTCTTGCCTAGTCTACCTTTTGGGAATGACTACTGGCACAAAATATAACGAAAACCACACCTGTTTTGTTTTGGAGAGAATTAAATAGTTAACAAAAAACCCAAACCAAACAGTTCAGGAGTGAAGTAATGTGATAAACTGGGGACCTGAGGCCCAAGAATAAACTAAGAAACTAAGTTATTTGATTGTGTACATATACCTCAAGAAAATAATTTTTAAATGTCTAAAATGGCGTGAGATGAATCCCATTCTTAATTTCTTATCTACTTTCACAGGATGAACAGACATTAACTTCTTCTTGTCTAGAATAATCTTTAACAGTAAGAGCATCTACAAAGGGGTTTCAACATTGTAGTTTTATGCTGTTGATTTTTGGGGTTGATTCCATCTTTTCTATCATGATACACATTTGTACATTGTGAAAAGCACTGTAGGGATGCAAATATTCTTATGGGGAACATCTTTTGGAAAACTTAAGAAAAATAAGTTGAGGTAACCATTTAGAGGTTGTGAGGACCAAACCTGTCATCTATGTCTGAAAAATTTACTGTCTTAAATTATTCTATATTTTTTATACTCTTCTTTCTTCTGAAAGGCAAGCAGAAAAACTTAAACTTCTTAGGTAATGTTGAAAGTCATAAAACTTGAACTATTTAAAACTTATTTTGAGTGTTTTTAAAATCTTATCCATGGTCTTTGTCCCAGAAATTACACAAAGAAGCCCTGAACATTAAAAAAAAAGTAAAAGTTGCTTCTCTAAAAACTACACCAGAATTGTTAACATATTTTCTTTTAAATTTGTATCCAGTCTTTCCTCTGTCTTGTACTGGCACAGAAAAAAACATAACCCCTATACATAAAGGAAAAATTCAGACTGTGTCTGAACATCCTGAGCTGTTATTCTATTTCATCACTATTTGAATAGCCATTATTTGTCTTCTGGTGCCCCACTTCTGACAAATTTCTGCTTGATGAGAGCCTCTGAGGTATAGATTTATAGTTTTCACTCACTTGATGAAAATAATTTTCTTTTGCTGAATGAGATTGTGATTCCTTTATTTTTCTAAATATTTCCTCTCAAAAGAGGTGTCTCACATGGCTTGGCACATAGATGCTAACCACGTATTTATTGCTATTTCTATCCACTTATTTTTCTTAGATTTCAAGCTCCTTGAGATGAGAGTCTGCAATCTTATTCATAAGTTAGCAGTTAGAGTGATCCTAGTTAGCTCTCTTAGCCACAATTGTACCATGCATGTATTGTAATAGCAATAATAGAAGACACTGAAAAATAGATGGTGTATCCGGTGTTTTGAAGCAAAACAAATTCATAAAGACACGAGTTTGACCTCATCTCACCTTATTACAGCTGATTCTGTTTTGAGCAGAAGATGGGACTAAATGACCTCCTGATGTCCCTTGCAATATGAATTATCCTATGGTCTTATGAATCTCAACTGTTGGATTTCATTGTTCTTTTGCCTTTTCTGGAAACAAAATATCAAAAAATATAGTTTCTGCTTTAAATTTTTTTTATGCATAGATGTGTATAAGAGATATGTATAAATACAAATATACAAATAATGGACTCTTATTCTTAAAGGTATCTAAGATTGATTCAGTGTTGCTAGTTTCATGGAAATAAATTTATGATGTTTTAGAAGAGGAAACCAAAACGAAATTGACTGAAAAGGTTGTTTTAAGAAGCCAGTCAACGCATTCACCAGAAGCTATTGCATACCCCTCACTAGAATATTCTTAACCTATGATAGTTGTTTGTGCTTTTTGGAGGGGTTCATTATTTTTAACTGTTAACAAAGGCTGCAAGTTGCACTTTCAGTTTAGAGTCACAGTCTTACTGTGGCATCAGTGAAAACACTCAAACACTCTTTTTTCCCATTCCTTTCTTTCCTATGTCAAAACTAGATCATATTTTGTACACGTTTTCTGGTAAAATTGAAGAGAACAATTTTATGTTTGAAATATAAAATCAATCTTAATGTTAAAATTGAGCTATATAGGCTTTTCTAATATTTGAGAGCAATCTCACTCTCTGAGGAATCTGTGTACAAACTCAAATCTGAAAGAAAATGGTGGTGTTTTTACAGTATGTGAACACAACCATCTGATTTATAGTTCAATCTGTTAATGCACTCTGTTATTAGGCCACCTGGCAGTTTTATGCATTGTGAATTTAAAGAGGAGCTCAATGTAACATAAGCTTTACAAGCTGGGGAAATATTATTGAAATGAAACATGAATGAGAACCATTTAAACAATAAAATAATGTGTGTAGACTATATATTTTTTTCATTTTAGTAAATGCACAGCCTAGGTTTTATTTGCTGAGAGACTCTGACAATGAAACTTTAAACTAGCTGCTTTTCATAATACTGGCAATCCTATAGTTTTTGATGTTCACATCAGTGAAACCAAAACCATATCTCTCTATTACATCAGGAAACTGCAGTTTGGAAAATGGTTTTCACAGTTTTGTTAAGGTAATATTTAATTATTGCATGGGTTGAAGTTCATTGATCAACAAGCTATATATACATATATAAGTCTGCACCAAAAATTGATATACAGGTTTACCAGCCCACACTGGATCATGAGCTATGGCCTCTAGGAAAATAAAGACTATTTTAATAACCATAGTTAGTTATAAGTATGTGTATATATAAATATGTACATATATAAGTAATGTACACACACATATAAAAATATTAGTTCTACCTTTTTGTTTTAGGCCTTTATAGTACTTGTTTTAAAGCTTCCTATACAACTAGGATGCTAGAAACTTTTTTTTTTCTATTTAAAATGAAATCTGAGCAGATTCTCATGACCTCAAGGCTAGGGTTTTAAGTACAAGAAGAGTTGTCAGAGCTGGAGATATAAAATAAGCATTCTATTATTCTATATAATAGGATAACCTCTCCTCACCTCTCACACAACCCTGAAGGCACCTAAATTTTCCTAGGTACTTATAAGCATGTCTACATTTTGAGCCGCCTTTCAGTTAAATGTTTGCTAATTTGTCCAATACCCACAGGAGATGATTTTCCTTGGAGTTAAGAGTCAAAATGGAATCTTATCTGCCATTTGTTGCTGTTTAAACAATGATAAAATAGAGATTTTACATACAGTGGAAACACACAGAAAACAGAATGGGCAGAATGCCTTTTTATCTTGCCTAGGTAGTTACTTCAGGCTCTTCAGAAGTCCTGCTTTTTCCTTTATCAAGGGGCAGGGCCAAGAGGAATTAGGAATGGGTAGAGCAGTTGCTGTGTCTTCTCAAGATTTTACTGGTTGTGAGCTGGGAAGGATGGTTTGCACTGCAATAAAGTGCAACAAAATAAAGATTCAAAGGAATTATTATAAATTTCTGAGTCACAGTTCTTTCCCCATGGCAGGGCAGATAAGCACCTGCCTTTATTCAAAGCAAGAAGTGAGGTTAAGCACCTCTACAAAAAATCTTGCAAGTATGTTTATTAATATAAACTTCTTAGCACCTACAAGCATGCTCCAAAAGGCACAGAGTAAAGAGAAGTAACTCAACAGGGAATAAACACTGTTAGAACACCAGTGTTTATCTCCCTGCTACTTGGCCATAGTATTTAAATCATATACAAGGCTTTGTAACTGACTCTGAAGTATAGAACAGCAAAGTCTTACATAGGTAACAGTTTATTTTCATCTGTAAGATCCAAGCTCCTTACCTGAAGACAGGCAGAGGAAGGCTTCAATCCAAGTAGTTCACATCTTTGATGAGTGCTTTTATCACGGAAAGGTTGAGGTTGGAAGGGACCTTTGAAGGTCATCTGGTCCAACCCTCCTGCTTAAACAGGACCACCTGTAGGCCATTGCCCAGAACAATGTTCACATGGCTTCAGTTATCTCCATTGATGGAGACTCCACAACCTTTTTGGGCAACCTGTGCCAGGGCTCAGTTACCCTTAAAGTAACAATGTATTTCCTGATATTCAGATGGAACCTCCTGTGTTTCAGTCTGTGCCCATTGCCTCATGTCCTGTCACTAGGTACCACTGAAATGAGCCTGGGTCTGTGCTCTTTGTACCCTCCCTTCAGGTATTTATGTAAATTGATAAGATCCACACCCCCACCCCACCCCCTTCCCCCTGAGCCTTCTCCAGGCTGAACAGTCCCAGCTCTCTCAGCCTTTCCTCATAGCTGAGATGGTCCATCTTGCACTTGACTCTCTCCAGGGTGTCCATGTATCTCTTGTAGTGAGGAGCCCAGAACTGGACATAATACTCGAAGTGTGGCTTCACCGTGCTAATTAGAGGGGAATGATCACCTCCCTCAACCTGCTGGCAAAACTACTCACCTTCTTTGCCTCAAGGGCAAGTTGAACTTGTCCACTAGAACCCCCAAGTGCTTTTCTGCCAAGCTGCTTTCCAATTGGGTGGCCTCCAGCATATACTGATGGATGGGGTTATTTCTTCCCATGTGCAAGACTTTGTACTTTCCCTTGTTGAACTTCATGAGGTTCCTGTTAGTCCATTTCTCCAGCCTGTTGAGGTCCCTCTGGGTGGTTCACAACCCTCTTGTGTAACAGCCACTCCTCTCAGTTTTGTGTTGTCTGCAAACTTGCTGAGGGTACGCAGATTATTAATTATAATAATTTTGAACAATATTTGACCCAGTATTGACCACTGACATACACTGCTAGTTACTGGCCTCCAATTAAACTTTGCACCTTTGATCACCATCTTCTGAGCCCAGTTGTTCAGCCAGTTTTCAATTCACCTCACTGCTCATTCAGCCTGTATATCAACAGCTTCTCTAGGAGGTTCTTATGGGAGACAGCGTCAAAGGCCTTACTGAAGTCCAGGTATCACTGAACCATAAGGTGTTAGGCAAAGATACTACTACTAATTCTCTAAATTATTAATAAGATGGAGGCAGACATCACCAGACAGGAGTTAAATTATTCTATAAAAATAATAATTTTTGTCAGCACCTACAACACTTGCACCAACTAAAGATGGGCTATGGGATTACTCAGTGTGATACAGAGAGTAAACAAAGGATAGAACATTTACCTCTGTGAGCCCTTAGGTGAGATGGAAATCTTGCTTTATGCCATGGTCAGGGAGCTAAAGTGAGAGACGCTCTCTCTCCTGTATCATTTATCTAGTGCAAGGAAGGGTATTTGTTAACTGGGCTCAGATATAGTTCTAAACAGCTCATAGATCATCCAGTATATGAGAATTAGACATTCCCATCTGATCTTTAAACAACCCTTCACCTGGTGGACATATGAATTTATGTCTCTAAATGTAGGTGTCTTTATTTGAGGGATTTGTCTGAATTTGTCTTGTACACAATGGAGAACTACACAAAACGGTCTAGAGCTCCCCTGAAAATAGCTCAGTTCTGTTATTGAAACAGAAATAACTAGTACCGTTTGAAATGACTTAACTTCTCCATCCAGTGTCTAGCTGACACAGCAAGAGGATGTATGTTTTCCACAGGTTCATGCCTTGCATAAAAGCGCATGTGACTGTCTCAAATACTCTTGTTTTTCCAACCTTTGTTTATGGATTCTTTTTAGATTAAATAAATTGTTTTAGTAGATAATTAAATTACACATAACCACTTATCTTTGCATATCTAAATGTAGGTGTACAATCGGGAGCTAAATCCAATCTCCAGTGCAACAGCTCTATGGTAGTGAATGTTTGTTAAACATATACTTTGTGAAGAAATACAGAGTTTGTCACCACTGTTCACAAACTGTCTAGTGCTCTTTGAAGAGCAGTACTACATCATATAGCTGAAAATAGCAAGCGCTGGAAAACCAGGTTCTTAATTGACCAGTTTCACAAGTACTTGAGTGTTAGCTGGATCCAAAGTAACAGGGCACTGAATTCATCACAGTTTGACTTTACTGTGGGAGAAGTACTCTGCATGTGCAACATCTTCATAGGCAGTAACTCCAAAGTTATTTTGGGGTTAAGACAACTATTGAAATGTCAAGGTTTTATTCTATTTCATAAATCTGTTCTGACTAGGGAAAATTAACACCTTTTGTCTTTTTATGTATGTTAGGTAGAAACAAAGTACACATAAGTCACTCCTAAACATGGGTCCAGTTTCAGCAAATGAGGAATAATCCATTCCTCTGATGCCATATGGTGGTAAACTGCTGGCTTATAAGTATTGCTAAATATATACAGAAGTCAGTTAATGAATATTTGCTAGAAAGTCTTATTAATGGCTGAAGAATAACTGACATCTTTTGTTACTGGTTTTTGACATCAGGAAACTGTTTCTGTTTCAGTCTCTTTCTTACTTAATAAGCAGTATTTTATATTGTTTGAATTCAAGGAGCTTTCCTGGCTTGTAGGCAGTAGGAGACTCATTTTTTTGAGTGTGTTAGCTTTGATAATTATTTACACAGATGGATGGGTTGTCTGCATCATTTCTATCCTATTTCTGTTTCTGTTAGGCTTCATTTTTTCTCACAAGAAAACAGTATTGTTATTTCTTTAAAATTAGCAATATTGAAAATTGTTTTTAACAATCTGCAAATGTAATTAATTGGAGTCTTTTTAATAATCCTCCAGAATTAGTCTAGGGCATAGAAGCTTTCAACCCAGGAATGTCACTACAAGATCAATGTTGAAGTAACTGTGTATATATGAGGAAGTGGACACTGAACTGCCAGTATAATACTGAAAGAAGGAATGAGAAATGCAACAGTACAGCATCTCCTCTGTGAAAACAGAGCATTTCAGTCTCTGCAGTTATCAGCCAGTCACCTTTCACAAGCAGAAAATTCACTCAACAAGACTCTTTAAAATCTTCTTTGCTTGTAACAAAGCTGAGCTTAGAAGTTTGAAATCAATGCCTTGTAAAAAGAAACCAAGTGGGTGGCATTTTCCAACCATGAGACATGTCATTACCATTGACCTCACTACTCTTCTTAAATAGGCAGAGAAGGGCAACAAAATTGTCAATTAGATTTGCAGTGAGCAGGAGTCAGCCTTACTTAACTTGTGCTTGCCTGCATAATCATGCATATCTCTCCTCTATATCAGGAGTTGTTCAAGCCTATAATAACTAGGGTTCAACAAGTCTGAACCACCTTCCTTTGCTGATGATATGGAAGTTGTTGATTTGCTACAGATTATTCAGGATTTTTGTAGCCTTGACAAAGTGTCATATTTTAAATTCCACCTCTAAGATTTGTGCTGCAGCTATCATACAGGAAATAGTGGAAGGAAGTATAGTATTAGGCAAAACAAGATTCTGTTTTTACTTTTTTAAAGACCATAGCAATTTCTTTATTATTCTGCACATCATAAAGTCACCACACTAAATTTGGCATGACCTGCAGTCTCACCACAGGACAGGGTGAGGAATGGACAGGGTGCTGAAAATAAGAACTATATGCAGACAGTGCTGTGAAATGTGACAACATTATGACTTCCTTAGGCACACAATCCTACTGTCATAAAAGCACTATATCTACTGAAAGATTTTTAAAAGATTTAACCAGGTTAGATTTAAAGCTGCTCAATATGCTTATCAACTGTCATAAGTATGCAATATTTCTTTAGCATGCAGTCCACTGTAAAAAAAGTGCTATCACATCCCACGTTATGCTCTGAATGCCAAGACTAGAAAGTTTTGGTGTACTGAATACAGGTGTACAGTAGCCCTGTTCAGCATTAACCATTATGCTTCTCAACTATTGGTACAACAATAATAATAATCTGAACTACCTTTTCAACATGCACATACTTCATAGTGTAGGTGATAGAGCCTTTCATGCAGATTAAATACATAGCTCATTAGCAACTCCAGGCAGGTGCCAGGTTAGGTACCCGTGAGGGACACATTACATTCCACTTTATTTACATGATGTGGTTAAAGGTGTGAATAGTCTTAAGTAGGATTTGGACCCCTTTCTCACGTTGTCTCTAACATCCACCCTGAAGGTTTTCTACCCTACCCACTATTCAGGCGGTTGATATTGCTTTCCGTTACACACTGGTCTTCACTGAATAGCTACATTTTGCTTCCTGCTTTCTTTCATGACACACCTTGCATATAAGAGGAACTTGTAATGAATATCCACAAAGAAACCTCAGAGATCTCTCTTCCTGCCCTCCAGAATATGCAGATGGTGGATGCGCCATATTTGCTGCTTTTTGTGCTTACTCTCATGGCCTTATTTTTAGGTTTCACTCCTAGTTTGTTTGCTTGCTGCTCTATCTTTTGACATTCAAAGGTTCAGAAGACAGATCTGGATTCAAAACTGAATTCTGAAGCCCTCTTCCACTGAAACTACTTATTTTAGAGGTTTCACACAAAAACCTACCGTAGGACAAACTTTTCATTTCCTTTAACACTACTGTTTTCATTTAAACACATTTCTAGCTTATCTCCTTCTGCCTTACCTCAGACAGATTTTTTTTTAATGCTGTAAGACTTTGCTACAGACTAACATTTTTAAAGTGTTTTTCCAAGCAATTCAACACATTTACTTAAAATACATTTACTAAAACATAAAACATAACAAAATTAGTCCCAGTTATTTAAAAGTGTACAGCTATAAACTACTACATCACTGAAAGAAATCTCAATTAAGCAGAATTGCCATCCCCATTAAGCAGTAGTCATTGCCATTAAGTATCATTGGACTTAAATTGTTCCCAGGGAGACATCCTGATTAAGCGGACTTCCTAGTTTAAGTGTATCTCAATTAAATAGAATGTGCTGCATCAGCATTTCATTTTATGAATGCACTGAAAAGGTATTTGATTAGGATTTTGAAATGGTTTGTGTGATTGCTGTCATTATTGAAAATTTAGATGGGAATGCAAAAAGAACTTTTGGGAATTAGTATTTATGGCAATTAGGCACCTACTTCTTGGACTCTCTTAACAATGACCACTTACATTTTTTGGTGTGGTTCATATATACTAGCTTGGTCCTGTGAGGACATGATTAGTTGTACCAAAAAAGATTAAAAAGTAGATATAGGAGCAGGTATATGCCTAGTCTTGAAATCAATTAAGACTTAACAAATTTGATTTGCCTTTTAAAATTTCCACATGGCCCCAGAGAGCTGGTTTTCTGCACACGAAGTTTAACATTTTAATGCTTTTTTAGAACTTGTCAGTGTCTTCTTATGTCTGTGTATCTGATCTCACTCATTTTTATACATCAGTTGGAAGCATTCTGTATTTTAAACTTTGTCTGAAATAAAGTTAAGCGATAAACCAGAAAGTTTCATTGTGGGAACCCATTTGCTTCCAATCAATCTGTATTTCCACAATAGGAGTAGATTTTTTTAATTATTTTTTGCATTTCTTATAGACAATTCTTAAAAATATCTAGGTTCTTACTGAAAAAATTCTCAACTGCCTGCGCCAAATAAATACGGGATCCAGTGTAACACAAAGAGTAAATGAGGGTAACAGAATTATTCTTTTGGGAAAAAGAAATGATGATGTGGAAATTACAGTGGTATAAATGGCTCATTCTGTAACTTCTCTTTCATGAGACTTTATTCTGATGTTCTTATTTTATGACAATAGACGTGAAAGGAAACCGATTTCTGAATAACTTTGTTAATATGAGAAAGAAATGAGGGACTACTGAGTGTCAGAACTATCTCTTTATATATCATCTAGCCAAGAGTGGAAAAAGACCATGCAACTTAGCAATGCTTTCCTGTGAGTTTGTGTAAACCTAACCATCCTTTGAAAGCTATTGGCAGTTTATTTATGAGGTAATCAGAAGAGAAGGATAAGCACATTGCAGATCTTTTTCTCCTCTGTATCTAGGCACTGCTCTGATCTTGTCATGTACAACCATGTTCTGGTTGGACAGATGAAGTCTGCATCACCTTAGAAAATGGGTGTCCACTTATCCAGTAATGGAAGAAGGTATTTATCTGCTTAATTCCCACTAGCATTAATGGGAGTTACATGCCTAATTCTACTCAATATTGGTGACAAATGCACCTTAAATTTTCAGCTGCTTGAAACAACAACTTGTGCAACTACACATAAGAGATTATAAATAAAGAAACAATAGAAACAAAGCAGGCTTCTAAGAGGTACCGGCAGTGTATAGATAGAAGCAGACAATTTTCCCCTCAGCAAGATTTTCTGCTTAAATCATTTTAGTAAATAAATATTTAACAAGTGACAGAGCTTAATTGATGTTTATATTTACACGGCAGTTAATTTATATTCTGCTAAGGCTGAATCTTCCATCCGCAATAATGCTTTATATCCCTCCATGGTGGCAGACACCCAAACAGCACAGTTGTGTTTTTGAAGAAAACCGTAACAACAAAAAAATGCACTACTCCAAATACTACATAAGTCATTACTTTTTTTTCCTCTCTTCAGCTGTCAGATGTATTGCATTTTATTATCAGATTGATAGATCTAGTGTTATTGCAACATTTACCATTTTACAACAACAAATACAAAACATATAAGGAAGCTTTGGTAACAAATTTTTCTTAACATGTATGTGAAGTAGACAGTTAGTCTAAGACAAAATATAACTGATGACAGATTTCATTTCAATCTGCTGGTGTTTATTAAGATGTCTACAAAGAAAAAAGCCGTATCTGAATACATCTCTTTCTGCAAACAAAGGGAAGTTTTAATTGCTTTAATCAGCATTTGCTTTGTCTTTGTACTGACATAGAAAAACAAGTCAGGTATAATCAGCAAATGTCTTCTAAAGGAAATTTGTAAGCAGAGACTTTAGATTATTTCTATTATTTGTGTCTAGAACATAGTTAAGGTCTACACTACAGATGCAACATAACTAAAAATTTCTTAAATCTGCCTTATAAAACAGATTTGCACTTGATTTTATTTTATATCATTTTAGCATGTGGAGAAGGAAGCAGGCATAAATCTGACCAAACTTGCCTTCCACAAAACTCTACAATAAATGCTGTAGAAGCTATATCAGATTTCAGAAATTAAGAACCTGGTTTTCCAGCACTGGGTATTTTCTCTCTTGAGAAAGAAGTGGGAGTTACTGCTCGAATGCAAGAGAGACTCAGCATGTTCTAGATCAAGTCCCATAAAATAATCTGTTTTTCAAATTTCTAAAGTTGTTAGATAAAGGCTTGATCCCACTGAAGGGATGGACCTTTCATTTATTCAGAACCAGCATAATTTCAGCCCGTGGCTCTTCATTTATTTGCTCTTGTAAATACATAACTTATCCAGCGTAGAGGAAGGTAGGAAAGAGATGAGACTCATGCCTTTGTCCCTTTCTGCAGCTCAAATAGGGTTGCTCACTTTTAAGTCCCACATGAGTGGTTCTTAACTGTGGTCCTGTGGAGCATTCCTAGATGTTTCAAGCATTGTCAGCATCTTAAAGCCTCTGTCAGGAAGTCATGCCACCTACTGTGCACAGGTTGCACTTGCAGAGATATATGTTTTAAAAGAACATTGATTTTAAATGCCTCTGGGCACTGAATTCTTTGAATAGACCTCAGTACACACAGTGACTGTTACACTATCATCGCCTATTGTGGTTAGATCAGTAGCAGGCTAAGTGAACATTTGGTTTCTGTGTAACCGGTATGACTGTCTTTCTTTAATGTAAATACATGCATCAAAATAATTTTATTGGAATGTTTTCAATGTACATTAGGACAAGAGACCTCACCAGCTTCACCAGCTTATTCCCAGAATATCACTGAGCTTAATGTCATGGCTTCCCTCAGACTGCCAAGTAAAGAAATTGGTTTGAGAAAAAGACATTGATCCTCATTTGGCTCTTCTAGGTCTTTCTTTCTCTGGATGCAATGAATTTCTCATCCTTAGCTGAGAAAATGGAATAATCCTATTTTCAAGCTGCACCAAGGGCAATGAAATACCTGCCCATCTTTTCATAGACACTGAGAATGGCTCTTTGCCCACCATGCAACACCCCCCAATACACAGCCAAAATGCCCTGCTTCTGTGGTTTCATTTCAGCATCTAACTCAGGTCTGTGATCTTCCCAGGCTAACTGTATGTTCAACAAACATGTAGAGAAATACACTTCAGAGGAGACTTTGAAGAAAGAGGTTAACATAGGTGCTCTCAATCACCCCCTCAAGAGGACTGTGGATCTCATCTCTCTCTCTATGATCTACCCAGAATTTAGGAAGCCCAGCCTGGGCATGTCTGTCTCATACTTGAAGTTAGGAAAGGTGCATTGGTCCCTCAGGGAGCAGCTTGTTCCCCAGAAAAATCACTTGACTATTATAATACAGGTCATCAGTAGATACACCTAATCAACAGAAATAATTTAGGTTGAAAATCAGTGACAAAACTCACACTGACTTCAATAGGGCCAGTATTTCATCCTATGTGATTTCACAGTAGCCACAAAATCACGGAATCACAGAATGGTATAGGTTGGAAGGGACCTTAAAGATCATCTCATTCCAGCCCCCCTGCCATGAGGCAGTGCTGTGCTACTGTCATTGGAGCTATCATTTTATCCCTAATTCAGACAGTAAACCTTTCACATGCTAGGTATGAGATGGACAGATTCATACAGAAATAACCCTTCAAGGATAAACACCCTTTTTAAATCACTGAAGAATCTAAGAGGGACCTTAATCACTAGCACAGACTGACAGGTCATTTTTTTGACACTTGCACACAATTTTGAAAATCAGCCAGAACTGACAGGTGCAAAGTTTCTGAACTCCTATTATACACAATAATTCAGTAGTGAATGGTTATATGTGGCCTTATTTTTTATATATATATATATATATTTATATCTATCTATCTATCTATCTATCTATCTATCTATCTATCTATCTATCTATCTAGATAAAGCCAGACAGATGCTTTGACAGTAACTGGTGCCCAATAATATAGAAAGACAGTAATACAGGAAGACAGTATACAACTATGCTCAAATAGAGCACTAAAAGAAAATTTAATGTATCTAGATTTTTATTAATGTTTTCTCATTTATCAGCTTTCCTGTAAAACTATATGTTTTAGCACTGTTGGCATATCTAAGCAATGAAGAAAAAGCAAAAAAGCAACAAAGATCTTACTATTTCCATGATAAAGCCATCCCTCAGAAGACTTAATCCTGAAAACCCTTGCAAGCAGGCTGAATTTAGGAAAATCAGTTAGTTCTTTCCAATAAATGAAGGGAAGCATGTGAAAAATTGTTGGATCAGTTTAAATCAGCAGCATATAACATAGAGATTATTCAGGAAGGAGCAGTTCTGAGCAAAGGTCTTCCAGCCAAATTTTCTGGTTCTCCAAACTTCACTTCCTCCTCATGCTTGCTCCCTTTCCCTACAGATTTATGGAGGGACCATGAATGACATACCTCCCCCCACCTCCAGTTTAATAAAGTACTGAGGCTATGTATTTCTATTTATTGACATTTTAACTTTTACATAATATCATAATTGCATGCTTAACATTTTGCATGATTAATGAGGGAAACCAAAAAGATTGGTGAATGTTTGATTTTTTTAGTACAGGTTACTGACCAAATTCCCCACACGCAGTTGAACATACTTGTTAAATAACAGAATTAATAATCAGCAAAGTAATTCAACTGAAAAATCCCCTCACTGATATCAATATTTCTCACAAACACTGAGTTTGTGGCTGCAACCAAAGCAGAAGGCCTTGAAAAATCCTGACAAAGGGATCGTGCTGCTGAACTCAGTGTAGAGTTGTTGAAAGGAAGTACCCTTGCTGAAAATGACATGGTTTTAAAACCAGATCCTCACTGCCTTTGGGCACTTCTCTTGGGACAACAACTGACACATTTTTACTCTAATATTCTACCTCAGATTTTCAACCATTAAAATGGGTGAAATGAAAATGCTTTATGATGGTATTCAGAGTACTTTTTAAAGGAAAATCAAGTGTATTAATTTCAAATAATGTGTAGTGGTTACTGTTTCATACAGGGTGCATTGTATCAGACCTTGGGGCCAGAATTTCAAGTCTCTGTTCCTAGATATGACACTGAAGGTATGATTATATGATTTAATAAAACACTATTTTTGTTGCACAGATGCCCTGTAGCAAGTGCAGTATGAACATTAAATAATGAAAACTACTACCTTAGTCTTTTAGTAAGTTGGCAAAATAGAGGAAGTAACAGAAAAAGCTTTCACAGTTGTCATCAACATGTCATAAACTCTATTCTAATTAACAGAAATTCATAATAGCTTCAACTGGATTAAAAATATTTACTATATACCTAATCACAAGTTTTTAATCTTTTCTTGGTTCTAATCCAATAACTAATGTAATCATTATCCAAGTAACTATTGTAGTTCCTCTGAGAGAATAAGTCTTATAAAAGGTGGACAGGTTATATTAAGTTTCATGCTTCATTTCCCTGAGTAGTTGATCTTTTTTTATCAGAATATTAGACACTTACATATTTGTGTGTGAGGTCCAGAAATGCAATGTTTGAATTGATGTTAAATGTCTAAAATTCCATAAAAGAAGATGAAATATTTTCATTAGATAAGACTTTTTGGCAATAAGTGTTGGTAACAAAGGGGAAACCAATCATTTTTCTAATTCCATATTTTAGGATAAAACTGAAGGATTAAAATAAGATCAATAAGCGTGTTATCATCCTATTATATGAAGTGTATCTCAGTTACACTGAACTATAACAAATAAATGTCAGTAAAAATAATCAACTTAGTTGGAATAAGTGTCATACAATACTTTGTATAAAAATAAAAAAACATTGAGGATAGAAATGCCTAAATTATTATTATTATGCTAAATATCTAACAAATACCAGTTGAAAAATGCAAGCTATTCATTAAATAAACCAAAATATAAGAAGAAAAACAAAGGAGGATAACATTTCATACCATACTTAATTTTATTTATTTAATCTTTTCTCAGGCGCCTATAATATTTAAGTGTTATACAATTACCATAGTACAAAGCACTAAAAACGCTCGAAACAAAATTTGAAAAGCCCAGATATCTAGCCAAGACAACATCAATCAAATCTTCTATCAAAATAAATAAATCGTTCACAGGTATGAAGAATGGGAAGAAAATGAATAGCAGGAATGAGTTACACACTGGAGTGGACAAAGAGTGGTCAAAAATAAGCAATCCCAAATAATGATGACTATTTTTACAGTGTTGTAGGTGCTCACGGTACATCAGATACAAAACCCCATGTAACTCTATAGCAGCAGATTTCAAGCATAAATACTACCAACTCTCTAAGAACAGTGAGAGAGGAGAGGAGAGGAGAGGAGAGAGAGGAGAGGAGAGGAGAGGAGAGGAGAGGAGAGGAGAGGAGAGGAGAGGAGAGGAGAGGAGAGGAGAGGAGAGGAGAGGAGAGGAGAGGAGAGGAGAGGAGAGGAGAGGAGAGGAGAGGAGAGGAGAGGAGAGGAGAGGAGAGGAGAGGAGAGGAGAGGAGAGGAGAGGAGAGGAGAGGAGAGGAGAGGATAACCAAATAAAGTTAAACATGGATAAAAAGACCATACACATACAGTAAGTGCTAGCATATTCTATTTAGTATATTCACCTTTTAAGAATGATACTATAAACATAGAATGGGGTCAGAAAAGGATTTATCTTTTTTTTAAAAGCATGACACATGTAATCCATAACCCAGATAATCTTCTCACAGACATTTGAGAATGGACCATAAAGTGAATAAACCTTGTAGCATACTAGAAGTGAATAGCTTATTCTTCTCTAGAGGTGCAAATAAAAGGCAAATTCTATACAAGCTGCAGCTTACAGAAGGTCAAGGAGGCCTCTTCAAGGTCAAACTGTGACAATGTTAGGTTTGGTAAAGGACAGAGACAGATATCATACTTTCTAACCTTTAGCACTGTTTCTAGAACAGAATTGTTAGTTTTGCGTTAGGTACCTGAGATACTCTCTTAAAGGAAGACACTCACAACAGCTAAAGATGATTGAGAAACACCAGTGACAAAAGTCAGCCCCATGTCTTTCTTAACTTGAGATGTCTTACTGGCGACTTCAGAAAGGCATTTTGCCACCTAAGAATCCACGCAGCAAAACTGATTTTTGAAAAAAAGCTCCTCCATATTTTATTTTTTTCAAGTAACTTCAAAATGTCTTTCCTTTCTACTAAAAGGAAAAGATACCTCTGTGCATCTATCAACATAGTCCACTTCTCAAGCCTATTTCTCATAGTAGAGCACTGCAGCCAGTTTGGGTGTATCTATACCAGTAAATAAAAAGGAGACAAAGACCAGTCTCTGGCTTCGAGGTCACAAGGCTCTGACTGGCAGCTTTTATACTCCTTAGGACTAGTCTCCTCTAGAGCAAATTTACCCTGCAGGCAGCATAAGTAGGGTATGAACTAAGTTAAGCAGTGTGGACAGCAAGGATTCAGTGCTAAAGTTTGCTCTGCTATTGTCTTTTATTTAGGAGAAGAGATCTACTCTGGGCAGCACTCTCCCTAGAAATTATGCAAGAAAAAAAGCCAAGGTTTGTAAAAAAGGATAACAGACTGTATTACACCAGCTGACTGAAAGTGGGCAAAAAAAAAAGCTTTTGGGATACAAACATTTTTACATTTCTGTTGTAGAAGCTTCAGTCTTGAAAGCTAAATACCTGATGGAAGAAATTGCCCTCATTTTAACCTGGTTATAAGACACGCCTTACTGTGCCAAGGTGGGTTTGAGATTCCTTGAACCAGAAAGGAAAAACAAGCTGGGAATAAAGCTTTCTAGCCAGGTGAATAGGGCTACTTAGTAATTCTAGGTTCTATCCCCCAAAATATCTGACATTTTGGCATATGAAGCAAATGGTTGTTGAATGCAAAACTCAGCAACATGACAAGTGGGGACAAGAAACACGGGGCTGTCCCATTGAAATAGGTGCCCTAAACATTCACACTCAGTGGAGGTATTAGCAAATGCTGCAGTCCTAGTGACTAGAACCTTCTCCCAGGAGGATGTGAAGGAACAAGGCCTGCCTGTGTGTATGCTCTAGCCAGTAGAAGTGAGAAAAAGAGAACACCTTTCTTTTTCAGGGAGAGCAAGATTTGTCTTGTATTTTGTGTGGAACTTGGTACTGCTGAGACAAAATCAGTATGAAAACTCATTGAGTGGAGCCCTAAGGAAGCTTAAATACAGAAAGGCTTCATGAAATAAAAGGAATATTGGTCAGGAACTAAGGCATCATAGTGTACCTCCTGTTGTTCTTAGAAAGTAAAAAATCAAAATGCCCAGTGAGTAATAAATATTTCCAGGAGTGCTGTTTTGATCTTATTTCTTACTAAATTTACGTGCCTAGATCTATTCTTAGGAGTAGTACTGCTCGAAAAGGATAGTCACCCAGGATGAAACATGTCTATGCATCTGCAGTGACACACACATATCTGCATTCTACTGTAATCTCTGCCTTCAGCTCAGACAAAATCATTGAGAAAATCACATTAATATTGTCTCCTATCATTGCCTACTTTGGGTGTTATGACTACTCATCACCACTGAAAGGATAGAAAAAGTGAAGATTTGGCAGCCCTGGACGACAGGCAAGCTTTCTTGAATTTAGATGCTGTAGTCACATATACGAAGTACTCTGAATAATGTGTGGCTTAATTAATCATATACAAAATAGGGAACTGATACCAAGCTCTGCAGAGAGGTGCATGATGATAAGGCAGACAAAAGGAACAAAATCCATGCCAAATACAATTATAATTTAATGAATGGCAGGTAGGTACTGACCATTATCCACCTATTTCTCACAACATTTTCTTCACCACCCCAGGGGAAGCATAGTTTCTGATGAGTTTCATCTATCTTCAAGTTTCAGACCCTGAATCAGAAACCTGACAATGATATCAGAATCAATATTTTTGTATAGAATCATAGAATGGTTTGGGTTGGAAGGCAACTTAAAGATCATCTAGTTCCAACCCCCCTGCCATGAGCAGGGACACATTCCACTTTGCCAGGTTGCTCAAAGCCTCATCCAGCCTGGCCTTAAACACTCCCAGGGAGAGGACATACACAACTTCTCTGTGCAACCTGGGCCAGTGTCTCACCACCCTCACAGTGAAGAATTTCTTCCTAATATCTAATCTAAACTTACCCTCTTCCAATTTAAAGCCATTTCCCCTTGTTCTATCACTACCTGTCCTTATGAAAAGTCCCTCCCCAGCTTTCTTGTAGGCCCCTTCAGGTACTGGAAGGCCACTATAAGATCTCCCCGGAGCCTTCTCTTCTCCAGGCTGAACAGCCCCAACTCTCTCAGCCTGTCCTCGTAGGAGACGTGCTCCAGCCCTTGGATCAGCCTCGTGGCCTCCTCTGGACTTGTTCAAACAGGTACAAATGCTATGATGCCATTCCTCTAACAGATGCAACAAATGAGACAATTTCTTCATCAGTGAATAGCTAAAATTGTGCAATAAGAAAGTATTGTCCATCTCAGCAGTGAGCAATTAAATTTAGTCATGAGGATGCACAACAATTGCATCAGTGTTAAACAGAAGAGGTGGGGAAAACCTGTAATCTATGTGTACTCAAATAAGTACAACTCTAGACCCTGAATTCCTAATTAATTTCTAAAAGTTTACTGCCAGTTTTATTTGACCTCCCGTCTAAATGCTCCATCACACAAGCAAATAAATAGTGAAGAAATTTAAACGACTCCCCAGAAAAAAACAATAAAAGAAAAAAAAGTCACGGAAATCAAAACATTTGTGGTGGTTTCACTTGCTAGCACTTGGTTAGCAGCCAATCACATCTGCTCGCTCACTCCCTGCTCCCCATCTGCCCACCAGGGGATAGGGGAGAGAATCGGAGGGGTAAAGGTAAGGAGACTTGTAGGTTGAGATAAGAACCATTTAATAATAGAAATAAAATAAAACTTAATAATGATATCAAAATAATAATGATAATAGTAATAATAAACTATGCAAATGAGTTATGCACAGTACAATTGCTGACCAAGCCCAGCCCATTCTCAGATAACGATCCCAGAGGAATGACAATCCCAAAACCACAATTTCAGAAGAGCAAGACTGAGCAAGAGCCAGAGGGAGAGAGACCCTCCACAAGAGCGTGAGACCCTTGTTAATATACTGAACATTACATTATATGATGTGAAATATCCTATTAGAATATCTAAATGTCAATCTATCTGATTAATTTCATTATTTCTCACCCCCCCTAGACCTTGTACCTGAAGACTAGCAAAACACGAAGTCCTTTGACTTCTAGTGACAGCTGAAAACATGGTTATCAATATTCTTCTCATAACAAATACCATCTTTAAACCAAAATGGAGTACTATTCTAGCTACTAAAAAGAAACTTAACAACTTTGTTCTAGCTCTTTCTTGGAACTGATCTGATTAAGTACTATGTCAGAAGCAGTACCTACAACAATGTTATGCACGTGAAGACTGCTTAGATTGCACTAAGACATGGCTACAATTGTGGTAAAAATTATTTCCTAACCACCCAGGAGTTTCATACACGAAGTATGACCATGTTCTTGGCAGGTTCCTACACAAGGTTAGGCATGAGGTGAATACACATTTTGACACTCACCAGATCCTTCATACAGATAATCTGTGCTGAGTACTTCTCTTGATATGAACAATACATATTATTACTGGTTTTGTGACCTTGTGAGTAATGTTATGAAAAGTAATGTTATGAATGTTATGACCTTCTGAGTGGTGTTATGAAAAGATACAACCTTAAGCTCACATTTTAACTTTCTTTTTTTCTGCTAGATCATTCTTATTTTGTTTAGTATAAAGTATTATGCAAAATGTTTAACTGTAAGATCCATGACTATTTTAATCCAGAAAAGGGCTTGTTGCATCATTCTACATTGTACTATGAGATTGTTCTATTTGTTAAATGTAGTAATATTATTTTTCCCATCTGGTAAATTGCCTTGGGGTTTGCAGAAGAACCAGGCATGTTCGTTTTAACTGTTGGATGTTAGTCTCTCCATGAAGTCACAGTAATTCTATCTTTCACTATGCCCCTATCCAAACAGACAATATATACATATATAAATAAAATGGAATGTAAATTTGGCCTTTAAGTCTTGGCTCTGGCATGTTGTATTACTTATTTTGTGTCAGCACTGCGTAACACGATACAGATCTGCATTCTGGTATCACTAGTTCGGTCAGAATCCGTGTTTGTTTTGCCATCTTGCAAAAGCAATAACTCTTACAGCTGTCCAGATAGATACAAATCTCACTTGAAATATTCAGAATGAATCCTAAGATGGTTTGCTGGCACCCAGAGGGGAAACTGTAGTGCTCTTGCTCCATTCTTCTACCAAGGCCTGAACACTTAGAAAAACAACATTTACAATTGAGTGAGTTTCCAAACTGCCTAACTTTTCAGTTGTGTGTTTTTTATATGTTAAATATGGTTCAGAAGATTAAAGTCTTCATTTTAGGCAAAGAAAGGAAATAATGTTTCCTGTCCCATTTGCCAAGCTAAGTGAACAACTGTTCCAGCACAATTAGAATTGTTAATTGATTTGAAAACATAGGGCTTTGAAGGTGGAAAACTGCTGACATTATTTCAATGGGGAAATGCACTCCTGAGAGAGAGCACTGCAGTACAATTTCTCTCCTTGTTTTGTTGAATATACATCTATAAAAACACTGTGAATCATGCAGTAAAAACTGCTGTGCTGATATCATAAATCTCTGATAATAAAAATTTCATTGTTGAAACAATAAAATAGACTTTTATTATAACACAGAGTATCCACCTAAACATTGTCCTTTTAGCTTCTTTGAGTTAAATGTATGCACAGTTTTACAGTCTATAAACAGATCTGGAATAAAAGTTAATAAATGTCAAAATTTGCATTTCAAAAAATTCTTGCTGCATTTTAGGGAAGATCAATCTATGAACCTTTCAACATTATGTCAAATGAAATGCTAATTGTACCTTTAGGAATTTCAGAGACAGTGACAAGAAACTAAATGCTCTGTTCCTTTGCATCAGCAAGTCGAGGATAATTGTATATCTACTCTTGTGAACTTCTAAGAAAAAAAGAAAAATGCTAAGAAAAAAGGGTTTTCTATTCTTTAACTCAGGAGGGTAAACTCCTTCAGCCACCCTTCATCAATCTACCTTCAAATAAAGTGTGTTAACATGTTGACAATGGACAAATCACACAGAGCTACATTTATTCATTTTATAATAGGTTTGTCAAATGAGCTCCAGCTAGAGATTTAAGAGTGAGAAACATTTCCATCCAGGAACATCTGACTTATTCTGTTCAAGTTGCTAGAATGGTTTGCAGCATAAATGTCTTTTTTTGGGAACAACTATCTTCTTCCTCCCTCCCCAAATATTAGTAAAGTACTACTTCTTTGAAGGGTAAAACCACTAAAATATATGACAAAAAGGCATAAGAGGTTTTTTATACCCTCTCTAGACAAATCCGTAATGCATCCCTTGTTTTGTTTAGTAATCAATCTTAGCAGTTTATCTCTAAGCAATACAAATTATGTGCCACAGTGGTAAGTGCAAGAACACACTTGTGCAATAAGGAAAGAGCTAGCTGGAAAATAGCACCTAATTCAGGTTTGTGATGTTTTCCCTGGTATTATCCTACCCTCACTATATTGAATATATTCACTACAGCTACACTGAGACTGTTGAAACATTCACTTACTGTGCAGAGATTGAGAGAGAATAAAGTCAGGGCAATGTTTATGCTCATGTTAACCTATTCAGTCAGCTTTATCCTACTTAGGCCTGGACTAGGCATCTTCTAAATCTCTAAATGCTTTTATAGCAAACAGTCTGTGATTTCCGAAACAGAGACCACTCTTAACCTGCCTTTTTGGCTTATATCCTATAGGCCTACATTTGTATATTTTAGACCATTCAGTATAAAACCATTCCAAACTTTATTTCACATATAGGTTACATAACTCAAACATATTTCAGAGCTAGAATTCATACTGGAGAGTCTACTTCTATTTGTGTTGCCACTACATATAAGAGAACCATCAGAAAAAGAAACTGCAGATCCTGTAATTAAATATTTTACCTTGATCTTGCTGTCATTAAAGTCAAAGGCAATTTTGTCTTTGGTGTGAACAGGAATTAGGTTGGGTCCTTGTATTCATACATCCACCAGAATATGTAACTGCCATATTTTTAATTTACAATAAGTAAATTTAAGTCATATGCTCAGAAGCGATGTATTTAAGTAATTTCATCTCTATGTAACCTCTCACTGCTAAAACACAAGCTACTCACTGGTTCAAATGTTCTGGAGTGTTTAAAATTGCCACCCATCAATTTTCTTTCAAAAATGCTCTGTGCCATCTCCATGCTATGTAATAGCTAGATAACCAGAAAATGTGGTAGGCATGGTCCTTACCTACCTGGTGCTTTTTTTTAAAGTAACAATTTCCAAATGTATGATTGCTCTGTTTTCCACTAAAATTAATTCCTGACCCTCCATTCCAACAAAATGTTATTCAGCTTCATATTTACCACACAGTGCAAAGCTATAATAGAACAACAAGCAATATTCATTAGAAAGAAAAAAGAAAAACTCTGCATAATTTGTTACATACTCCATGCATTGTATAAGTATCCCATGTAGCAAACAACATTGTATGACAATTTGAGACAAGTGAATTTCAGCCTGCCACTCAAACTTTTAACCATAATTTCAACATAAACTGAATGGATTCAGTCAATTCACTGGGGCTCTTTCTCCACCAATATATCTTTCACACCTACAAAGTTTGTAATTAGGTGGATTTTTATTTTCATTTCACTTCATGTCTACATGAGAAAGAACAGATATGAAACAGACAGAACTTTCTTAAGCACAATGTTCTTTTTTTTTTTTTTTTAAGAGTCAAAACTGCAGGCTAATAAAGACCATTTAAAATAAAAGGGACCATTACTCCTCAGTTTTATATGAGCTTACATGCTTTCATTGTGCAAAGTGTGTTATTAATTTAACATGCCAGATTCATAGATTTCTGCAATATCAGGTTTGATGTATTCATTATCGGCACTCAGTACATTAATTCACACTGAAGTCCGGTAAATCAAAATTATACCATCTGGCTTCCTGTTCTTAATGATGAATTTGATGTAGGGGTGATTAAGATTGTTAGGCTTTTGAATTTTAATGTAAAAATTAGGGGATTAAAAAGGCATTTAGAAATGACCAATAGTTAGAATAAACTTACTGACAGGATCTAATTTGTGTACTTGCTAGTAAAGCTCCATTTTAATTAGCAGCCACAGTCTTTCAGCACAAGCTCAAAGAGACAGAAGTTTAGTGATTAAGAAGATGAAGCTGTTAAATTGATAAATTGACCTTGAAATACTTGTAACTGTGGGGGATGGCCTAGTAGCTGTACGGTTAGTATGTTGTGCTACCACATGGGGGAAAGAGTTTTGGGATTGACCCTAGTAATTCTGCCTTTTTAGGTGATTGACCAGCTGGGGATGGGAAAAATCACAGAGGTGACCTGCTCAATGCCTAAATTCAATTGCTCAATTTGTAAGCAAACAAATTCCATTATTATTTAACACTTGCTGGCAGGTAGCCTGAAATACCATCTCAGTTCTTCAACATCTTACTCACTCCCTTTGCCAGAGAGAGGTGCTAAAACAAGGTAGAAAAGATAATGGGCTTGAAACGACATCATAAGGTGAATGATGACCTTTCAGTTTCCATTGAAAGCAGAACAGTCAGGGACGAATTTGGCTCTCACTTGTCAAATGCTCTTGACAATGGCCAAGCAGTCAAATGTCTGACAAGATGATTCCATTGTGCCTATGATATTTTATTAATCTAAAACAAAGACATTGTGTTTTGTTGCAGGGAAATTGCTAGAAATCTTAAACAGGATGGATAAGATATATAAGGCTATATCATGTGAAGGGAAGATAGGTCTGCTTAGGGTGTTTGAGCTTGTTAGAACTGCATGAGGTCATGTGGAATCATATCAGGGCCAACAAGCTAAGGCAACTTGAATTCATATACACAGTAAAAATTAATATTTTTTTTTTTAAAAAGCTATTGCTCTCATGTTTTGGCAAGGTTCTAGTTATTTGTACCATCTCAGAGAAATGTGATAATATGTCAGATCTCACCTCCCCTTTAAAATTCCTAAAGATAGTCACTAATATTTGTACACTGTGGCAGGTGTAAGTTACAAGAGAAAACAAGTACATTTGTACGTATCAACAGTTTGAAGGATTCCTATTCCTTGGCAAGTCAGGGAATATTTTAAGTCTTATATTTTAGAGGAAATCGAATCTTGACTAACCACTGCAATTTATGTCATTTTAAATAAGATATATTTGAATAAGTATATTTTTCATGCCCTAAAAAGACTGATGTCTTCTTTTATAAGCTCATCCTGTGACACACTTGAGTAGGTAGGTATATTGATTTTTTTCTTTTTCTGATGGCAATGAAGTGTAAATGGAAAATATCAGACTTGGCAATCACTTAAACCATGTGAAAATTTCAGAGTGAAGGCTATTAGAGTCACTTTGTGATCTCCCTAGATGACCAAGGAAAAAAACATTTCTACATTTCTTCAGATCCTTTGTGTGACAGCTAAGGAGAATAACATTTTTTCTAATATGCCAGTTTTAGTCTCTAGTTGAGAATAACCTCAGTGCTTTCTTATGTCACTAGCTGAGAGAAGATGAAAGACCCAGCCTTGTGTAAATGGCTTTGTCTAACCATCAGTCTTTAGCTCTGCATGGCAGCTGTACTATTGACATTAGCTTGTGCACTGGGTGAAATTGAAGTGAGTTAAATGTGACCTTGGCTTAGTTGTTGAAGTAGAAATGAACTCTACTGGGAGTGAAAAAAAATAAGACCAGTTTCTCTAACTTCATTTTTTCTTTAATGAGTTTAACAGCACTCTTAGGATTTGATACATTTTATAAAAAAGCTTTTATTTCCTTTTCTATTATACAGTGAGTAATCACCATTAGTAAGGTTAGCTTGCCCTTTTAGTATAAAATCCTGATTTTAGGTGTTTATATCCCAATTACTATAAAAAGCGGTCTCTTTCTCAAAAAAAAAAAAAATCCTTTGCCTTTTCTCTATGTTGTCTACTGTATCATTTCACAACAATCCATTAAACACAGTTATTAATTATAGTTCAAACTTTAAAAATACTGCTAAGTGTTCAGTGTGTCTGATGACTTTGTTTTGTCAGTTAGGTTACATTGAAATTCACTGAACTACCTGCTGGTAAATAACCTGCTCATGTGAGAGACATGCAGGTAAGTGAGGATGGTTTGCAGTCAGCGTAGGGTTTATATCTTGTTTATATTCTGTGTTTCTTCCTTGTGTACATGACAACATAAGACATCGGAAGATGGGCAGAAGAACCAGGACCAACCTGTCACATTCACATCCAGGTTTTCAGCTCTTTGTGTATAGGGGTTCAAACAAGGGGTGTACTTGGCTACGTACATCAGATACTCCCACCAGTTCACAAGATAATCTCAGTGAAGTAAAACAGAAGTGTAAACCTCATATTCACTATTGGGGTAATAAACTTGATACTTTTTGTAGAAAAAGACTTCAGAAGAAGCTGCCTGGATGACTAGGGAATGGAAAGTTGAGCCATTCTGGGTCTCTGTGTCCCCAGGGCCATTACAGGGACCTTCAAGGGGACATATTTCCTCACTACTGCTGGGATATCTCAGCTCTGCTGTTCAAATCCAAGGCAGAAAGCTCAGATCTTGGATAACATAGTCCTGGGTGCAGCAGTCCCAAAACTGAGTGAACCTCTGGATAAAGGACAACTTGTTCTTGGGGGAAGACATAGAGTAAAAGTATAATGATAACAACTTGGGGAGATTAGGCATGAGGCTAGATGCAGCCATTTATTAAAAGACAACCTGTTTCTCCTGGGCATTGGGGCAAGCATTTTTTTCCCAAAAGGTGAGCTTCAGTGAACTTGTATTCACTGAATTGAACACTATAAACTACCTGAGATATTGATTAAAGTAATCAGAATGCTATTTAAAAAAAAAATGAAAGCTACCTGGGTTATGTCAACTTTATTTTTTATGGAGACATATGCAGAAGCCTGTTCATTGCAATGAAATCTGTCCCATGATACAATTTAGTCCTTATCAGAATTTCCTTATTTGGTATTTGTAACCCATTATTTTGGGGGGTTTTATGCACAATAAAATGCTATTTTCCTGGTCCCATTTCTATATCACTCAATTCCCACTCAATTACATTTCCCAACCCTTCTTATGTGGCCCTAGTTTCACTTTCTTACAATTTACTGCTTATAAGCAATAGGTCAAAGGTTTACGTGATATATTCCACTGCCCCTAGATTTTCTGTATTGCTGTTTGAAAATTGAAAATATTTCTTTTCATCTTCAGTGTCTTTCTCTTACATTTTTCTGTATTATTTCATAACCATTTATCTGTCCTTGGTCTTAGCCTTTCCAACTGCTCTTTATTTTAGTGTCCACCTCATTCATTTTGACTTATTTTCCAGTTTTGTGCAGTCATCAGATTTCAGCCTGTAACTGCACATTCTGTGTTTCAGGTTACTTTCACATAAGGTGAATAAAATCTGTCTTAATAGCAATACTTTGGCCTTATACTTGTCTGATACTTCACTCATTCACAACTGTTGGAACTTATAACTACCCTTTATAATATACATGTCAATTCTTAGGACATTAATGTAACATACTGACAATACCATATATCACTAGGCCTGCAGCAAACTTCTCTTGAGTTCTCTGAAAATTCTTTGCTAGGAACTCAAGAAAGATTTTTTTCTATAGCTCTGGTCTGGTTTAATAAATTTGCATTTCTTTAAACTCTTTTTTTTTTGCAAACTAAACAAAATATCTCAATTCTGTAGGTGTCATAATCTCTTTGTTGAATTTAATTAAGGTCATAAAACTTCTGGATTAGAGGCTTATATCATAGGAAATTCCTTTGATAAAATCAAGAATGAGTGAAATTTTCAGTAAGCTGGTATTTTCAGAGGTTTAACAAATAATATACAGGGCCATACTTATGTATTTAAAGAAAAGCTGTCAAGCAACAGAAGTTGTTGACTGGAAATTACAGCCATTTCAAGCATTCTGCAGGTGCACAGTGCAGGGCTAGGAGATTCTGGGCTGCAGAGAAAATGCTTGGCAATGTCAAATTCAGACCTAAAAGAACACATGGCCAGAAGAAGAGACAGAGATAACTCCCTGGAATACCAAAAGGATCTCCAGCACAAAACTGAGAATATATTGCTATATTAGTATTAGTAACTATTTTCTCAGTATTGCCAAATTTTTATACATTTTCATAGCTCACTGAAGGGTACGGCAAGTGAACCAATAAATCATAGAATCATAGAACAGCCCAGGTTCAAAGGGACCTTGAAAGATCATCTGGTTCAACCTTTCATGGGAAAGGAAGCCTAGATGAGATTATCTTGCACCTTGTCTAGTTGCATCTTGAAAACCTCCAGGGATGGGGATTCCACCACGTCCCTTGGGGGATTGTCCCATTGACTGATTGTTCTCACTGCAAAAATTTTCTTTCTTGTATCTGAATGAAATCTCTCCTGACACAACTAACACCTGTTGCCCCTGTGTCTTCTCCATGTGGTACCCTCTGAAGAGAGAGTTTCCGTCCTCTTTGTAGCTGCTATTTAAGTACTATAATACTGTGAAGAGATCACCCTGAGTCTTCTCTTCACCAGGGAGAAAAGACTTAACTCCTTCAGTCTTTCCTTATAGGGCAGGTTCTCCAGCCTTTTGATCATCTTCATGGCCTTCCTTTGGACCCTCTTCAGTCTGTTCACCTCTTTCTTGAATTGCGGGGACCCAGTCCTGCCAAAGTCACAAAATCATAAATTTTTGGTGGTACTTCTTCAGAGAAGAAGGAGCAAAGCTTACAATTTAGTCTCCATCTTTTTTTTTTTTAATTTTTATTTTTAGGTTCAGTTTCATTGTTAATTCTGTTTGACATCTTACAGATTTTTTTTTCCTCAGAGGACATGATCCAATGCTTTCAATATCTTCTTATTGTTAGAACTGTAAGGTAAAGTCTCCAGTGTTTACATATGCTAATAGTGATCACCTGTCAGTTTATAGAGCTCATTAACAGAGAAAGAGCACAGAACTTAAGAAACATAGAACTTAAAAGAGTTAGTAGATAAATAAGCATTCATGTGCTTTTAAGATAGAAATGCATTTCTGAGTGGTTGTGAAATTCGCAAACATGGTCTTGTATAGCTTTAGAAAATCCATGTAATTAACTGATGTCTTTACCTTTTAAAATGTTTGGTTCACCTTTCATCTTACGAGTCAAGCTTTCTAGATCTTAGCTAGATCACTTCTTAAATATGTGCTACTTTGCCCTTTTCAATTCCAAAGAGATTGTAAATAAACTTGTTAAAGGTTTCTCTATCTCTTCTGGGATACTTCATCAAATATGTACCTTCTGGTCCCTTAGTTTTTTCAGTCTTTATATGTTCTAATTTCTAGGTCACCTCTTCTGGCACGATCTTGGGTTTCTTCAGTATGCCTTCCACCTCTGCTGTTAAATTTATGTCTGTTTCTGGCATCTGTTCCCAATCCTCCTCTGTAAACAGTGAGGCTCAGAATTCATTAAAATTTTTAGCAATGCCTACCTAGGCTGTCAATAATTTACGTTCACTATCTTTTTGAGGCCTTATGGTTTCTTTTGCTGTCTTGCTCTAATTAGTCAATTCATCCTAACTTAATCCTAGTTTCCCCTTTCTTTCACAACAATGTAACTCAAAAGTCATTCTGTTAAAAATGATTATAGGAACTGTGCAAAAAAGCAAAGCAATCTTCTTTTTTTTTCAGTCTTGCTCCTCTTTTTCTTCCATGTTCTTGCCTACTTTGAGTTGATTTCACAATTTTCCCTGGTCCTGAACCTGCTGTAAATAAGGGAATTTCCTGTAGCCATCTCACTTTTCTAATGCTACTTAAAGATGTTATCCCTTCCAAAGATATAGTAGATTGGATTCTAATGTACTCTATACTTATAATGTACTCTATACCCTAATTCATACAAATGAGAAGTGAAGAACCATAGAAAAAGCTCTCGAAACACTTGCCTTGCCTGAGTATCAACATATGTCAGACACATGTCAAGTCCCTTTTTTCAATGAAGCTGTTCTAGGCTGGTATCTTTTTTCTTCATCCCTGCAACTATTAGAGATTTTTGAGTGTTGGGGTCCACTGAAAACTGAATACAGTTATTGTCAACTAGTAACAGCCGCAAATCAACTTAACTACGGTTTATCTAGGCAATAATTTTGTATGATGTGAACTAAATATTAAAGATAACATTAATGTTTGCATAACATCAACAAAATCAATATGGCTTTATGTATGGATGCTCTTATGTCTTTTTAAACATGCTTTAGATCAATTCAGATTGCACCAATGTATTTCTATAACTATTTTTAAAATGTCGATGTACTTTAAGATTAAATTTCTAAAGAGTTCTTAAAAAGATCTTGGTATTTGTAGCTTTTTTTTTTTTTTTTTGCAGCCATGTATAACTCTAGATACAGTGATACACCAAAGTCATTAACCTGTTCAAGACCCTGATAAATTCAGAGCTATAGCTATTATTACTATTGATGTTATCATTGCTATGCTTCTTGAATTTGCATACACATGTCTTAAAAAAAACCCAGGAGTGCTTCATTATTTTAAAACATTTTCATATTCGCCTATTTTTATCTCTTGAAGTATTAAGAGTTTTTCTTCCCCCCTCCCTCTCTCTATGCATTTTGTTGTCTATTTTGTTGTTTGATATTATTGTCACCTTGTCCACCCATCTGCTTCTTCTAGCTATTTCTTTTCTCGTTTTTGACAGTGCCTGTGTAATGTTTCTCACACATCTGGTTTCTCTCTTGTATATTGGCTTAAGCCCTCCCACATGTTTCTGTGTATCCTCTTAGCATCTGGTAGATCACTGCCTGTTTGAGGAGCTGCCTATGCAGAAATCAACTTTCTGCAATGTTGTGAAACTCCAGGTAGACTGGGATGAAGCTACAGTAGACAATAATTATTATTCAGTGACTGATGAAAAAATCCTGTACATAATGAAAGAGCCTATTGTTATGCATATACTCATGGGGATGGTGTGTGGGTTTCTGAAGAAACCTTTGGTTTAAATCTTTCAGTTAAAATCTCATTCTTAATGTTACATCAGTATAACTTTTGCATTTAATAAAAAATGGATTACGCTTTGAGGGTACCATTTTTATAATAATTATCCCTTTTGTTTCTTTGCAGTACTCCTAGAATGCTTTTATTTACATACTTTAAGAACTTCAACCTCATACAACTAGCTAATAAAGATATAAGACTATGCAGGCTTATCCAGACCAACACGTCTGCCCTGTGGTCTTTTCCTTTCAATATCTTTTTCTCCACAAACAGATATACCTATTTCTTGAACTCACAGATGCTCTTTGCTCTTTCCCCGTGGTGTTACATATGCAAGCATTTGGTTACACTATGCTACCACAAGGAGCCTGTCAGGACTTTAATGCACCTCCTCTCATCGGTTGCGCACTGGTGTAATATCATATTTATTAATATTTACTCCTAATATATGTTATTTTTTTATATTTATGTTTGGCTTAGAGAGTTTACTTATGTCGTACAGGAAAATACTTGCCACACAGTATAGAAGTGAACCCCAGACAAACACCAAATGGAAGAGCTTTGCAGAGTAGAATTTGGAGGAAGGGAGTAGGACAACCTTTAATCCACACTGTGGACACTCTCTCCCTCTACTCTGTGCACCAGTCACCATGCAGAGTTTGCATTCCAATTTACTTTACACTGCTTGCCTCATGATTTTGGTGGCTCAGCTTTCCCTTGCCTCAGACCCACTCCTTCTTCCTCATACCTTGCTCCTGGGAAGAACATTGATGCTTATCATTGGTTTGTGGTACACAGCGAGAGCTGGAAGCACCTTCTATTAGTCATTGCTTGCCTGATATTAAAATCACTGACAGCTTAGAAGACTTGTTTGTCTTTGTTTAAATAACTGTTTATCTATCATCATAAATGCTACCTTGGTCCAATAATGGCAGGCACAACAGATCTAAATTCCATTTGCGTGACCACCCTTGGCAGGTCTACACACCTCCTGCCCTGTGAGGGGTGGAGTAAGCACAAAAATGGATTCATTCAATGTTTAGTTTCCCTTTTCTAGTCATGCATACCATCCAGATCTAGATGACTAGTCTTCAAATTTATTCTTAGTTTATATATCTAATTCATTTCTTTCTTCTTTAATAGGATGAAATGTCCATCTTCAGGTATCTTTTTTGTGTTCTGCTATTATACCAATGTTTTATCCATTACCCTATTATTCTTGCCATTCCATGACTTTACCTAAGCAATTTATCTGTAGTATAGAACCTTGCCAGCTGCCTTTTTAAAAACTAAGTATAGTATACACACTGAATTTCTCTTATCTGTCATGGCAGTTATGTCTTAAAAAAAATCCCATAATTTAGTTAAGTGTGACCTCTCTAGTCCAAGTCCACATTGATTATCACTGTTTCAAGGAGGAATATTTAATTAGAAACCAGAAGGTGGTTTTGAATATTTTGATTAAAGAAATTAGTTAAATTCTAATTCTTAGATTGGCTTTCGGTGCTTCTTAATAATTAATAGTTTTATAGGTCTTTACTTCTATATCGAAGAATTATTAGAAAACCTTTAGTAAATTTCTTTGGACAGAAAAAAATGCGATTTCGCTGAGATCTGTGACAAATTTAGCTGGACAGAGCATCTAAAAATATTTTACTAGTGTTATGTAAATAGCAAATGTCCTTGAAAATTATTTGACACAAACCTAGCAAGAATCCTCTGGTCTGGCTCACTTTTCATACTCAAGTTAGTGCCTCTTTATTGTGAAAATTATGAATCAACACCAGGAATTTTCTTGCTCCTTTGTGCTTCTAAGCTACTCCCAATAGAGAGAAGTTACAGGATATATGTTATATTAGCAGCACCCACATTTGTTAAAGTGGAAACTCTTTACTAGTAAGTAGGGTCTTATAGTATTCCCTGAAACTGGCAAATTCTCCTTGCCCAATTTGAAAAATTAGTGCCTGCACTATAGACTTTATCTTTAGTGCTTATGTGTTTTATCTAGGGCTTAGGAGGCTGTAGAGTTCCACCGGGATCTCACTGTTTTGGCTGGTAATGATGAAAATGTGCAGTCTGCTGATGTAGTACACACTTGATCTGCTATAGATGCTTAAAAAAATCTCAGGTATATTTATTCCATTATTACTCATTTAAAATCAGTTGAATACTGCTGGAGGCAATGGAGTTACACAGGCAGAAATCTGACATGAGTTAAAGGAATCAGGCCCATCGTTCACTACTCTACAGAACTATTGTGAATGACATCCAGAGCTGAACTGAAGATAACCGCATTTTATAGTGATTTCATGTTATTATGTTTCTTTGTTCCTTATGTCCAAATGCCAGAACTATTACTGAGAAAGGCTCCTTGATGCAGAAGGAAAGATGAGGTGATAGGAGGGAGCAAGGAGAACAATATAACACAATTGTAAGGAGAGACAGAAGAGCATAGTGTAGTAAAATTGGAGCCAAGAGGTGTCACAATGAAGAGAAGAGAAACAATAACAATTTGCATTTTGTGCAGCACCTTTTAGTCAAGAATATCAAAACACTTTGCAGCTTAGCTTAGCTCTATCTGTTGTTATAAATAAGTGCTAGTAACCCATCTTCTGAGTGGCATGTGAAAAACTGTAAGTGGCTTCCCTAAACAGCAAGACCACAAGAAAGCTGGACAGACTGTTCTGACTCCTAACATTTAGCCAATAAAACATGCTCCTCTGAAGGACATGGAAATGTAAAGTAGCAAAAAACTGAAGAAGCAAAATGATGTGATGAGGCAGGAATACAGCCTTCACCCGAGACTTTCATGAAAGTCTATGTTTGTTCTGTCTTCGTTGCTCTTACAGCACAGCCATAACTCCCAGCAGTAATGGGATTTAACTTCTAATGCTTGCCTTGATATTTCACTCTGGAATGTAGTGACTAGAGGAAAAGACAAGGAATACAATTATATCTAACCTGCATTCTTACTTTTCTAGCATAGTGACTATCCATGAGTAAGTCATTTAATCTTAACAGTCAGGTCCTTGAATCCTAACTCAAAATAGTGGCTACCAGCATGAATACTGGGGAATAAGTAAATCATATAGAGCTCCAGAAAAACATTTCTGCTCACTGGGAATCCATCGTAAGAACTTGCTTCCAAAATCAGTATCACTGTCCTCTCTTTCAATGAAGTCAGGAGGGCTCACCATTTTCTTCCTGGAAAAAAACTGACAGCAAGTACCATTTCATCTTATATCCTAGTGGCTAGATGATTCATCATGAAGGCAACAGACAACTCAATCACTACTTCACTTTGAAGAGGTTTGCAATAACGATGCCAGAACTGCTATTTTGTGTTGTAAGCACAACTGGCAATCAATTTCAAGCAAATCAACAAAAATATGTTATTCTCACCTTCTCCCTAAAGGATTTCATTCTTAGTTAGAGAACTGCCACACAAACAGTTAATCTTTTGGCCTATGTAGCAGAATAAAGCCTGATTGGACAAGGAAAGGAACAAGAAGCTGGAGAAGTGACAAAATGTCCTGAGGTGGGTCTGCTACTTATGGAAACGCTTATTTTATCACCATCCAAAACACCTCAGGAATCCTTGTCCTTCCTCTTCCACCTAATTCTTTTCCCTCTCCCATGACTCCCGCATGAGTTTTTTGCTGCCACAGTTGCATGAAATGCTTAGTCTGCTGGCTTTGTTCGAGGAGAAATAAATTCTGATGGGGACTGGGAACAAGCATCTGTGAATGGGTGCAGGGGCATGAGCCTGTTACACAAAATCAAAAGGGTAACTTGATTAACATTTAACAAACTTAGTTCAAAGTTGTCACCTACTTTCCTGAAAAGGGCCCTAACCAGGAGTTCTGAGGCTGCTGTGAGTGGGAATGTTCTCTGCCCTCCAGTTAAGCTTTTATTTGCTGTTGCAAATGGTTCAGTAACTGAAATACAGACATACATTTAAAAAGCATATTTGTGAATGCTCTCATTAATAGCAGCATGCCACTTAAAGATACCTTAAGTTACTCATTATTATTAATGTCTGCGCTGTCAGTGTCAAAATAACGACCTAATCAATGCAATTCCTTAAAATACGTGCATATGAAGGATTCTTTGATTCCTTGTGAACCAGCAAACCTCAGAACCTTATTGGTCATGAGTATAAGCTGTTCATATTTTGAGTTCATCTTTTGGTGTTGTAAGCCAACACCATTTTCTATGACAGCAGAGAGGTTCTCTCCCATGGATTACAGCATATTTTGGACTCACATGCAGTTCCTGATGTCTTTTTCTAACTCCATGGACAGCAAAACATTCACTGAAATGTCCAAAATCTACCTCAGATCCACATTTAAGTCAGCAGGTAAGAGTATTATACCGGGGGAAAGACTAACAAATGCATTTTTATGTTTTTGTGTGGGTAGAGCATTTTGGCCCATCCAGAACTCTGACTCAAAAAGTCATTGGTAATAAAGGTAATGGGGAACAAAGTGAAGGAATTTGGGAATGAAGCCTGAAGGAACAACAAGAGAATTAGAAAATGTCAGTATCGGCACCTGGATACTTTTAGATGCAGTTCAAGGCATTCATCTCTTTAACCTGATTTTCCTCAAGCTGGACATATACCTGTTATATACAAGGCTTTTTATAAGGAAAAACCCACTAAAATCTGTACAATTCTGTGATCTTGTAATATGATATCTTGAAAAATATGCTGCCATAACAACAGAGAACAGAAAACAACACTTACTTCTGCAGTGATGTACAGATAAAAGAAGGGTTATTGAGTGTCAATGTGAACTGATAAATTTTCCTTCCAAAAATAAAAACAAACAGTAAGAGTCTTAATATGAACTCATTTACATAAAAGTAAATATATTTACTTTAATTGATGAAATTGCTCTCAATGCCACTGAGATTAAAATCTAGTTTAATGTTCTCTTCATATGATCAGATCTAATTTAACTGTAGGAACTACACAGGACTTAAACAAGTTCAGAAATTAAACAGTGCAGTAAACTTCAACAGTGAAAGAATAGAACGACCTGACTAGCAGATCTGTCTCTGGTGCTCTAGCTTTGATGAGTATTATAGAAACAACAAACTCGAACCTTAGTTCCAGTGAGGATAGTATGTATGAAATCTGACTTGCCACATCTTACAGAAGATTTTCTGCATGGTGACCTTTTGCCAAAACAAATTGTATGAAATTGCTAGCATTTGCAGGTACTTGGCAGTTTGCTGTCCAAAGCAAATATGAGAAAGTCGATGTGCAGTGGCAGTTACGAAAACTGTTGTGTCTAAACAAACTAATCAGAACATAGTTCCTGAGACACAGTCCTTTATAAATTATTTGTTTAAGGAGGAGCTCATGGAAAGAAACATTGCATAACTCAGTCAGAAAAGTGAAAGAATCTGTGGTTAAATATGATAACATAGTTGTTCTAAATACATCTTGAAAAAATTATATATTTGTTTATATAATTACACATGTATACATTAATGCTTTATGAAACATTGTCTCTTCTTGTTGGGATGATATAATGGACAAAATCATGTCCCTGCTTCAGTCAAAGTAACATTTCACATTAACAAGGACAAGTTTTGTTGAAATTTTGGATGGGTTTTAGTGCTTTTGGGTAGTACTAATTTTTTTTAATTTAAAAGAATGATGTATTGTACTGGCAGAAGTCCCAGTAAGACTTAAATGACTTATAGACCATCTAGTAGTATAACAAGTGAAGATCTTCCCAATATCCCATTTATTTTCAGCAAAAAGCCTACAATGGATTCTCAATATTTTACTTTTCCCAAAAGTCTATCCTTAATTTTTCATAAAGAAACAACAAGGTATAACAATTGCGTATAAATCATTATTTCCCATTACATTCACAACTTCCAATGCAGGCATTCAGTCTTAGCGTGTCATTTAGACTCCTTTTGCAATCTTAAACTTTTTTTTAGCTTGTGGATCTCACAGATTTTCCAAAAGCAGTATGAATCCTCCTGCTGGCAATAGTCTTGGGGTTTTTATTTGCCTTTCCCAGATCAGAAGTTGAGAACCACCTATTTCTTCATTAGTTTGTGAAGAGATAGACATTACTAGAGGATAATTAATCTGACCTGTTTTAGACATCTGTCTTAGACTGGAATGAATCAGTCTCCAGAGATACTTATCCTTTTTCTTTCGCTGCAACATTAGGTGAGGCTACTAACAAACGTAAGTGGAGAAGAATCCCACCAGTAACACCAAAACCATAAAAAAAAGCCAGATGATTTTTTTTTTTAAGTGCTTGGTGGTTTAAGTTGCTAAATCTTTATTTTACTCACACATGAAGTAATCTCATCTGATATTATTAATTGTTTATCCCAGTTTAAAATACAGTAAAATTTGATCATTACAATACAAGCAGGCATGCTAATAGTAAGAGATAGATAAAAAGATAATTTTAAAATATTTTAGGGGAATGTAATAAAATACAGTTAACATGGTTATTATGATAGTTTAAAATTTTGCCATTTCTGGAAAATTCAAGATTTTATGAAAGTAAACAGGTATGGAAAGCAACAATGAAACCCTGCAACATTTGTGTCTCACAAGCAAGCCCTTAACTCAGTGTGATTATTCATATAACTAAGCACTTTGTATAAAGATAGTTTAAAAGACTGAGCACTATATTCTTGCCATGATACTTTTAGATTGATGTTCTAAAAATATGGTCTTTTGATAAACATGGAAAAATGTGAAATCTCCCCCATACTTTTGAGATTTGTTGGCAAACAGAGCTTCCACTCAATGAGAATTTTTTTTTAAATTTCAATTCAAACACTAATTATCCAAATTTTCCAAATTCCATTTGAATGAGAAATTCTGGTTAAAATCTTGTCACAGAGGCATTAGAACATGCTGTTTCCTAAAAGGATGTGTCTTGCATGCTTTGTGCCTATGTCCATTGACTGACCTCAAGGGCATGGAGCATATGGTTCATAGGCTGCAATATTTGTGCATCCTCAGAGACACAGACTGAACGGAATATTCATATTGCAAAATAAAATATGGGAAGGAAAATTGTTTGAATATTAGACCACTCACCAACCACCTGATGAGATATGATCTGATTTCAAATACTTAGTCTTTCTTTTTTTTTTTTTTTTAATACAATACTACTGTAGAGAGCCAGAGCAAAAATTTAACACTATTTTAGATACTTTGAACTGAGATGCACCACACACCAGTACTAAGTAGTGTAGGTACACCAGTCTGTTTGAGAGGGAGCTAGCAATGCGGATGTTGCATTGCACTCTTCGGGAAAGGCTCCCACCTGGCCTTCTTCAGAAATGCAGATGCATCTCCCATGTCTATCCCAGGGTTTGAATGCTCTGTGGTGAAGAAAGGTCAGGAGTCCTGAGGTTCCCCATCTCACCTGGAAGTCTGTCAGGCTAGCCAGAATAAAAATTTCAAATAAATTTGGAAATAGGATAACCAACTGAGAAACCAGGAAACCAGGGATGGCAGTTTTATATCTATCTCTGTAAATCCCAGCTGTTTGATATCTACACAAGTAAGTAGCAGCTTGTGGGATGAACCACCATTTTCCATTTTGGGGAAAAAAAATTGAAAAAAATAGAAAGTCATTCTGCTTATAATAAAGGGAACTGTATGGCCACATTCAAACATTCAGGCAACTTCTTGCTTTGGAAATCGAAGCTGTTCCTTTCATTCACTTTACCGTAAAAATGGTAAACACATCCACTCCACTGATCCTTGTTAGTGTTTATATCTCTTAGCAGAGAATTTCTCTTGGTAAAAGCATTGGTGGTATGCTAATATAACTCAAAGATTACAGGTAAATACCTGCAGTTTACTTGTGTAGGTCAGGGACAAATAATCACTCGTATTGGTATATCATATCTTCTCTACTTAGTCATATATTTATACTGAAATCTACTACCAACTTAATCAGTAGATCTCATACACAGATGTCATCATTAAAATTGTCATGTATATGATCTAAGCCTGGAGTCCATGTACAGAAGGTACTTTTCAGAGCACTTTCTATTCTCCTCTTCCTTGACATATATATCCTTTAAAAGGCCTGCCTATTTTTTTTTTTTTTAAACACATTTTTCTACTGAACTTCTAACAGAGTCTCTCCATAAGCAGATGACTCCTAGCACACAAAGCCCAAGGATATCCAGGGCTTATATAAAGCAAGAGAAATAATGGAGTTGAATCTAGTGGAGAACTGATGTATATGATCTTAGTGTTTTATGTAAGTGTCTTGTAGCCACATCAAAATGAATTTTCAAGCTTTAAATATTTAAGACAAAAAAAAAAAACCCCGTAGGGAGAAATCGGTCTGAACAGTTCTTGTTTCCATAAAATAGAAAAGAATCCAGATATCCGTTTTTACTTTAAAGTGGCACTTCAACACTGTCTGGTGGGAAAAGCAGTCTGATTTCTTAATGCCAGAGAAAAACTATTTCAATTGCTTTTCTGTGGGAAAATGGTGGCACTCAGTAAACAGGCTGATTGCAGTTGGTTATTTCCTATGGATATTTCAGGAGATACTGTATTGATCCACTGTCAACTTTTCTAATTTGAAGAAAATTGTTTGACTTCAGGGGAGCACGACACATTTCTTGAACTTCACACTTTTTGTTGGGGGGGGGGCGGGGGTGGAGGTTCTTCTTTATTTATGTTTAACACCAGCAACCTCCATTAATCAGCTGCAGAATACAAGCAGAATTCCAGCTGACCTTGGCAAGAGACTCTGCTGGTAAGTAACCCCAGACAGCTTCACTGTGGAAATTAAGCACTCATTCATTAGGAGTGTGAAAATATAAAGGCTGCCAGAGGAAACCAGACATATATCACACCCAGACTTTTGAAGGAAAGAGTTTTGTGTTAAGTTCACAGATTCTCTTGCCCCAAATCAGTTTATTCCAACCGGGTAAGAATGTGTCTTGAGCTGCAAATAGTGGTTTTTGAAATCTAGTTTAAGTTTTCCTGATGAATAATCTCAACAAGTAACTCTTAGGAACAAATCAGGCCCACACTTCTGATCTATATATGGTCTTCCAATTCACAATTTCCATGAACATTTTATGAAGGGAGTTAATCCAATATCATAGACACACGGGACCGGCTGCTATTGCAAATTGCTCATGCTGTGATTCAGAATTAAGTTACAACTTAGAGAAATTTGCAAATTTTGGTGGCATTTGTGTGTACAGCTTAAATACTTAGGGTTAGCCCCATAAGCCTAAGTAAGAAAGCATAATTTACAGACAGGAATGAGGGATAGGGTATGACCAAGGTCCTGGAGTGAATCAGTGTCACTGAGTGCAATTTTCCTGTCAAATATCCTTCAAGAAGGATGTGTCTTACCTTATTCTTATGAAGAGCCTGGTGGTAACCAAACGGGCTGTGTTTGTAGCAATTTTTGTACCTTGACTCAGGAGATTATTAATATTGTAAGCTTTAAAGAGAAGTTAAATGCAACCTCTGTTAAATTTTCAGTGACTGGAGACATTAATTAAGTCAGATATTTTCTGGCAGGGATCTTATATCTGTTCTGTGTAGAGGAAGAAGGGAAGGGAAGGGAAGGGAAGGGAAGGGAAGGGAAGGGAAGGGAAGGGAAGGGAAGGGAAGGGAAGGGAAGGGAAGGGAAGGGAAGGGAAGGGAAGGGAAGGGAAGGGAAGGGAAGGGAAGGGAAGGGAAGGGAAGGGAAGGGAAGGGAAGGGAAGGGAAGGGAAGGGAAGGGAAGGGAAGGGAAGGGAAGGGAAGGGAAGGGAAGGGAAGGGAAGGGAAGGGAAGGGAAGGGAAGGGAAGGGAAGGGAAGGGAAGGGAAGGGAAGGGAAGGGAAGGGAAGGGAAGGGAAGGGAAGGGAATCCTACCAGGGCTGAAGAATTTTCCATTGCATCCGTTAATGATAGAGGAGGGACAACATCTAAGACCTGGTTGAGACCTCTTTATTCTGAAAATCATTTTGCCATGATCTGAAATACTTAAAAAGAAGCTGTGGTTAAACTAGTTGGCATATAGAGCCAACAGCCCATTAGCCAGATGAAAATTACTGTAATGTGACAGATGTTTGACTCCATTCTGCCTGGAGGCTGGTATAAACCAGTAACATTAGTTCCTTGCCAGCTGGATAATATTCCTACACTAGATATTATCTCTTGCTCAGGTAATTCAGTGACTGACTGTCCATTCTTTTTAGCCACTGGAATGAAGGAAAGAATCAGTCTGGGCAAAGGATAATTAATCTTATTAAAACATACCAAAACACAACAACTGGAACTCATTACACTGAAACAAGGTTGAGCTTCTGGTCTCAGTTTAATTCCTTGAAGATAAGTGTCCAGAAGTAAGCACTTTTATCCCTATGGCACATTTATTAAAAGTCTTAAAAGAGAATAGGCAAAAAGGCCTAACAAGTAATTTGAACCATATGAAATATTCTAGGTCAGCACTAATGAATCTGACAAGGTAGGGTGGAGAAAAGTGTGCTAAAGTGTATTTGTTCTGTAGTAAATAAACAGGCCATTCAGTAACAATTATTTGCGAATATTTCCTAAATCAAATAGACTTCACTTGAAATAATGAAATAAAACTAATAGCATGCAAATATTTTGTTTTATACATGTGGATTTCCTGAGCAAACCCCTATATTTGTATCTTGCATCTCAGTATTTTTGTGATCAAGTATGTTTTGTAGTTATGTTAAAATGCAGGACTCTTATTATTTTCTAAGCCACCACTTCTCTCTGTAAAATCAGTAATTATTATTTATAATAGTTTTCTAACTCTTCCTTTAGCATCTCGCTAGTACAAGAAAACCTAGCATGTATCACAAATATATACCAGTAACTCAGTTCAAACAAAATGTTAAACACTTTTTTTTCATCCTGCTGTAACCAAACAACAGAAAAAACCTCCTCTCTCTCCCCCAGCAACCATATAGACTAAATACTTTATAAGCCTTATTCTAGGTAGTATTGTTCTCAAGTTACCAAAAAAACTTAACTACCCATTTGCAGTCAAAAGTAGCTTGTGTTCACTGGTACAGAACCACAGCCATTTTCAGACTACCAGGCACATGTACAACTACATAAGCTATACAATTATAAGGCTGTTCTTTGGAAAGTAATACTTGAAGAATAACAAAATGCAGTTTATTTGACCTGCATATAAAACCATTGAAGTATAATACATTTATCATATCAAAAATGCATCATTAAAATTTAAAAGCAGGTGCAGTTACTCAATAAGCTAATGGTATAGTCTGAAGACTCCACTCAAGATTGTATTGTTGAATTCCCATTGGGATAAAACAGAGAAAAACAGGGAGGGAGTTGGAGTGACCTTGCACCAAGGTGCTAGTGCCTGAGCCTACATTTCTGGTAGGCTGTGGTTGAGCTCCACTCTGAGGATCTTTAAAGCATTGCATCTTCCGTGCTGAGAGTGGATGAATGCTGTAAGTGAGCATGAAAAAAAGCAACAGCCACTACAGAGAGATGCATGTGGGTGACTCTGCACGTGTGCTGCGGCACGGCTCTTCATGACAGTAATCCTAAGGCAGTCTGATGAAGGAAAGAAATTAATATTTATTAACAGGAAAATATTAAGAAAGGAAGTGAAAATTTCCCCTTACATTTTGAAGTGCTTGTATATACATACAATAAACTTGTATGATTCCTGAAGAAGGTAACTGAGGGGATTTCCAGTTTGCACAGTGTGGAAATCAGTGGCCTTCTCAAAGCAGCATCTGTGTTTTCAAGCAGTTCTGTCTTTTTTAAGAGTTCTGAAACAAATTTGTGTAACTAATCACTTAACTTTAAAATGATCATTTGTTTGGTTTCACAGACACAAGACTGTCATCAGATGAAACGTCAAAATTCCCTTTGACTGTGTCTGGTTTAGCCAGGAGTTTGGCACAGTGGAGGTGGACAAGTCAATCAGAGCTGGTTTTGCTGGGAGATTTGCATCTCCCCTGTTTGAAGTTCAGACTTTTCTCCTTTGGATTGGACTTAATCTGGAAAGGAATCTGTCTTCTTCACATCACACCATGGTGCAAATAGACACAAGCAGAGTAATTAGGGACATTTGGGGCATCCACATACAAACTGCACTAGAATGACAATGCTAATGTTGTCAGGGCTCTTAGCCTCAACAGGAACTACTGTTGGTTGAATTTCCATTGCAGGCAAAACTTAAGTTGATGGATTTAGGTGATTTTAAATCCTTTAGTGGCTTGAACCATGGGAACTTGAGGGGGTTTCTCTGTTCATATCATACTTTCGAAGGTAAGATATGAGCTGGAGGGAGAGAAATGGCACAAGATTGATAGTGGTAGGATAGATACCTGGCAGATGGATTCTTTTTAGAGAAAAAAGACGGAGCTGAAAAACTGTATGGAGTTGAAAGCTTCATTTCAGTTCAGCCTCTACACAAAGTATGGGTATTTAAATGCCCATGGGTTTTCAAGGTCTGCTTTATTTAAGAGGGAACTACAAGGATGTAGGCCATTTAGTACCAGGTAACTTAAATGGTTTTATTCACAGATAGACTTTATAAATAATGAAGTGGCCAACTTAAAAACAAAACAAATCAAAATTGAGAAATATGTTTATCTTTTGATAATTTTTTTAGTTGGTATCTGATAAAAATCTTGAAAACTAAACACCATTTTTGACAAAGAAGTGAAGGGGAAAGAGGAAAAAGTAAAGAATTTAAAAATATTGCTTCAATCCCTCTGCTGAAGATTATTGGGCACTTTGAGGTTTTAGCTGACTTAGTCAATTCCCTAATATTTGTTCAAAAAGCTTTCAAATATCTGTAAGGCATTATGAGATGCGAAAGTTTATGAAACACCAAGATCCCACAGCTTCCAGACTTACTGTGATACTGAGGCATTGCAGTGGAACTCAGAAGCCTCAGTGGGAAATATAAAAAGAGCCTTTGACAAAAAATTACACTGGACTGTCCACTGGGTGATGGAAAAATTTGCAGCTCTTTCCTTCCTCTTCTGAAACCACTGTCTTCTGTAAGAGGTGAAGAGGATTTTTGGTCCTTTTTCTTTTAAGATGCTTAAAAAGGGAATGTGTAGAAGTAGTAAATTAAGCGCAGCAATACATTATTCATGTATATGTATGTAAGTATTATGGAAATTGTCTCCTTCGCTGAGCAAAGCTTTGTCTTGGAATGGATATGGATATACACATTCTGAATGTAGGCCACATATCATCAGGTTACATTACTTACAGTACCATTGCATTGTGTAAAGAGGCAAAACTGAGGCAGACTTCGTAGACTAAAATCATACTGCTGAAAAGCAATGTGTTGACTGCTGTTTAACTGAACCATAACCTGCAAGCCCACGAAGAATAATATGGTAGAGGTGGAAATTCCTTAAACATAGTTGGCACATGTGCCCCAAACATGAAAACATCTGAGGTGTACACACCTGAACTATACAAAGCCTTACAGCCTATTGACACATATGCATATTCATAATGATACATTCCCCTAGTTTCCCTAGCTCTTTCTTCACAGAAAAGTATTATCCAAGCTTCAAACTAAATGATACAGTATAGGTTTGAATTTTCCAATAAAGTTGTATTTTTAAAATAATGCAACTAATATCTCTAGAAGCAGATAGACTCACATTCTAATTAGAAGGTCAGAAAAATTACTAGAATATTCAATATGGTATATGTTTCTTGAATTTCACTGGCAAAGTACACTGCAAATTAACCCAGAACTCATTATTATTTTGGAAGCTGAAACTGTCATTCATTTTCTGCCATTCAAACAAGAAAACTTAGTTTGGTATGCTCTCAAGTTTTCTATCAACATAAAATGAAATGGTTAATTTTTCAGCATTTGTTCTTCATTATTCACTAAGAAAAATGATCTGTTTTATAATTTATCATTGATGTTCTATTTATGTACCGTGAGTGGTTGTCATGGTTTGTTTTTCATCTTTAAAAAATTAAAGATGAACTAGTTCTTTTGTTGTTATCCACAAATGAAAAAAAATGAAAACTTGTTCTTCAGGTTTTAAATCCACATGTTTGCACTGACAATGTATTTCACTCTCAAGAGAAGTCATATTCATTGTAAACTTCACTAGTTGCTGGTTTATTGAGTAATACATTAGATAGGTATTACCTTTGGGGTAACACTGCATACCTTACTGTTTGATTCAGAAAATTTGCATTGTGTGTTTTCATATGTTTTCGTGCATATGTTTTCAATGAAATTACATATTCAACAGTTTTTAAATACTTTAATAATTATTTTCCAAAGTAGAAACAGAGATATATAGAAAAATACCTGTATTCAAAACTCAGTTTTTGTAATTGCTACTCCTTTTGACTTCTGAGTCTTGTCCTTACAATAGTTTGATGGGAAAAATAAAATTCACCAGGTGTTCAAATTCATAAACACAGATAACATTTGCAGTGCATACAGAACAAGTTGATGAATACTCTTTCCAGAAGTTGGTGTCCCTATGTTTAGACATGCTCCTACTATAGTAATTCATGTCTAGAAAGCTCAAGTTTGAGAATAGTCTCTCCTACAGATGACACTGCAGTGCCTGTTTAGGTGCCTAAACATACATGGCCAGAGAAACCTTAGACATCTTAAATTATACAGATCATCTATACAAAACTGCTAGATGTGACACAGAAAATGCAGATGACTGCATCCTTCTGAGCTGTAGCCAAAGGAAGGGATACTCTGAGGAATCAAAAAGGCACATTGTGCAGCTGTGCTATTAGGAAGTAAAATATTTCCTTGCACATTTGTCACTGATGATATATAGAGTACGCTGTCTACCTTTTCTGCTTCTACTTTCTAAGACCGTACTGAACAGCAGTTTTGGAAAGATGTGGAAAGTTTTTAGGTGCTACAAGAATAAACTTGAGTTCAGTCAAGAACAAAAACCTCCGAGATCAGCTTTGATTATCTCTTCCAGTGACCTGCTTCAAATGTAGGCAGGTTCTAAATTACATCACGCTTGTCTTATGTGTGGAAGTTACGAGCACTGAATCTCAAAGGTAAAGGTCTGTGGTGCCTACCATGATCATGTTTACCACAACCTACCTGTCTGTTCACCTGTGGTGTAGCAGGGGACTTGTCAGGTAGGAGGGCCTGGGCTGATCCATGTCCAAATTCCTGTATGAAAACTTACTGGGAGATTCACTGAAATGAGAAGCCAGCTCTTTAGATTATATGGCTTACTGCTGTCTCAAACTGCTTCATTCATTGATGAGGTTGGCAGTGATTGACAAACAATTGCAGCAACAAGCTGGTATTTTGAGGATAGCATTTAGAGAATGATTTAAAACTGTTTGACATTGTATTTGAGTATGGTTGATAATTGGTGATAACAACTGGTGATAGCACTACCAACATGCCTCTTTTCTTGAAGCACACAAGATGTATAGGAGTTCAGCATGTAAGTGACTTGTTTCAGGAAATACAGAGAAAAATGGACGTCTCAAGTAGAAAGTGAGTCAACCCCACTGGGAAAAACAATCTGTTAAGAACCCAAAACTCTTGGCAGTCAGCCCAGAACCATATCTTTTCTTAGACACAGTTCTTCACAATGAACAATTGAAGGGAATGTTAATGGAAATTAAAAAATCTGGATTGTGATACTAAAGCTTTTTATTTGAGACTCCAATTAATTGCTTACAGACTTCTTAGTAACAAGTTGGGGCATTTACCTGTGCTTCAGTAAACAGTAAAACAACCACAAAAATAGCATATTCATTAGTCTCTGGGGTAGTAAAATATTATTATCTTCCATTTCAGTGTATATTTACAGTATCATTTGCAAGACAATTGTGTAGCACACACAAGACTCATTTTGGAATGCACACAATTCCTTCTTGAAAATCACAGAATTAACTGCCCTATGCTTAAGGAACTAGTTTAACTGGGTGTGCAGCAAAGATTTCATAATGTGGATATTATAGAAATTAAATTTAAAAGCTCAAGGCCATCAAATTCCATACCATAAGTGTCAAATAAATTTTAGAATGTTACAACACAAATTCCAGTGTGAGTTCAACACAAATTCTGTGCAATACACCAATATCATAAAGATCTTTCCCATAAAAATAATTGGCAACAAATGCATCCTAACAGGTCTTACAATCCCCTTGCAACACAACACATTATTTGGATTGCAAGCATTGTGTAGTAACTGTGGCACACCCTACATTTACTCATATAATAGTTTTTTCTCTTCATATTTATTCAGTATTATTTACTTCAAGGGTGGCTTTTCCCTGGCTTTCAAGCAGCGTTGGTAAGCTACATAATAGTACACAGTAATGTTCTGAAACATAGTAACTCCTCCAAAGTGATGCAGTTATGGACTATAATGGCTGAACATGGATTGTCCTGTCCTATTTTACAGTTAAATAATGACTAGACTCCTTGCTCATGAGGTTTTTAAACTCTTATTTTGTTTTCAATATAGTTTGTATTCTATAGATTTGTAGTTTTGGAGATTACTATAGGCTTTTTGTAATGAAAAATACATTTCCACTGTTTAGTATTTAAAAAAAAAAAAAGAAAATTTTTCAGTGGTAGCAAATTCTTCTTCAGTTCAGTTTCAACAAATGGTATCTACAGTGGTTTTTAAAGAACAAAGAAAATATCTTCATTAATTTTTATATTAATTTAAAATTTCCTAATGTATGGCCATTTATAATAAAATTATTGGTAACATCTAAATCTGCAACTGTGAGGAATTGATGTACTTACTGATTCTTCTGTTTCTAAATTTTGGAGATGAGAAGAGAGGGAGGAAGGAATATACTTGAAATTTAAGTTGTTCTTTTGCAAATATTTGCTACCTGGACACTGTTTTGTTTCATATGAAGCATTGTAATGTTTTTGTACTTATCCTTACAGTGACAAGTAAAGACAAATCATTGCCTTTGGTATATAAATGGGGGATTTAGGCAAAGAGAGGGATAGAGGGATTTGTTCAAGGTCACCTGAGCAGTCTAAAATAATGCTGGAAAATGAATTTTTCTAGTCCCAAGTTAACAAGTTATTAAATCACATTTCCTCTCAGTGTGGTATTATATTCCAGTTTGAATTTGGGGGGTCTGTAGACTATTTTTGCTATTTGTATTGAGAAGGAAGGATGGAAAGGAAAGAAAGAAAAATGTTAACAGTGAATAAAGGTCTTCTGTTACTGCTAAGGTGAAAAAACATGACACAAACATGTTTCATTTCATATGACAGAAAAGGCAAGACTATCTGGTAATATCTCATGGCAAAAAATTTCTCTGAGCAACAGAAAAATATTAATGCCCATTCTCTCAAGGATGTTACCAGCGTGTATCAGTTTACTACCGTGCATGAGGCATAAATTCTCTTCCAGTCTGACGTTTGGTTATCAGCATTAGTCTAAGCACGTTAGTGATTCGTGTTCAAAACAAGGAAGTAAATTATGGCAAACAGATAATATTATTGCTACCTAATAATGAGGCCTTATTTAAACATAGCAGAGCACATGAAAGCACATAGGTGTGATTTCCCTTCCCAAAAGAGGGACAAACCAGCTCTTATTCCCCACCTCCCCCCTCTCTTCACAGGAATGAGACATCACCACCAGGCTGACTGCACATGGACACAGTGATCCCAAAACCCAAATCCTTTTCCTCTTCAGAGCATCCAAAGACTAACCAAAGCACACAAAAGCTTTTCTTGTGATATTTAATGATGTATGTGTAACAAGTGTCTGGGAAACTTTGGGTTGGGGAGGAGGAGAAAAGATCTGCAGCCATGTACATCAAACATTAAATATTTGAACATGTTTGCCTTTCCTTTGTCCTCTTAACTTTCATATGCCATTTGTTTTCTGACAATGTGAACTGTATTTGAGATCTTGTAAAGCCCTGGCTGTGTTTTTACAGAATCATGTGGTCACAGATGGGGCCTGTGGAAGCTTCTCAAGGAGCTGGGAGACATATTATTTCTCCTCTTTTACTTAGAGAAGGAACTATACTTATGTCATCTTACATACTTTGGGTTTGGTTTTGTGATTTAGAGCTAACTTCTATATTTGAAGAAAAAAAAGACAAAAAAAAAAAGAAAAATAATTTAGTTCAGTTCTATGAATAACTGGGCACTTATAATTTAACAGCCCAGTTCTGGTCCCAGTAAAAGAGTAATTCCCTTGAAGTCAGTGAAATGATGCTGGATTTACCTCAGGGCAGAATTTGGCCCCCCACTACTGATCCAGCTATTAATAGCTTTGCATTGAGAAAAATCATTGAATAAAATAATTACCTGTCTTGTCAGTGGAACTGTTCTTTTTTTTTAAATGTCCTACATAAAATCCTTAGACTAAAATTCAAAGCTATGTAGAATAAATTAATTAATTGGGGAATTAATTGGGCCATGTTGCCTTTTTTAAAGCTAAGCTGTGTTTTAGTTATATTTTGTTATGGGCCCAGGGGCTCCTGGGCATGGATGGCCTATAAATACAAATGGATAACTTATTATTATTAATAATAAAGGTACCACAAAATAGTTTTGCTGCTTTTTTCACACAGCTCAGAACAATCACAGAGGAGCAGTACTGAAGAAACAGCTGGGGCTGTGAGAAGATGCTATGGAGAAGATTGTTTTGCCAACAGAGAGGACTCATTTTTTTCCCTTCCTCCTCCTCTTTCAGCCTCCTCCCCTGTCCTTCAAAGACTTTTCATCTTCATTTGTGCTTGACAGCATATGGTAGCTCCCATTTCCATCCTGCTTGCATTCTCTCTGATGTGATTCCTGCAGGAGCTGATCTCAGGCAGCTCCTCCTTCCAGGTTCTTCTCTTTTCTCAGGCCTGAAAATCCTCCTGTTTACTTTGCTTAACCCCAGCCCCACCACACATGTGCACACTGCATGGAACGAATCCCACAGAGCTGCAAGCCCGATCTTTATCTGTCATTCTTCTTTCTCTTTTTAAAGCTATATGTTTTATTGTTTTTCGAGTCTGTATTAAAATATATCTTACGTATATTTTTTTACATACTTAAAAAGAATCTTTTGACTTTACCAATTCTTGATGTAAAAACCCTGTTGGCATTTTGACAGCAAATGATTAAAAGCCTTTCCCAGTATTTTACAAGTAAATATGAATTTTAACAGGATAAGTAAACTTCCAGAAATGAAATATTCTATTGTTGTCTAATGCTAAACTAGCTGTCAAGTTTGAGACACTTGCAGTTAGTGTAAGGAATGATTAGAATGAAGGTATGTTAAAAAGAAATACAGACCAGGTTTTACTTTGTGTTGCAGATATAAAATTCAGATTTATAGATTCTTTGGATTACACTAGCAATAAAGTGGTGATTTTGTTCTGGGGTTTTGCATTCTGCTTCACAGATTAATAAATATCATGTGTCTACATTTGTGTCTCAAACATATCAGTTCTCAAGGTACTTCCAGGTTAAGGTATGGGAAGAACTTTGTTAAAAACAATCGTTATAAGTATTGGAGTAAGTGACTGAAAAAATGATTTTTTACAATCTTACAAGGGGAGACAGTGAGAGAAGAGCAAAAGAACTGGAAGTGCCAGTGGAGAGAGAAGCTGAGAGTTCAGGAACCTAAACAACTTCCTGAGGGAGTTGTGGGAAAGGAGAGGGATGGGGCAAAGCTTAAAAATGCAGATGAAAGGAATAAAGACAGTTATTAAATAGAAGGACCTGGATGAGCTGCCAGAGGTACTTTGTGAAGCAAGAAGAGACAGTGAGACCTCTTCAACTAAGCACAGGGAACAATGACAGAACATGGTTGAAATAGCATCAATATTCTTCCCTCTCAATCCCTCCCTTTTTATCTGCTTTTTAATCACTGTGAAAAATACTGGCATCCTATCTGTCACTAAGGCCCATAATCCCAATGTCATTGGTGACTAAGGTGTCATTAACAGTTCAGCAACATTTTCAACAAGTCTAGCAGTTTTTTGTTGCATAATACCTCTAACATACACACTTTTCACTCACTCACGTAGCCAGATATATTTTGTTGGTGCTCATTGTCTTAATATTCACAAAGTCAAAATTCTTTTTCTGTGATATGAAAAATGTTTCCTTGGCCTGTTTGCATCCCTACAAAGTGCTGCATTTACCTAGTTCATTTTGGCTAGCTCCTGGAATTCTTCAATTGCTCTTTCATCTCTTTTCAATGAAAGTTTATGTATACTTTTAATCTCCAAAACCCTGCACAATCTTCTCTTTCATTTAATTCTCAGAGGTCGAACAAAGGTGCCAGGTCTCACTGTGTTATCTTTTCAAGAAAATAGCTTATCATACTTACGAATATGGTTTTACCGTTTCCTTGTATTCCTCTGTCAGTACCTGTCTGTGATCCATCTATATCTTGTAAGCACTTATTTGATGTGTCCCAGAATTTTTGTGCCTTTTTTACGTATAGTGCTTGGTACACTGAAGTACTCATTGTTGTCTGAAGTTCTTAATCAGAATGTTACTATAATTATAATATCCACACAATGATATGGTATATCCATACAGTATCATACAGTATCACAACACAAGAACATTTAGCTCTACAGTCCAACAGCAAAGCAGAATAATGAAAGCTGGAGGGTGAAAAGCTGAAGAAGGGGCTGTCAGTGATCAGAGCTACTCTGCAGATAGAGATTAAAGGAAGTCTGAGAAAATGGAAGGAATCAAATTGTGTACGTTGCCCTCCTGGTTTAAGGTGGATGAACAGAAGATATTTCTTTTAGAGAAGTCCCTCACATCAAACACCCTTCAACAATAAAGAGCGTCATCTGCAAGATTTAGTTCTCTGCGTTAGACCTTAAGAGCTGAGGTAACAGAATAGATGGTAGAAACCAGAATCTACTTGAAGATGGATTGTTTTCAGGGTGTGCTAACTTTTCTGTAGTGCTGTTTTAGTATGACTTCTCTAATTTTGGTACTGTACTTTTGGCTTATTTATAGCACTGTCTCTATACCTGTGAAGGATGCATGATGTGGACCAGATTACCTAGATTTGTTATTTTTTGTTATTTTAGAACAGTTTGACTAATCAAAGTTGGCAAGCAGATATTCAGCACTTACAATTCTAGATTCTGATTGCTCTGAATGCATCTTTATACCAGGTGATACTTTTAATCATGTTGTTTTCATATAGGTCTGATCTTATAATGCCAGTCTTGAACAAGGTAAGGAGTTTGGTGATAATGTTGGATTTCCCAAGCTGTGATCTTAATATCTAAGAAAGAGCATCTCTGAATTTGCTTACTCCTTTTCTGCACAGTCATATAAGCTCATCTTCCCAGACAAGTTCAGGAACTGGACCAAATGAAAAGCTAGGAGTAAAGCACTGTTCCATGTGCATGGATACAGGGGAATCTGAGCTACAAAGTTCAGTGTTCTCTTTGTGAGCATGAAAAATCCGTTTTTATATTTATGACCAAAAATATCAAAACATTATACTTCTAGTTTTCATTGTGAGGTATTGGAATTCACATTCTAAATGCAGCAAAATAAAGAGATTAAGATGCTGAATTGGGTACATGCCTTAAATACACAGAAGCTGGCAGGAGGGGGTTTACTCTCTCATATAGGCAATTAAAGCCTCAGCCAATCGCACAGACTGGGTTCATGGACCTGTTTCCAAAATATGTCTAAAAGTTAGGCTGAGTTCACAGATCTCAGGGAAACATTTTCAAATTTTACTCTAAGAACAGCTGGAATCTGATATCTCTCTACAGCACCCTACCCCAAGGTTAATTCTCTGTCGCTAACTTCAGAACCGCTTGCAGTATCCCATAGCAAAATAGGTCAGAATGAAAAGTAAAAAAAAAAAAAGGTCAAATGCCTCAGTGCTTTTGTCATTATTGGAATGTGTACATCAAGCCACTAGTATATATTCCTTTCCCTGACCTTGTTCTGCATCACAACTCTACACATCTTTTCAAAATCTGTGGGTTTTTCTGTTTCAGATACAGTAAAAGCTATGTGAAGAGGAATGTGAAGCACTGTCTGCAGACTACGTTTAAATTCACGGTTGGCCTAATTTTAGTTTATAAAATTCCTTTGAGAAACTAAAATTTAATATGGGAAGATGTGTATAATGTAACTGTTAGAAAGAAATTCAGACATTACTTCGATATCCTGGAAGACAGGTTTTGAATTAAGCAGAATGCATGCAATAAAAATGTTACTAAAATGATTAGCATAAGTAACTGAAAAAATCTGATTATAAGAAGGCAAAGTAGTTTAACACATGAGCACATTCATAAGTATGAAATATTATAATTCTATTGTCTATTCTTTCTGTGAAAAGTTAGCTCCTTCAGGAATGTCTTAATGAATAATAAAACCGACTTGATTTTCCCACTGCAGTCAAATTTGCTGTCAGGCTATTAATGATTCATAATGACTGTATGCTTAATAGTTTTATGCCAGATAAAAGCCATCCAACAGAAGCAAGTAGCCAGTGTCACTTCTGCAACTGCTCTCTTGATATTTTCAGTAATATTGGTAAAAACAATCTCTAAAAATGCAGAACAGTTGAGTTACCATAGGAAAACGGTTTTAAATCATTCAATAACATCAGTGCTGAAGTAATATAAAATTCTTTATTACATTACCTCTGCTGTAAAAGAAAACACAGAGGAGCAGATTGCATGCTGTTCATAAAAAATGGCATATTTTCCTATTCATATAATTTCATATTCCTGGATATTTTATTTTCATAATGCAGTGATTTGGATAACAAAACTAGCCAATGCTTAAATGAGAATACAATGTGTACTCTGAGAATAGCTGAGCAGAATAAGACTAAAATCAGTTCTGCACAAGATGATAAACACCCAGACTGCTCTGAAGCTGTAGGAGTTTATCTACTGTGTATGTAAATGTTTTTCTTTGCTTTGAGGAAAGCCTTTGCAAGAACAATGTCCTTTAACAAAGGTCTAAAAATGCATGTGAAAGCCAAACATAATAACATTGTTATTCTGCCACTTATTAACAGAACAACGGGTCTTACAACAATTAGATATGAACATTGCAAACTGAATTTAATATTAAGCTGTCTTTGAAATGCCACTTTGCAGCAGGTTTTCAAATGCTTAAAGCACAGCAGGAGGCTAACTCCATCTTCAAATATTAAATCAAAACCTTTTTTTAACCTGATAAATCTTTCCGAAAGCAAGTTCTCCTATTCAAGAGAGAATTATTAGACTATCAGGCAAGAAAACTAAACCTCACAGCCTATGTTTGGCACATGATACGTACCCACGATGATTAAAAACAATAATGAAAAGTATTAATAGCATTTTAAAATAGTGTCTGAGAAAATTCTTAACCAAACACAGGATATAAAATGCTAATAAGTCCATTGAGTCAGAAACAGCACATACTCAAACATGGTCCCATTCTCTCAGCTAGAAATCTCATGTTAAATACACTCAGTCAGAAATGCTGCGTTCGCTGATCCCTACAGCCAGTTATATGCCATTGAAAAGATCAAAGATCTCTAGGAAACGGTAAATGCAAGGGCACCTCACTGGAGAACACCATAGAAGAATCACAGAGAAGCATTCTCTGCTTGAATACCTGCTCCTAATAGCAACAGGAACTGTATGCACTCTTGATATATTTGGCCCGTATTTGTGACAGAAGCCACTTATTAAGCTATATAAAACAATACATCTTCCAGAATTCTGTTCAAACCACTTTTTAAGGTCCCAAGTGAAAAAGTTTCCCTTGGAAGATAGCCTAATAGAGACAATTGGCAGGAAATATACCTCTTTATTTTGCCTGCATTTATCTTCTTTTTTTCTTTTTTTTTTTTTTTTTTCCCCCCAGTCTTAGCTCAGTTGCACCAAGATTTGTATCAGTCAATTCCTTTCCAACCCTGGCAGTTTCAGGACATTTTTAACGTATTATGTTCTTCCTTTAAACATTGCTACCCAAGTCTCCACATTTAGCTTACTGATTTCCACCCCCGACAACCAGTGTCAACAATTTCTTGTTTCCTAATTACTTTGGCTCTTTCCAGACTCTAATTTTGATAATGAGATACTCAGGAAGGAATGCAGTACCATGGATGGGATCACACCAGGGTCCTAGTGAAAAGGAATACTACCTTCATACTCTGTGATGAGGTGCTTCATTCCAAAACAGATGGAATTTTTTGGCTATCACAACACATCACAGTTCAATTTCACATTTAATGTGCTGCTTTACCCCGCATAAAATCCTTTCAGTTTCTGTCTTCTATATAGTATTAGTATTTTAGATTATTTTGCTTGTGTTAACTCACACCAGCTCAGCATGTAACTGACTTTGCTGTTTTCTTTCCTAATCTCTCTGGGATGCCTTTTATTGCTCTTCTGTCCTTATTATTAATCCTCTCAATGAATTTACTGTCTCTTCCAAATTATTAATGCAAATGTTAGATAGAAGACTGTACTTAAAACCCACAAATATTCCACAAGATATTTCCTCATATAAAACATATGTGTATATATATATATATATATATATATATGAATTAGTTGTCTCGTAGACAATTTTCATGCAGATCATAATTTACATAATAATGGTCCTGGCTGAAAATATTTTCTATGATGTTTTTTGTATATGAAACTAAAAATTGCATACATTTAATCTATTGTTCTCTTTTCTTTTCTTTGGACTAGTTCTATAACATCACAATATTTCTCTGTGATTATTCTACGTGTGTGACCTCAAGCAACCTACCACTGTTGTTTCCAGATTAAGATACAGGCAGGCACACATCTTGGAGGAGGACAGCAGGCTCTAGATTTGCCTTTCAGCTGGTAGCCGCTGCCTCCCAGGTGAGAATGGTGCTAACTGAGAGGTTTTTGGTTTGTTACAAATGCTGTCATAGCATTCTTCCCATCTGAAACTCTGGCATTGGCACTGGTGTTTTGACATATGATCTTACTCTCCAGTATCTTCTTTTTCACCTCGCCACTTGAGGGGACACCTTTGATTTTATTTCACTCCAGTTTGTTTCAGCTGTGCCCACCATTTCAGAATTAGTAAATGCACTTTATTTGTCTTGTCTATATTTTACAGATATTTATAAAAACTTAAGTTCATTGGCACTTTATGTGTTTCTGTGTAATTCCATCTTCCTCAATACTTTCTCCCTTGAGAGTCTTACACTAGATGCATTATGACTCCTTGCAAATGTCAGATATGATTTTAGCACTACCATCCCACTTGTTCCTACAATCGAAGCAAGCAAAACCAGAGCAAAACAAAAAGCATTCTTGAAAACCTCAAACTTGAACAAGTTCCTTTTTTTATTGTTTGCTTAAACTGAAGCTTAAATAAAGCAAGCAAGTTTCTTATTCATCTATAAATGTGTTGTCTACCTTTTAGTCTAAATTGCTGACCTCCCTCTTTTCTTACATGCTCCTAATATGGGAAGGAAATCTTGCCATCATTACTATTGGCCTATTTTCAGTTCTCTTCTAAAACTCCTGAACTTATTCTGGTTATACTCCACAAAGCACAGTCATGTGTGTCTGAGTTGTCTGGAAATTTTCTGGCATTGTTTAGGAAACCTCTCATTTTTATTATAACTTTCTTAGCTGGGCATCTGCAGGTGGATGATGCTACCCTTTCCTACCCAAGCCCCGAGTCATTTTTCATTGTCTGAAAGGCCAAAGAAAGGATAAGATGTGTCTTTTCCAGTATTTTTTTTAATTTTTTGGGTGGCTTCTATTGTCTCACAAGTTTGTCTTGATGTGATTACCTTTTCAATGACAAAATAAACATTGGAGTGAGCAAGTTTAAAATGTTCTATATGTGATCTCTTAATTTCCCTTTTTTGTATCTACCATCTCTTATTTCTTGACTCACCTCTCTTAATGTCTTTTGGTCATCATAATGCTATTTGCCTGGCTTGTCTTCCTTCGCCTTTCCTGCATTCTTCAACACCTTACAAGTCACTAAACCACTCTCTCTCAAAGGAAACCAAACAATAGATACAGGTGGGGTTGACATTCATGTCATTTAATTCCATCTCATCAAAAAGTTAAATGTTTAGCTCAACTGAACTGTCTTAACTTCCTCTGTTGTTAACCCAGAGAGAATGGCACTTCCAGCCTGTGGTGTAACCCATACAAGTTTCTAAACTAAGTGGAATAAATTAGCTTCTGAGAAGATTTGTTCTGGACATCTCCAGCTCTTTCCATTACTCTTGAGAAAGAATGGATACTGCCTTTAACTAGACGCTTCCCATACAGATAGCTGAATTTAGAAGAGGCAAGTTTTATGCTTCCCATTTTCCCTAAAATCTGACATTCAGCAAAACTTACTCTATCTAGCAAGACACAAATATGTTCTCTCATGTGTTTGAAATCTACTGTCTGTCATTTGACAAAGATTTCAAAAAAATGTAGACAGTTATGGTGCTATCTGCCAGATGAGCATCAGCATTCATTAATTCACCTTTGGAGTTCTCATTCTTTTCCTTATTTCCAACTTCTCCTGCCTGTCTCCTGAAAGCAAGGCATGTGGCAACAAAGTAGAATATTAAATTCCGAAGAACTCAGAAAATAACATATTGAATGAACCAAACTATGAAACAGAAACATAGACAATAAATATTTTGCTTTCTTTTCTTAGGGATAAATTGTACTTAGTGTGTTTTGTGTGATTTATGGTTCTGGTATGATGTGGACTTGGATAAATAATGAGTTTAAGCAGCACATGGAGCCACAGTTCCTAAGCAGTTTAGTGTTTGGTAGCTGTTAAGTGCCATCTGTGATGGATTTCTTATGAGCATCAGTGGTGGAATTTACCTTAGTGGGAGATGTGAGCTCCAGCATCTTGGAATGGAGAAGTCTTAAAACACTCCTCTATATCAACAACTGCTCCAAACACTCCTCTGATGGTAGAGAAATGCAGGTGCTTAAGAAAGGGGCGAGCAGTAATAGACACCTGTTTGGTTGGCTCTCTTGTAAAATATATATAAACCCCTTGGAATGCAAAGCCAAGCCTTGAGCAAACAGTTCACTGATGCAGCCAAGTGACACCTAGAGATTCAGTACATTGGACTGAGAAATATCCTTACCTCAGCAGCATTTGTCTATAACTTAGGCATAATGTATGATGCAGCTTCTGAGCTGTGTGATTTATCCAAACATCTAAAAGAAAGACATAACATTGCCAGAAGCTTATTCTGGAGTGTCAAAGCAGATTCAGGTTTTTGCATCAATGGCTGACAATCCTGGCTCTTTCACTGAAGAGGCTGTCAGTGCTTTTTAGAACATGTTCTTAAAAAAAAAAAAAGAAGAAGATATCTCTGCACTAGGGGAAATGTCTTAAAAGCAGTTACGGAGAATTTTCTGGGAGTCTTGAAAATAACATATATTGCGAAACGCTGTTCACAAGAGCATTGAAAATTAGCACTGGTCTGTATAGTGTTTCTTGCAGAAAATCACACAATGTGATTACATACCTCTTGATAGGAGGTGTCAGCTTCTGTGTTACGGCCAAATTCTAACCTGGATAATTACCTTCTTATCTGAATTCCCCTCACAATTTCAGCTGAATAAGATCTATTGTTTTACTTCACACCCTGAAACACTGAGAAGTGCAGTGTTTGTGTACTTCTAACCAGAGGTGGCTCCATTTTGGTTATTACTTTTATGAGAATTTTCACTTTCAGAGAATATTGGGCAAATTATCATTGTATAGAAACTTGATAATATTTTTTTCTAATGTCAGAAATAGGAAAACTTGTAGCTAAACAAAGTCACTGTTAGGTGGAAAGCCTGAAAAACTTGATGTCACTCAAGGAAACTAGAAGTTTTTATATATACATACATATATAATAATTAATATAATATATATATGAAAACATATTCTTCATGCATTCAGAATTGAACTTATTTTTTAAAAAAACCTCCTGTCTGAAGCAGACTGTAAAGTATAAAAGAAACTTCCATGATTTTTCCCTCTCTCAAAATTTATAATTTATGTTTGCATAATTTGCAAAGCCTTTCAGAGCTATACAATTGTCTAAGTCAGAGCCTAACAGATGAAATAGGTGAGGCCTGTGCTTTATCAGCAGTCATGTTAATGAAACCTTATACACTACAGAGCTTGATCCAGCACTTTCTAAACTCAGCAGATATTTATGTTTATTAACTTGAATGCCAAGGCTACTGGTAGCCATTTGTTGCTCTCCACCTTTTTTTAAGAGAAAATATATTTAACAGAAGCATCACTTGTGGTAGTGACTTGAAGTGTACACAAGCAAAAATCATTCAGATAAATGAGAAAATTGATTTCTGAATGTAACTATTTTACTTTCTTAATAAAAAAAAGACAGAAAGAAAGAAAATCTGATAGAAAAACAACAAACAAATATTATTTGTGTTAACGTACCCTGGGTTAGGTCTTTTTCCTTCAGTCAGCCCAGTATTCTGACATCTAGCAACAAATCCCCAGTTATACATTTGTGCTTTATCCCACTATCTTACAAAATCACAGTTAGTTTTCTGTTCCAGTTCAGAAAGGCCAGAGGTTATCATATGAAAAAGATGTAGGGTAAAAAAGACCATCAATCATGGTGGGTTATAGCACCAAGAATGTTCTAGAGAGTAGAGTTTTCAACTCAACAACTCCAGTAAATGAGAAAATAAACAAAAAAGCATAAAAACCCACTTAAGTTTTCCTTTAAGGAAAGTAGTCGCAGACCTAGGCACCAAAATTTTGGAAATTAAAGTCATATTCTATCTGCTAGAAGCTACCAATTATAAACCACCTGACTTTACTGCACTTAACACAATAGGAACAAAGCTCAGATTTATGAGCTTAACCTGTAAAAGGACTGCTTCAAAGATCAAAATACATGAACTTTTATCCTCACGTAAGGCATGGACACCACTGTTCTGGGACAGAATTTATGTTATGTGGACTTCATTCAGCCTAACTACATTACCCAAATCAAATTAAGTCATCTCCAAAGACAAATTTAAAACTTTACACATATTCCTCACTTGACTTTGTTACACAGTTGACTTTGTTAGTAATTAAATGCTGACAGGAACATCCAATTTAAATGTAAAGGACCAGAGTGTAAGTAGCTACTGAATATGCAGAAAGAGGCAAACAAAGGGGAAAAAAAAAAGATAAATATTTAGGTACATTTTTAGATATTAATCTAGCAACAAATGAGCTAATCTATGAAGGCCATTGCTCTTTGACTCTTGCATAAATTAATAAATCTGTAATAATGTTTTGTGATCTTGTGTCATAGCACAAGCCCTTCATTTCTTCCCAGAAAAGCCAACTGCAAGTGATAGTTTTAGTTTCCTGGATGCACATTGCAGAGATAGCATGACAACACAGCCATGGAAAGAAACTTCTTATCTGCACATAGCTTATTCTTAAAGGCTTATGCAGAAGAGAAAAAGACAAAGGACTTTCCAAAATATACGACTGCTGAGATTGTTCACAATCCAAATCTGTACCTATTCAGATTTTCCAGTATAGAAGCTCTTTTGTGCTTTCTCGGTCCCACACTCTATATTTTTACAATGGAGTAGTTTCCTCAAACCCTTTAAAAATATGAAAAATAACCCTTCCTACTAGTCCTCATGTTCCTGACTGGTCATTGGTAAGGTTCCAGATCCTGACTTTTCCTTTATGCACTTGACTGTCTGTAAAGAGACAGTTAATGATATTGCTACTAGGCCAAGTTAGGCGGATAATTTTAACTACATTCAGTTCAGCTGCAATATATTTTTCAACCTTATTGGGAATCTTATAAGGATGAATTAATTTAAAAACCGTGAGATACTGAGAATGCATGGCAATGAGTTCCAAAGGAAAAAAACAATTAAATAAAGAAGCTAAGTGTATGAACCACTGCTGATCAGTGTTTCTTATACTACTCCACTACTGCCCCAGGACAGAGACTAAAACTAGACAACAGGTAAAGAACTATATGTGCTATATAACCTTTGCTGAGACTTTCAGCAAACTTCATGGTTTCTAGCAAATGTTCTCATTCCCACAGTCTCCATAAGGTCAAGGTGGTTTTGCACAATTCTTGGTGACAGAGTTTCCCAACCAAAACAACTTACTTCTGTATCAGAATGATGGGTGGGTTGTGATTTAGTAGTTATGGGTTTCAGTGGCACCTAAGTAAAACACTGTTTGCTGTTTATAGCTACTTTTCTGTTAAATGGAAAATTATACTCTCCTAAAAAGACTGTTATTGGTATTCCAACACAGTACTGACTGACATATGCCAATTTACTTGTCATCATATTCAACGTGCCAGCATTAACATTTTCCTAAGTGATTTGGATTTTTTCTCACAAAACAAGTTTTAATAGTACCTTCTAAGGGTTACAAACATGTATTTACTACATGATAGAATGAAAAAAATAAAAGAAAATCCACATTTCTTCATGATCATATATATAATTTACGTTGGGTAAACTGGAAAATGCTTTCAAGAATCAACTAACATCAAAAGCATATTTGATAAACAAGTATCCTTTTTATAATTTATATCTTGTTTTTTCAGGTTTCTGCAATATGTTCTGACTTATATCAGACTATGTTACGATTTAAATTTTTTTTCAACTAATCATACATACTTATATCAAATGAGATCCTCTAAAAAGATGAGAATGCATTTAAGTAAATAACTGAAAATGCTTAGAATTTTAGCTGTAAGCACAGATAAACGGAAGTGGATATACTCTATTTCTGGGTTTTAACGGTGGAAAACAGGGGCTGTGTGTGCACTCATTCATTAAGCTTTCTAATCTGTCAGCCACATGCTCAGTGCACCAGATCCAGCATGTGGTTTAAAGCCCTTACTTCTAATTTCTTTCAGTTTAAGAACAGAAATTTTGAAGACAACTATTTTTAAAACTGTAAAATCATAAAAGCACAGGAAGAACAAAAGGACTTGCAAAAAGTGTACACACTTGCATATTATCATTCTTCTAAATGCATCATAATTTGTGGAAGCTGCAATATTGATATTTGATTCATACCTGGGAAGGGAACGAACACTTTCTTGTGTTTAGCTGTCTCTGGGAGGAGCAGTAACACACTCAGGTCCCTGGGCTTTACTTCAAGTTAGTGGAATACTTTGAATCGGCCACTATCAAAACCACTTGGTTGGGTGCTTGGTGCAACTTCACATCAGCGTGCAGCCAGCCAATCACCATGCAAAATATTAACAAGGTCATAGTAGTGTAACACACTCCTATAACTCAGAAATTACAAAAGACATTAAAATTCTGATACCCCATTCATAAGGAAAAGATTGTAATGAGAACAGAGAATGGCATAACATTAATTCATTGTGTGACAAAGAATATAATGAGAATGGGAAATAGTACAAACATAACTCATTCTTGTTACAGCTTTAAGATTGTAATGTCATGGTTCGTATCACATACTTAGGAAGAAAGGTATGGTACAAGAAGAGTTGTAATATTAAATATAGTTAATCTGAATGCAATACACATTATTATATAAGCAATGTAATAAAAAATTGAAACATTACTTAGAAATGGTTTGTTAAAAGTGTTATAATTTCTCCATATATTTTTGTTAACATTTTATTAATACTGTTGATGTGAAGGGTTGCATGTGTATGTACGCTTGTTAACAGAGCTGTCCTCAACATCTTTTTACTCATGTATATCTTTAGAAATCAATTATACTTAAAAAAAAATATTGAAGACAGTATCCATATCTCTCACAATGCACATTATGAATCTTCCAAGATACAGGCAGTCATGATGTTTGGTCATTTTGTCTGATACAGTGAAATGAAATAAAGTTGTGAAACAAGTGATGTATTTACCTCCTGAAATTATTGAATAATTTTAGTTACTGTTCGTCTATTACTCACTTAGTGATGTGCAATATCCTACCTAATGTAGTAGACTTTACTGAAGCATTTAACTGATAAGACATTAAAAATCTTTGACCATCCATCTGAGAATTTGCCAAAGCCCAAAGCAACTTGTTTCATTCATTAGGCTCTATGCAAGATCACCAAATCAATACATTTTATTTTGGTTTTAAAGGTAAATAATCAAGTTTGTGGTAATTTCTGTTAAATAAAAAAGGAAATGTTCTTAAAAACACTCCCAGTATATTAAAATTCAGTGTCAACAGGCAATTTTAATAGAGCAATGATACTATTAGATGCTATCTGCTTACTTGCATTGAAACTTTGTTCTCTGCTTCTGTGTATTGTCTCTGAATGGCCACATGCAACATCAGCAGTTAGGACTTCAGTACAACTTTTTGTGAAGTATGTTTGCTCCAAATTCAGCTCCAAATGTTTGTAAGGTGAACACTTAAAAAACTTCCATAGCCAGTGTAGAGAATGGAGGTCATCCTGTCACCACTGTAGTTTTTGCAATGCACAGGTCATGTTGAGCACTTTAAAAATAATAATAAAAAAATTCTCTTGATCAGCCTTATACAAAAGTTTCCCAGAAAAGAAGTAGCTTATAGGTTGTAAAGTAGATACTGCACTTCCGGTATCACTGAGTAATCACTGACATCTGAAGGACCTTGGGAGCAGATTAAAAAAAATAACCTTAAAAGTATAGTTTTTGCAGAAATTCAGAACCTTTATCCAAAAGTATTGTTCATAAATTCTATGACAAGTCTTTAATAATGTAAGATCTCTTAAGCTTTCCATGGAAGATGTAAGCCTCACACACTAGCAGAGATTGCATTCACCATTGCATTCAGTTCTCAGGCCCCCAACATAAGAAGGACATGGACGTACTAGAGTGAGTCCAGAGGAGGGTCACCAGGATGATCTGAGGGCTGGAGCACCTCTCCTGTGAGGACAGGCTGAGAGAGCTGGGTCTGTTCAGCCTGGAGAAGAGAAGGCTCCAGGGAAACCTTATAGGTGCCTTCCAATACCTGAAGGTGCCTACAGGAAGGCTAGGAAGGGACTTTTTATGAGGGCAGGTAGTGATAGAACAAGGGGAAATGGTTATAAACTGGACAAGAGTAGATTTAGATGAGATATTAGGAAGAAATTCTTTCCTGTGAGGGTGGTGAGACACTGGCCTGGATTACACAGAGAAGTTGTGTATGTCCCCTCCTTGGAAGTGTTCAAGGCCAGGCTGGATGAGGCTTTGAGCAACCTGATCTAGTGGAAGGTGTCCCTGCTCATGGCAGGGGGGTTGGAACTACATGATCTTTAAGGTCCCTTCCAATCCAAACCATTCTACGATTCTATGATTCTATGATTTCTTATTTATTGGCATTCGTACTCCATACATCTTTATTCTGCACTTGCATGTAGTTTTGACCTTTTCACGATTCAACAGAAACTTGCAATCCATTTATTTATATGTGAACGCACAATGTAAAAGGAAAGACAGGTGATCATTAGTTTTACCAAATAAAATCTACTTCCAACAGAAAACTGAAAAACAGATTGGTAACTTAAAAATTATACTCATGTCAAATGTCAGACAGACAGCATTTTTTAAATGGTTCTAGAGGTGTTCTGTGTTCTAGGACAGCTTCACCTTTTTTCTTTTACAGAGAAACTCCATTTCCCCACTGCTTTTATGCATGTAAATGGAACTTTCTAACAGAGTATCACAGAATTACAGAATGTTTGAGATTGGAAGGGGCTTCTGAAGATCATCTTGTCCAAATCCCCAGCTCAATCAGGGCCACCTAGACCTAGTTCCCCAGGATCATGTCCAGATGGCTTTTGAATATCTCCAAAGATGGAAACTCTACAAGTTCTCTGGGCAACTTGTTCCAGTGCTTGGTCATTCTCACAGTAAAAATAGTGTTTCCTGATGTTCAGAGGGAACCTCCTGTGTTCCAGTGTGTGCCCATTGCCTCTGGTCCTGTTACCAGGAAACTGAAAAGAGCCTAGCTCCCTTATTTTTGCACCCTCTTTTCAGGTATTTATATACATTGATAAAATCTGCACCACCCCGCCCCGCCCCGCGCCCCCCCCCCCCCCCCCCCCCGCGCCCCCTCCTCAGCCCTCCTTATTTCTAAACACGGTAATCCAAGTGTGGCCTTACCAGCGCTGAGTAGAGGTTACCAGTGCCAAGTAGAGGAAATACAAAAAATAATTTGTTCTTGAATTAGAAAAAAAAATAATCAAAAACATTTGCTCTTGAATTGGAAGAAAATCCACCAGGTTTCAGCTAAAAAGGTTAAGACTTTGAAATAGATCAACATCTGCATTTGACCCCTTACAATATCATTGGCAAACTAAGAGAGATTTATTGTGATAAAAATAAAACCTCTTTTCTTTTTCTCACCTCTGAATTGAAAGCTAAGATATTAGCAAATTGTAAATTTATACCACATGGATTAGATTTAGACTATTAATTCATCCAGAAGACAATTGTTTCTCGAGCATCAAGTTCTATATTGAGTAAATTGGTTAAAAAGAAAAATAAATTGCTTTTATGTGGTTACTGCTTTTCTAATCTAGATGGATTTATTTGTTTAAATAAGTACATTCCAAAAAGTGTCAAATATGTTTTTATGTTGTTAGTTACATTTTATTATCCACGTTACATCCAGGTGCATCATCAGAATGAGATAAGTGCAAAGACCATGAGCAGAGGAAAAAATGTGGTTGTGTGAGGGATGTTATGAGACAGTTCTATATGCATAATACATGCATCCCAGGAGGCAATTCTGCATCTGTTACATATATTTATGTATTTTTACTTGTACTTTTGAAGATATTTAAGATTTATGGTGATGGATTCTTTCCCCTTAAAGACAATAAAAGGAAAACATGCGACAAGGGTACAATTTTGTTAGTGAAGTGAGCTGGGTGTGAAAGTTGTGCACATGGTAGGCTCTGTGAAGGTTAAGAAATTTCTGTTCTCAACACTTAGTAGCCTTTCTGCAGTGGCTTTCAAAATGCTTTCAAAACAAACCTCTAATAGATTTGATGTATGTGCAGCTAAAGTATGTTTCTGTTCATTATAATGACTGAAAGAGGGTAAGAAAACAATTGCTAGATGTTAAAGACTAACACAGAAATGATGAAGACATTTTGTGAGTGAAAAGAAAAATCCTGAAGTCTCAGGGAATGAAGAAAGTGATGATAAATGAAGACAACAACACAAGGGTAAAGAGACAGAAAAGATAAAATGGCTAAAGAGACAGACAGTTTTATACAACTAAATGTTTGAAGAAACAACACACTGTGTTGTACTGTAATGACATCTCCCGACCATTGAATTTTCTATGAAGAGATAGATGAGCCTTCTACTAGCTTCCATTACACAGCAGGTATTTTTCAGTCTCTGTTATACCAGGGATTTGAAAAACCACCTTCAGAGAATTCTTAAATACATCTGGAGGACAAAGGATAGTATTTCTGCTATTTAATTTTGACTCTTTGAAACACTGACTTCTGTAGAGCCCTCTTTGAGCATTAGAGGACCATCTACAGAAAGAAAAAACCAGAAAGATGTGCCTCAAGGCACAAACCAGAAAGAAGCTCTAACATTCAGATGTATGCAATTCTACAGTTGCCTCTCATATGGTTTTTTGAAGACTTCTTATATGAGTTACTGTCAGAGACAGGCTATTACACCAGAAGAACTGCTCATTTTATCTGATATGTGAGTTATTATATGTAAAGTTAAAAAAAAAAAACCAAAAAACAACAACTTTAAAGATAGAGATATGGAGCAAACCCCAAAAGTGAAAATATAAATTTGTTAGACAATATATTCTTTTTCCGTCCTTATTATTTTAAAGCAATTTTCATTTACCTGAAGAGGAGAAGAAACAGAAATTCTTTAAGGAATTTAAGATATTCTACAAAAGTTAACAAAAAAGTTATTGGTACTAACTAGGTGATAGAAGTATATTTCCATATACTATTAATAAAAAAAAATCCAATAACTCAAATTTTCCTTAGCTGGAAAGAAGAAAACAAAGTTACCAAATTGTACTCTTTTGACTAAATATAGTTAATAAAGGAGATCTATATTAAAATATAGCATAATTCTTATCAATAATGTTACACCACATTGAAAAATTACATTTACAAATCATGTACGATTATAATGTTGTATATATTGAGCTGAAGAAAATCAAGAAGTGGGTCTGTGTGAACCTCAGGAGGTTCAGCAAGGCCAAGTGCAATGTTCTGGATCAGGGCAATCCCAGGTATCAATACAGGCTGGGGAATGAAGGCATTGAGAGCAGTCCTGTGGAGAAAGAGTGGCCATAATACTGGATGAAAAGCTGGACATGAGCTGGCAATGTGTGCTTCCAGCCCAGGAGGCCAACTGCATCCTAGGCTGCATCAAGAGAAGCATGCTTGGTGTGATTCTCCCCCTCTGCTCTGCTTTCATGAGACCCTACCTGGCATACGGTGTCCAGTTCTGAGGCCTCAACATAAGAAGGACATGGACCTGCTGGAATGGGTCCAGAGAAGGACCCCAAAAATGATCAGAGGGATAGAGCACCTCTCCTACGCAGATAGGCTGAAGGAGTTGGGATTGTTCAGCCTAGAGAAGAGAAGGCTCCTGGGACATCTTGTTGTGGCCTTTTAATTCTTAAAGGGTGCCTATAAGAAAGATGAGGACAGAGTTTTCAGCAGGGTCTGTTGTGATAGGGCAGGGGGTAATGGTTTTAAACTAAAAGAGAACGGATTTAGACTAGGTATAAGGAAGAAATTTTTTTATGACAAGGGTGGTGAGACACTGGAACAAGTTGCCCAGAGAGTTGGCAGAAGCCTCATCCCTGGAAACATTGTAGGTAAGGCTGGATGGGGCTTTGAGCAACTAATCTAGTTGAAGACATCCTTGCTCATTGGAGGAGGCTTGGACTAGATGACCTTTAAAGGTCCCTTGCAACCCAAACTATTTTATGATTCTATGATAATCAGTTCAAATTTACAATACCAATCTACCCTTAATTTCTTAGCTACTTCCAGAAATTATATGCTAACACAATTTATACAACAAACAATACATAATATTGCAAATAATGAATATGGTATCAAGAAAAAACAATGTAAATATTTTAGTACTACATTTTATCTTGAATCCTGTCAATATATGTTAAGTGATAACCAGCCTCAATCAATTATAATCCCTTTTAAGGATGTTTGGAATGACAAAAATAAAAATATCAACATTAGATAGCAAAAAGATATTAGACAAATCTGTGAGTCATAAACAAATATATTACTGAGCTGAGATATACCTTTACTTGCACTTTTTGCAAGCTACAGATCTTAGATATTGACATAGATTTAGTCCAGTCTAATTTTATGGTTAATAAGGACTTTGTGTCAATGTTTATTTTATAGAAAAAAGTAAATTCACAACTATTTGAGGAGAAAACTTCAAGCAGGAGAAGAGAGAGAGAGAAGCACATCTTTACATGTCCCTACTAATCGAATTTCTGCCCCTTAGTAAAATCAATTCTACTAGGATGCTTGGGCATGTTTTAGCACAAGCCCTAGAAAGCCAGGTATTCTTAAACAAAGTATTTTCAGCTTGTTTCCTTGCAATTGCTTGTCATTGCATTAAGAGTTTAGATCACCTTAAGGTAACTGAACAACAGGAAAAATACAGCCTTGTAACTGTACAGCTTTTCTGAACAATTATGCATGTTTGTTTTGTTTTGTTTTTTCCTTTGGGCATACTACAAAAGAACAGTATTCTCTGAAGGTTCAGCATATTTCATTGTAGGTGGGGGGAAAGACTAATTTTGCCTATTAATGTAGCTCCATAAGAAAATTAAAGTTAATTTTGTTAATTTTGAAACTGATTTTTCAAGCATTTTTGTTAAACAGTTCCATTAATCAGCAGAAGATAAATTAGTGGGCTGCAGTTGAAGACAGCTATTTAAGACGTTTAAACCATACACTTAATTGGCATGTTAAAAGTCAACTCCAGTACATAAAAACTTATAAGCACATAAACTATAGCACTCTATTCCACGGCTCAAGAGGCATCGTGCCATCCTCTTCATTATTAAATGGTATGCCCCGAGTTTCAACATTTGATGATTTACATTCATTCTTTGTACATGCTTAACTATAAGAAAAGGTCTCCCTACTGTGAAGTAAACTTAAGACATATATCTCAAATTTGAAACACAAATTTTAGTAAGCCAGCTTGTTTATTTTAGTGGTTTCATGGTTTCTTATTATCCCAATCAAGAATGGGGTTGCTACTTCTGATGTAATTCAAGCCACAGTTGAGAAAGATAATTCTAGTATTCAGAACAATTTTATCTCTATTAAACCAATGATGTCAATTATGATGATTCTTTATGAAGGAAGACACCTATTCTTTAGAAAATGGATGAACAACACACCTGATTAGTAATCAGTGCAATGTCCAGCAGACAGCAAACAGAAATAAATGATTGTGGGTTCCTTGGTTGAAATCTACCAGTGCCTCAGGGGTGAAAGGCTGTCTGAAGGAAAAGCTGAACACCAGTGGACAGTTCTAGGAAGAAGAAAAAGAAACAGACCAGGAAAAAAGGGAAGAGAAAGGCAAAAAGGAGGGATGGAGATTAGAAAAGAAGAGAGGGAGAGAGAAAAGGGAAGAACTTTTCCAGCTGTACCTTTTAAATTTTTTCTAAGACATAGAATCTTGCTCAACAAATGTTATTTTTTAATTAAAGGGCCATGTGTCACTTCCAAACTCTCACACCCATGTTTGTATTCTCAAGTGTTCAGAACACTTGAGGGGCAAAGTATAGAAGTATCCTCAATGTCCATGGCAAGATGAGAACTGTAGCATACTATAGTCAGGAGTAAGAGACCAGGACATTGTGGTATGCGTGGGTAGTCAATGGACGAGCCATAATTCAGTTTTCTTGTGCATAAAATCCTGCTGTGGACTAGCTAACTCAGAAGGATAACACAATTCATTCACAAAGTAAGAAGGCTTAATTGACCAGCTTATACACTATCCTGATGACACTCTCTGTCCTCTTGCAGAAGCTATACTGCTTTCTTTGCATTCCACTATTGAGAGAGAGAATTTACCCAGAGGTACAGAGATATCTCCTTTGGCACAAGGACAACAAGGCTGATATCTTCCATCTGGTCAGGAAGTGCCCTCTCTACTGGATAAATCTGTGCAACTGGAAATACAGTATTCTTTAGTTGAAGCTAGGTTGCCATCAGTAATAGATGTTCAAGATGTCTGAAAGAAGTAACAACAATCTAATCTAATAATTAGGCACTCAACCACTTGTTAGACTTTTAAATTTTAGATTTAGATTTTATCTAATAGCTATTTCATACAAAAATAATCTTTAGAGTTTTAACTTGATTTCCTGTTTTAGTCCAATGAAACTTATTTTCTTAGGAGCTTGACAACACCCTCCTTGTGAGTCTGGCTTTAAGCTGCCTCATATTTTACCTGCATTGTGTAGGAACGTTGAAAGACTGGTCCCAGGGATCTGAAGTGAGCTGTTTCAGTGTTAAGTAATGCACTACTCAGATCCCTCTTTTGATCTGAGCTCTAAGTAAAACAGACAGGTTTTCAGAGGTGAATTGGTGCACCAGAAAATGAAACTCAAGTTGCTCGACATTTGTAACCCATAGCACCTAATGCTTTACATCTGATTAGAAAACGTTGACCAGTTTGTAGACTACAAAGACTGCATTGAAAATGGCTAGCACTACTTTCGTTAAGAAAATAGAAAGCACTGCACTAATCTCTGAGCAGCTACTGAATGAATAGTCAGTCTGGATAATATAATCCCCAGAATCAGATGTCTTCTTAAAATCTATTACCATAGTATTCCCCTTAGAACAGTAGTTAGTTTCATCAATTCACAGCTTTATGACCTAGACAATTAATATGAGTGATGTCCTGACTTCCGCTCATGAAAACAATCTCTCTCTAATGCTAGTATAATTTGGAGATATTATACTCAAAGAACCAACTTTCTGAACCGTGAGGATGATACTCTATAAGAGCTCATATACCATTATGCAAAACCTGGATTACCAAGGTGATGAATCTCTTTTTGAAGACATATACTGAATAACACACACCAAAAAATACGTAAGAAATGTTAAAGTACCTACAAGAACCAGCATCTGGTAAAATATTTTATGGATTATATTCCTCAGATTCACTAAGAAAGTAATACTTTTAGTTTCTCTAGATGTTACTGTAATTTTTTATCTAGAGTACTTTACAGGGGACCAAATTTGTTCTAAAGACAGATATGTTAACTTCAGTGAGAGTCACATCAGTTTACTCCAGATTGAATATGATATTGAATGAATCAAACCAACAAAGGGGTAATATTATTATATGTATTTCAAATAAGACCATAATTACAATAATCACAGATGTTTTAGAATATATATTAATTATATCAAGTTCTTATTTTTCATAGTATCCAATTATTTTGTGAGGAAACTCATAGTAGGGCAAAAATCAAAGCTATTAAAATAACACCACCAGTCAGTGATATTGATTCATTTTGTTCACTTGACATTTAAGGTACGATTTCCTGTGAATATTTAAAATACTCTTATTATTAGGCAGATTCAGTGGTTTTAGTTTGCTGAATTTCTTCACACAATTTAACAAAAGAGTGGAGTTTATTTGATACAACTTCTAAATAAGGACAATCATTGTCTGAATTATTTTCCTATTTAGTCTTTTGTTTTTGGTTTTGTTTTTTTTTTTTTTAAGTTTCCATTCAATTAAAAGTCAGTGTATATCACTAAGATGACATTGAGGTTTGTTTTTTGATTTGTGTGGTACTACTAGCATTAATGGTATAACATAACTTGCAAAAGAGACAGAAATGTGATGAAGAGGAAAAGAACATCAGCTTATTTAAAATACATGTGTGCCATTATGCCATGGACAGTCATTTTAAGGATAATGAAAAACATGAGTAATTTTTCTCAACTTGAATATTTTGTAATTGTCACATATACACATGCATGTATACATGGATTTTTATATAGATGTATGATACCTTCAGCAAAAGTAGTGTGGTGTCATATGCTCCTAGACGGTATTTAGAATACCTTTATCTTATTACCTTTAATAAGAATTGTAACACTGATTCTCACCTTTAATTCTTTAATGGAGTTTCTGCCTCCCAGTCAGCCTCCCAGTTGATGATAGGCAAGATGCAGGGATACCACATTCCTAACCTTAGTACCTCATTTAAACACCTGAAGTTTGGGGAGGTGGTTAAAATCCTTAGCTGTTTGCATTTTTTCACTCAATACCAGACAGTTGCATTAATCTTATCATAAAACAAGATATTTCAGCCTTGCTGATAGGTAGCCATTACTCTCCAGATAGGCATTACACCCTTTTTTATAAGTTCAGCCACTGAGATTGCAAAAAACTGAAATTTTAATGACTGCTTCCCCCACACTCAGGATCAGACTAGGAAGCCCCTGCATCCTATGGGTAGGGATCCGGCTATCTTCAAAATCTTTTCAAGACAAATTTATCCTGGACAATGTCACCCAAAGCCTTCTGAAATTCAATTATTATGTGTTATATAGTCTGTAAAGCAACATTCTCATCTGTGTCATGACTAGAGAAGCATTTTTTTCATTACTATTACTCAACAAATATGTTTGGAAAGGCAGCTTGGATATACTTACCATAGTGACACAATTTCAAGTTCAGCCTTCAGCTATCTGTGGGTTGTAATTTTAGATCATGGAAGTCTACTGCAGTTAAAACTCATAATTAATGTTTGGCTTTGGTGGGTTATTTGTTGGTGGTGGTTGTGTTTTTTTTTTAAGAAAGACATCTGAAAAGGTACTTGGGAAAATCTCAATCTTACCTCACATTAAAGTAAATTAAAATGTGGAAGATAATGTAAGTCATTTGACATTCTTTTAACAGCTTTCCCAGTGAATTCTTCCACTTTTTTACTTTATATTGGCATTTATTATTCTATCTCATCTTATCTAGGGTGTTGCCCTGTCATTCAGTTACACATTCTCAGTTCTCTGGGATTATTTACATTGCAGAATTAAAGAAATAGGATATTAGAAATAAGTCTTCAGCAAGCTTCGGCTTTCATAACTGTATGTGGAGCAGACTTACCTGAGCTTATGCAGCATAAATAGGTAACTGAAGGATCAGTCTGTCTGAAAATATGTGTAGTCAATAGATACCAAAACATAGGAGAGAAAATCTATTAAAAATTTGAGGCTACGCAAGTATGCAAGTATGCAAGTGTGCATATGCAGGTATGAGCTTCTGCATAGCAAAAAAACATACAATAAATATCCTGCAGAAGAAAAGAGCTATGAAACTATCAGCAAATGAGCTCATGTACACTTCATTTTCTCTATATACCTTTCTGTATTGAGTTCCATCCACCCCCTGTTCAGGGAATAGTACACTCAAAAGAGGTATCCAAAGATCTTTGTAATTTTGCCAGGGAAGAGAGAGTGTTCTGATTCATAATTTCTGAAAAAGAGATAGCAGAAAATAGAATATAAAATCTCTAGTAGATTCTGTTTGTTTGTTTTGTTTTATGTGTTTTGAAAAATGGAAATCTATGAGAAAGTAAGATTATCAAGGGCTACATAATTCCTGTATTCAATCACACCATTTTGCAGTTTCTCACACAGCTGCATACTATTTACATGCATGCACATATATGTTACCTTATTCTTTCATTTTGCAATACATATCTAAGGTGCACTACTAGAGAACTCAATGCTCGCACAGGAAGCATGTGAATTGATAGACTAATTTTCCTTGCTTCTTGGTGAGATTTTTCACACAGGAATGGATGGAGTGTTTAGAGGGGTTGCATAAGCACATCCATCCAGATATATAAACTGACATCTTAAAAAATTAAAACTTTGGGCCTATTTATTTTTTCTTATATTCACAGAAAGCTACATCTTCCTGCTCACCTCTACCCTGCCAACTCATTTCGTTTTCAGACCTATCTGATCTGGTCCATGTGGGAATCACCAGAGACATCACAGCCGCTTCCCAGCCACTTGGGAATCTGATTGCTTCTTTTTCTTATGCTAGTTCACTTTGTCCTCCAAGTAAGAATTCAAATGTCAATCATTTTTTGTTCAATTTCATGGGGTAGAATCACAAAAATGGCAACCAATCCAATTGCAAATTACTTGATGAATCTTCTTTGAAGAGTTGCCAATAATGCTAATCATCAAATGGTTGAATTCAGCTCTGTAGAAATGCATTTGTGAAGAACAGCAATCTCTGTGACTTTGACAAAGGAACTGCTGACTTGCCTCACTGTTTGTCTTTTGATGTGAAAGAGCAAATCGATTTATAGAGCTTTTGCTTGCAGATGTAGGATATGATTAGTATGCAGAAAGACCTTTCTACAGTGTCATTTGTTTATTTAGCTGTCTCTGCACTCAGCCCTGATTGTGTATACTTAATTAATGTATACAAGACTAAAAGAAATAAAGTCGAGGAACCATGATCATAGAATACTGTACTACATGTCATTCGTCACCATGAAAATGCTATTTATATTTTATTGGCTACAAGGAAGGAAATGTATACATTTAAAAAACTGTTTCAAAAAGTCCTTATGTTTGCCAAAAGCAGTCAGTTATAGTTAAACCAAAAAAGTGTCAATAAAAGCTCTTTGATTTAAGTAGGAGGTTCTTTTTTTCCAGTGTTTAAATTTTTATTCCAAACAGTTGTTGAGTCTTTATAAAAAGTACCTCTGATGCCTTCCTGAGGTCAAAGTACTCTGTAAAACATCCTAAGAGACCTGAATCATCCTGTTCTTCAAGGCCTTCTGATTCTGTTGCTTGGAAATTTTAGCTGAGAAAACGTTTAGAAAGGAAAGCAGAGACACTAGAGACCTTCATGTCAATAATGAATGATCAATAGAAGTCACATACTAGAAAATTGACATTCAGTCAGCAATTCTGTGTTATTTGTGCACATTTTACATTGTCTGTTCAGATTTGTTGTGGGGAAAGTAGACACAGAAAGGCAGAAAAATGTAGAAATCATCAGAATATTAAATAATGGAATCCAGAGTGACATCTAGTGACACGCTGTATTAGAAGCGCGAACATTTAATTACTGAAATATACTGATTTTACTACTCAAATTAATTACAGCTTTCCAGAAAAGTTAAGTAAAAAAAAAAATGTTACAGAAGTTTCTTACAAAATGCATTCTATAAGCATATGACACCATTCACAATTCAGCTTATTAAAATGTTTGCTGCTGTCTGTTATAAACAGCAATTCAAGAGCAAACAAATTTTCAACAGGAACACGTTAGAAGTTTAATAATGTTAATGTTAGAATTAGTTTGTAAGTACAGATTCACCTTATAAATGACTTCCTAAACAAATCTGCAAGACCTTAAACTCTTACATTCTTCAGCCATGAGCACTGACTCAAAATCATGAGCTAAGCTATTCAGGCCCTGTCACCATATTTTTCAAGATGGCAGAGCTCTGTCTTCATGAGCAAAGCGCATTTGACCTTCTGTTCTAAACTTTTCCATTGAGTTAACCGAAAGATTCTGGTCACTGAAAGTGCTGTAACAAAGGAAATAACTACTGCAAAGAATACTGTGCTCTCAGCCTAGTCTCCATCAAATACTGACACAGACAATAATACCCTTAATTTCTAGGGTATGAATAAGTAAGAGCAACTCATATTATTAAAAGAAGAATGAGTTTGATCTGCAAAGACTGTGGAATAATAAAATATTAGAAGGAATCATACAGAATTCTCCAAATAGACCTTTTAAGTAATATAAAAATACCTTGAAAAGTAACTTGCAAATTATGTTCTTGATACTATGCTTCAGTAAATAGGAAAGTGCAGAAATCATTGCATGTGACTAAAATAATTTTGTGGTTTGTAAGACAACTAAATGAATGTAGAAATTACTTTAATCACATTTGCTAATTTTAATCATATATTTGTTCATTTTTCAACTTCAATATGTAAGAAATGTTTATCATTTTCATCTTTTCACTAAAATCATTGCACCACAGAGAGGAGGCAAGAGAAAAACCATCACATATTAGACTGATTAAGCTTACATGTCAGCAACTTTAAACCAACAAATCAATTAATAGGAGAGAAAAAAACCCAAAACTTAAAATATATGGACAAAATAAGTCTATACTTGGTTTTGGGGTTATTTTCTTTCTAGATAAAGAACTAAGGTAAATTATATTGCAAGTATATTGTAATTATGACATAACAGTCACATAATGAAGAAATATTAGATATTAAAATTGGCTTAGATTTTAAAATTTAGACCACCATCACTGTAGGCACTAGGTTTCTTTCTATGTTCTGTTACGGGTTTCCTCCTTCTTCTTTCCCTACATACTTGGACATTTAAAACTTAAATGTCTTTTGGAGACAATTACAACTTTTCTCAGATGTACCTCAAAATTACTCTTATTTACTTGCAAATCTTGAAGATACAAACTCACCTCCAGGTTGCATTTTTCTGTAAATGCTCAACTTTGCCAATAGCAAATCTCAGACACTGATTTCAAAGAAGGAAATACTAAGTTATAGTTCTAATTTCACTGTACAGAGTACCAATCTCTCATTCTTTTTTTTCAAATGTTTTAAAAAATTGAGATTAACATAGAATGCCAAAGTCTTTGGTGATCTCTCACTTCCTTATGCTCTTTTAGAGTAGCACAGAATGTAATGTATTGGCCAGGTAAGCTGAATTCAGCTGGTTTTTTTCATTAACATAGCAGAAGGTAGATTATGTGTACAATGAATTTTTCCATTTGTCTTCATTCCATAGATCCCTCCACTCTGTACATGTATCCAGTATTTTTTTTTCTTCCATCCCTTGAAGATCCTTGTCCCTGTACTCTACACATCGGTTTCTCTTTATTTCTTCTCCCTAATATTTCTTGCATTTCTCCCCTACTCACACTCCAAATTTCCCTTTCATATCCTCACTACTGGTTACAGTAGATCGTTACCATTAGCAGTAAACAAACCAATCAACCAACTAACAAACCAGACAAGCATGTCACAGAAACCTGAGACAGAAACTCATATAATAGCCCTGAAAAGAAAGCAACTCTTAACAACGTCTAGTTGCTTTCAGTGAGATTAGATTAGATCATAATTATTATTGAGCACTGGAACAGGCTGCCCAGAGAGATTGTGGAGCTTCCTTCTCTGGAGACATTCAAAACCTGCCTGGATATAGTCCTGTGCAACTCGGTCTAGGTGAACCTGCTTTGGCAGGGAGGTGGAACTAGATGATGTCCTGAGGTTCCTTCCAGCCCCTACCATTCTGTGATTCTGTGATTCTCCTTTTTCAAAATAACTACTCTTCAACCCTTTTTCCAACAAGCTCAGGAAAAAGTTGTCTCCCTTCATGGTCAAGAAGGTGAAAAGAACATAGGTCTATCAAGAAATGAGGCAAAAAATAATGTTATTTTCAGGAATCAATTTATTAATTTAAAAAAAGTTTCAGAATGTTTTTAAAACATTAAAATGTTTTTAATGAGAACATCTATGGTTTTAGCACAAGCATTGTGATTTTATCTACACAAACTAAAACAACTGCAGCTCTATTCTTAATGCACAGCAACTTAGTTGTGACCTTCCTAATACATAAAATCTTTCACTTCCAGATTGAGGTGGGAAAACTGTCAGACATATGGAAACAAACTACTTTCCATTTAAAAGCCCTGAATTGTTACAACTAGGTGTTACACTTCACTTACACCCTTTTTCCTTCTCCTTATTTTTTTTTCCTCTCTACCCTGCTCAAAACTCTCTTCCACCCCCTTTGCTCCTTTTTCATTTCCATCCTCTCAACTGCATTTCATTATCATGGGCAATTCTTCCAGTTTTGTCCCACCTGGTTGGTTTCTTCTTCTTGCTCTGATAAGTGCTCATAATATTTCCAACACAAAACAAAATTGCCAAGTGTAACAAGAATTCTGAGCTCTAGAATGCATGTAATAGCAGTTCACAGTGACAACTGAATCGTCCCATGAAGTCTGGTACCCTCGGAAGGTGCTCCTTTAACTAAATAGAGTTAGTTCAAATATGTCATGCCTTGCACTTTCTCTGAAGCTGCTGGTGCATTCTTTTCCTAACAATGATGACCTAATTAAATAGATTTTGGCATAGATTCACAAAATCTGCACTTATTTCACTCACTTAGAAAAGACCTTTATAATTCTTTAATAACTGCAGGATAAAAACTATTTCTCAATACCTCTTCAGTGCATAACGAACATTAAACAGGAAATACCAGCTGAATCTGCCTTTATTATTTTTTAGATGTTGAAAAGATGTAGACCAAGACAAGGATTTATTAATAGGATTTGTGTGCCTAATGGCGCTACGCTTCTTTGAAAAACTCAGGCCAGAAGAGGGATGTTTTGAGCATATTTGTACAACAAGTTGATGGAATCACTTCTTATATTTTAATCATAGTCTTCAGATTAATGACTGCCATAAGAGTCTCTAGATTTTCCTGAACTGGTTTCCTAGTTCTCATTTTGGTATCATTACTATTAATAATATCTTAATTTTCCTTATGCTCATGAACTTTGATTATCTTTCACTGATCTTGAGAGTTTTGATATCTTGATTCGTTCTTCACCCACAATGTTATAAAACTTTCAGGAAAAGCTTGATCAACTAATTGAAAAAAAGAGGAACCACAACCTCTTTGTCTGACTACAGTTCTAACCAAAGTAGTTGCTGCTGCATTCCATGGGATGTGTCTTTTTTCATGAGTGTATGTGGGTATGCATGCACATTTACTTTTTTAAGTGGATGTCTACAAAATTGGTCACCTACATGACTGATGTGGAAAAAATATCATGTCTGAGAATGCTGAAAATGATTGGGAAACAAAAAATGTGAGAGGAAAAAAACCCCAAACCTCACCAATCTGCAACAACAGGAGACTGTTCTAAGCATTGTAATACAGAAACAAATTTACTCTACCTTGCCCCTTTATTATCACTCTTTGATTCCTCCTCACTCCTTTCAACAAAGGGACAGCAGTAGCCTTTAGCTAAACTGATGCCTACTGTGGGCTACAACATTCCATTGAAGAATGAATGATATGGAATTATACAGGTTTGAAACACTCAGACTGAGAAATACACATTGTCTCTTAGTTTCTGAAAGAATTATTCTGTTTATCCCATCTTAAAAAAATAGAATTTTTCTTTTTTTTAAAAAAGAGAGACAGAGAAAAGGGAGAAAAGGGGAAAAGAGGAAAAAGAGAAAAGGAAAGAAAAAAAGAAAAAAATGGTAAAAAAACAGAAAAGAAAAAAGAAAGCGGAGGAAACATGAATTTATTTTTTTTTAAGAAAAACAAGAAAAAGAAAAAAAAACAAAAGGAAAAAAGGAAGCAAAAACAAGCTGGGAACTGTCCTATCACAGCTGTATGATTTTGAATGAAAAATGAGTGGAGGTGTGCTGTGAAATGACACATATTCCAGAGAACGGTGAGAATCTGAACATTGCCTATGGCTTCCTATATCGATCTTTGCTAAGGGTTTCCTAGAACTCACAGGGTGCCCAAACAAATAATTCATAGGAGTCTAACAATTTCAGAAGGTGTTAGGCTGATTCAGTCAGATGGGGCTAGGTACCTATAGTTAAAGTACAGCAGTATCTCTGTAGGGAATCATATAACATATGCCTGACTCTCACTTTTAGCAACATTTAAACTAGCTTATATCTTCCTATGTTCAAGCAACCTAGTTTTTCAGAAGCCATGAGCCTCCATAAGTTGGAAATAAAATGAACTGTGAATACTCAGCAATCTACAAAATGTGCTCAGATGTTTATGTCTCAATACAGGTTAAGGAGCCTATTTTGAGACATTGCCCAAATTATGAAACACTGGACACAGACAGACAATATAACTCTACAAATATCTCCTTTTTGCACACACGAGAAATACAATTAAAAAAAAAAACCAAAACAAAACCAGAAACAAAAACATGCAAACACAAACCTTAGAGGAGCAATACAGATCCTTAAAAATTTGGTTTTTGTATCAAACATGTCTAAAGTAGAGAGGGGAGACTGTGATGGGCACTTGACTATTCCAGTGAAAAAGATACTATCATGCAAGTCACAAAGCACTTGTACTGCTGCTCTTCCAGACCTGTAAAGGCAGAAGCTGTTTGGTAACTAGAGATTTTCAGGACATCTTCAGTCCATTACCTTGGTTTTTGAGTTGATAATTTGGAAAATTGAATTAGAAATCTTCTGTCTAAACCTGCTATTAATACTCATGACATTAGACACTAACGTCAATCAAAATAAATACTATGATTTAATATACTGAAAATAAATGTAATAAATAAAAAATTTGTAAACACAGCTATGTTGTAAACCACACCAAAATAAAGAGAATGTTTCACTTTATGTCAGTGTATCCTCTGCTGCAAAAGCAGTGTGTGTGATTGTAGAGCTGGGCTCACCTCCTGCTGTTTCTAGAGCTCTATGAACATCCTCAGTGTGGTGTTTTGGAAGCTACCTTTGGGAACCATAATAATAACCATACTGCAGGAACCAAATGTGGCAGCATTTACAGCCCCTTGAGGAGGGCATATATCTATATATGCTTTATATAGATATAAAAGAACAGTTCCCCTGATAGAGCATCTTTGGGAAATCTTCACTTCAGATAGCATTTCACATAATGAAGGGCAGATTTTTGGATTTTGAATAGCAGAGAAAAGAACTGGAAAGAAATTGGTTTAGATAGGAAGAAAAACTGCAGTGCTTGTAATTTTACTTCTCATGTCAGAGTCTCACACCTCCAGCAGTTTGCCTGCAAGAGTTTTGGTGGTTCAGGCTCTGCCAGAGGCAATAGTCACTCTCCTTTCCTCTAACATGGGTTTGGCTCAGCCTCCTAATCCTTGACTAAAGAGGAATTGTTACCTTCTCTGCATACCCAGTGCACATTTTTCAAAAAGCAAGACCAAGGAAAAGTACAGCAACTATAGCTAACAATAGAATAAAATACCATAATATCTTCCAGGAAAGGAAAAATTTCTGCTTTTTGCAACAGAGCATTTTTGCCAACTAGATAAATGCCTCCTTGGAATTACCTGACTTCTGACATCTGTATGGAGAGACTGAATGAAAAAAGGGGTTATTTACCTTCTTGCATGTCAGTGAGAATAATAGTAATTAATGCAGTATCTGTTGCTCTCTCTAATGGCCCATTTCCATATGATTGTTTTATTGCGCAAAAGGACAAAATATAATTACATAGTACTGTATTTAAGAGCAAGGCAAGCCATGTGTTTTCTAAAACCAGAACTTTTTAATATGGAAAGAATGACAGAATAGGTGACTCTTATGGGACAGTTTCAAAGGAAGAGAATGCCCAGTAAAGAATTCTATTTTTCTTTTAAGAATACTAAACTAAATAAAAAAAAGACAAAACACTTTAAACGCTAGTTCAAAGCATGCTGCTAAATAAATAAAAGAAATAAAATCCTTCTGTCCTATAAAAGTCATTCCAAGTTTGGGATTTTAAGAGGAAATGTTATTAAAATGTGTCTGAAAATATCTCAAGTACTCCCACAGACTCCACAGGATGTTCTAGGCCCCAAATGAGAGATAAGGATGATGACTTTAGAGAAAGCATTGTGTAGTGTAATGATGCCCTCACTCCTTAGCCTATATTATCATTCATTTCTTCTTCTAAATGTATATAATTACATTTTAAGAAGTTCCTTAGAAGAAGGTTAATGTAATTGCTATGATCCTGCTTAATAATGCCTTGAGAAACAAAACAACAGATGCAAATAAAATATCCCTCCTTAAAGCATAAGTCAAAGGCTATCCACATGGAAGACTGAAAAATAATCAGATTTTGCATTCCATCCTTTCAACAGTACAACTGCACTTCCAAATATGCTTTGTTGTTTTCTTTTAATTCACGAAAATTAATCTTATAGATGTAGATGCCAGATTTGCATTAATTAAAACTCCACTGTAGAAGCCAGACTTAATTGCAATCAAATTTGCTTAATTATGCATGGCGAGAGATTCCCAAATGAGAAAGGTTTTAGTAAGGATTTTTGTTTTTTATACTGACAAAATAAATTGAAATTGTCATTTTTTGTGTTTTATGTAACACTTGTAAATAATTTGTGGAGCACCTTAAGTCTTCTATGTAAAGCAATGTTATTGCTTAAGTAATTATAACAATCTGCATTTTTCATTGTTAATTGTGGGTGTCAGCCTCATTAATTTTAATTTACAGCCTGTAATGAAATTAAGAAAATTTTGTGCTGATCTGCTGAAACTTGTCTTATAGAAAGTTACTTAATAAAACTAAAGTTCAGAAAAGTAAGGAATTTATTAGTGCATTGTCAAGAAAAGTAACAAATGTTCATTTTTCTCATAAGTTTTGCTTCTAATTTTAAATCAATATCTAGTAGAGCAATTTGTGTCAGAAAGTTTGAGAAAGTTCAATCTGCAAATTTTTCACTTCAAAGAGTAATTGCATAGAATGTAGACATAATATGTAGTTTTATTGCCAATAGATAATATGCCACTGCACTGAAAAAACTGGTTGTAACTCTATTCTATTGTTCATACAGTTTTATTCTGTCTCGATTAGCCAGATGACTTAACTCACTGTACTGAACATTTAAAAAGGCAAATATTAATAGCTTTGGAAGTCACAAAGTAGCACATCATGAACTGCATCTGAAATGTGTAAACACAGTGGTGCAAATTAAAATAAGCAGCTGAATATATTTCCATAAATCCACAAGAAAAACGCAAAACCAAAATAAAGCAAAACAAAATGTGAGTTTTATGAGTTGAAAGTTTCACATCCTATAAGATGCTGCTGTTAGATCCAGAGAAGGATGTGCTATGCTGCAACTGTGATCTTTCCAATACATGTGGACATGCACATGACTGCTACTGTGGCCCTACTTTGGCAAGACTCTCACACAAAAATTGTTTCATTTTTTGTTCTCCAGCACCTAAAATTCGGTGGTCTCATACACTTTCTTCCAAAATGCACTCACCATTTTCACTCAATAAAAAAGTATCTCACAGGAGAAATTCCTTTTTATTTCTTCATTGTCAAAATAGATTTTCTGTACAGTTCTGTAACATCCATAAACTGTAATGTTCTTAAAATTAAGCATAATATAATAATAAAAACCTTCTACTTACACTGGCTCTGGCCCCTTTATTTAGAGTTTCTTTTTAATATACTCAGTCTTCACTTTTCAAACCTCAGCCCTTCAAACTCTATCCTTCCCTTCCTCTGTTCTGCTGAGTTTGCATCATTGCCCCAGTCATGCAAGGAAACAGAAAGATATGGCTTAATTAGGCTGCAACTTTATTAATTTAATTTATCTGGGGACTATCCAGCAGCAATTTCTACAATACAGGTCATAAATTTTTCATTAATTATTTTCATTTTTAGGAGGGCTGCCATTAGCTTTCATTCCCTTTGGCAGCAGGTCCTCAGTTCTTGGTGGGTGATCCACCACCTTCTTTAAGTGATGTTTAGGAAGGATAGGTTCTCTTGTTGTCACATTAGACTTTGAGAGTCTTGCTTCCAGCATCCACCTACTTTTGAGGAGGTTTTGGGTTTTGTCCTTTTCTAAAGCTGGTTTACCAAGGCAGTAGATCTTCTCTGGTAGCTCAGCTACCTGAGATGGATTTTACTCTCTTGGAGAGGCAGATTACAGGAGGACTAGGACTAGGATGTAAATAGTCTAAATTATATCCTCTCCACAGAATAACAAGGTCAATTAGTTGACCTGAGCTCCATAATGTTATGTACAATATTATACCAAGTATATAAAATATAAATATGTTTTTAATATACCTGCCTTTGAGAATTTTCAATCTGAACATGTGGAAGCTGGAGGCAAAGAAATAACAAACCCACAACTGGGAAGATGTGAGAAGAAGCCCTGAGATTGAGTTCTGTGTTCTGCTATTACTTTTCTTGTATATAGCTTGCTACTCTAAATGAACATGAAAATGGAAAGCTTAATCTTGTAAAACAGACGAATCCCAGAACCACCTATCCTTTCCACCCTATCACTGTCCTTTCTTCATTCTCCTCCATACCAGTCTCACCCTGAACCAGACTAGGACAGGTTCTGCCCCTCATTTCTGACACAGCCAAACTCCATTTTGCCTGCCTGGTTAAGACAAATCACATCAGCTCTGCACAGAGGGGCTGTATTTAATCTCTTACGAAACAGATAATCTTTAATCTTTGCAAGTACATCCGGATGCTTACCTAATAATATTAATGTGCTGCTGAGACACACATGTCAGTAGTATGCATAACAAATTACAAAAGAGTATTTTTGAGAACCTAGGTATAAGGTTCTCCTTATGTTTTGACAAGTACCAAGATGGGGAAAAAAATATTCTTTGTTAATAATTGTAACATTTTCATATAGCCTGTATAAACCAGCATACCAGAATCTCAGTTTGTCCTGGACATGTAAATAGTGGTGTCAATAACTTTCTTAACAATTCAGCTAGAATTTAAACATATTTTACTGTTCTTTTTCTTTCTTTTCTCAAGGCAGGAGGACATTAATGAATATGAAAAGTGAATGAATAACAGAAAAAAAAAAGAAAGGAAAATAAAATGAAAGAGAGAACAAAAATTAAAAACAAAAGAAAGATAAAGAGAAGAAAAAATTATTTGGAAAGGAAGGACTTTGGCATTCTTATTTAATTATCAGTGGATGTACAGAGATCTATTTCAAAACTGTGACTTAATGACAAGTTGATGTGTAATACTTTGCCTGAAGACCCAGACAACATCATTAAGAGAGAGACAAGTAAATTGTAGGTAAGAAATAAAAATAAATGTTTCCACACCTCTGACATAACTGTAAAAGTTAAAAGGCTACTGATAAATTGGAGACAAATGACTATTGTTCTGGCAAAATAAGGAATCTTAATTCATTTTTGGATAACAATATTGCCAGCTCTTGCTATTTCATTATTAGCCTCATGATATTTGATGCTTTTCTTAAAGATCTAGCTCCTAGATTTATACTAATTAGGAGGCTAATAGCTTTCATAAAAAATATTATGTTTCCAGTCCTAAGCAAAAAAAAATTGGAACATTTCCTAAAAGTATGAAAGATAGATGTCAAACAAAGACAACCCCAAACAGGTTAAAAAAACCCAACAAAACCAACCCACAAACAAAAACCAACCAAACAAAAAAACAACCCGAACCTATGAATTTTGGAAGTCTTACTCATGATCTCTGAATAATTGGCAACACTATATTAACTATAATTAAGTTAGAGATTTATTAGGTAATAAAAACAGCAAAGCTGATAAGAAGCTTCTGCACTGAAAAAGCAGAACATGCTGAAAGTCAGCCAAAAGAAGGTGAAATTCCAGAAGATTTCTGTTTGCAATGGAAACTTTTACCTTTTTGTTGCTTTCACCAAATGCTTCTGCATAGGTTTCCATTAAAAAAAATAAAAAAATTCTAGTTTTCAAAACTTGACTTGTTCCACTGGCAACAAACCCAACATACTATCATAATTTTCACCTCTTAGTGATCCATTAATATTTTTTAATTCCTTTCTGTCACTATTTTAATCTTCCCAAACTTCAGTGGTTTGACACTGTTCAGGTGGCATAAGACCATACTGCTAGTAAGATAACTTGAGTAGACAGTTCTAGTTATTTTTTTCTGTTAGTATCATGGTTTTTAGGAAACTCAGTAATTTCAGAATTGCATTCAGTAGCCCTCATTTACATTGGTCTCACTCACTGAAATGTGCCATATGAATCAACTCTGCTTCCTGCAACAGAGTCCATCCCTGCAGGGGGGTGGACATGTGAATGGTTATTCCAATGCTGTGCAAGTTATGAAGAGGTCATCCACATTGCTTTTACAAAGGAAATCAATCCCTGGAAGGAGACAGTATTAAGTCCAATGATAAATTAAATTAAGACTATGACCTCAATAGTGTGTGCAGCCCTACCATTTTCAAGAAATAAGAATGATGACCAGGTAACTTTTTAACCTGGAAAAGAAGCAAGGAGATTAACAGATTCCTACCTGTCAAATGAATATTTTTTTCTGTTGCTACTCCTCCTGCAATTTTTTTTTAGTAACAATCATTTATCTCTCTGCTAAAATTTTCCATTTATACTGACCATATACTACTGCATCACCATCTGAATGCCCAGATCTTAATTACCAGGGCAGTACTCCAGGGCCTGGATTCACTGACCACATCTACTTTTGCTGTAGTGACACCGTAGCTGTTCTTTAACACCTGACTTGATGGATATGATGGGCACAGTTTAAGTCCTTCAGGTCTGCTTGTCTTCCAGTGCCTAAAAGCCCAGGCATTTGAACCTGGCAAATCTGGTAATTCCAGGACCAGAATCTCCAGCCTGACCAAAAATGTTATCACTGCCAAATTTGAGCAACCTAGTTAGAAATCCAGTCCCATAGTTGGTTGCATTAGTGCTGTCAACAGAGTATTGCCGAGAAGAAGCCTCAAATCCCAATTATCAGTCATATATTCTCTATAGATTAGTCTGTATATTCTAGCTGGGTTCATAACACTCAGCTCCAGTACAGTAATGGCTGGAGAAGCTGTACCAATTGTTGGATGAACTTTGGCTTCTTGCCCCATGTAACTCCTGCATTCTGCTCTGACTTCACACTGTAGATATGATTTGAGACCTAGTTGTCCTTGTACTTTTCCCCTTCTACCAATTACCTGCAGTGCCTTGTCTACATATCTACGATTCTATGGCAGACCAAGAATATCTGCAGCTGCCTTGGATGACACCAAGTTCCTTCTCAATTTTTGGTATTTCTGTTGGCCATGCATTGTCCTTAATTCTGTGCTATTCTGTCCCAGACTCCCTCCCCGAATCCTACATTCAGGAATAAAGAGAGAATAAGGACTCTGCTTTTTCCATGTTCCCCCTCTGGAGAGATAGAACATCTTTTCAGAATCATTACATCCCTACCTGTCAGTTTCTCATTTGAGGTAGCTGCAAATGTTCTCTTTGGGTATTGCTGCTCAGTAGTAATTGCTGCTCTAGGGTCAAACAGTCTTCCCTGAGGTGAACAAAGTATTATAAGCTCTCCTGTTTCTTTCTCCCTTTGATAAGTTTTTTCTTACCCAAGGCCCCACAAGGTGAAAGGCTAAGATGGCTGATCTAGAACAATTTTGCTCTGTTTCTCTCACAGGAGACAGAGTTTTAACACAATGGCAACTTTGGAAAGGGTCAGGTACTAAAACTGTGTCATGTGGAGAAAGTTTCCTGAGTCTTCCAACCTCATTTTTAAAAGGCAAGATTTTTCATAATAATCCTTTTCATCTATTTTTATCTATTAGAAATACAAAACCTACATTTCTTGGTGTTCTATTGCTAAAGAAGTGAGGATAATAAGTGCAGGAATTTGCTAAATTTTCTAAGAAGTTTTGTATGTATTTCAACACTACTGAAGAAACAAGATGATAAACCTCCTCTTCCAAGTTTTTTTATTAAAAAATACATTGATTGTTTTGGAAGCGAATCTTCCTCACAGAAAGTTTTGGAGCCATCCTTCAAATTATTTGACTGACTGAATACCTTAATAGCAAATCACAGTATATCGTTACCAATCACAGCACTTCCTGAGAACTGGAAAGTCATTATCATGATTCTTATTTTTTAAAAAGTATTTAGGGGATGTCTTGAGAACTATAGTTTCTTATAATGGTTAAAAATCAAACAGAAAAAGATAATGCAACATTTGAGGTTTCATAATATATATGGCAAGGGGAAAACCAACAAGCTTTCTGTAACAGAAAATTGTGCTTCTCTAATGTGTTGGAAGGTTCTGAAAATATTAATAAGACAGTAGATGAACGTGACCCAGTGGACATAATTTACTTGGATTTCAAAAAGCTTTAGAAAAGGTCCCTCATAAAAGAATATTAAAGATAATAAATAACAATGAAGTAAGGGGCAAAGGCTTGTCATGGATTAAAAAGTGATTAAATGATAGGAAATAAATAGTTATAACCTCAAAGAAGAGATATATTAATAATGGAGTGTCTCAGGGGTCAGTACTATGATCAAGTTGTTTAATATATTTTTTTAATAATTTGGAGTAAGTGGATTGCAAGGTGGCAGAGTTTGCTGATGACACTGTACTACTGAACAAGTAACCACTTGCATAACCTCCTACTCATTATGATAGTCTAAAAACCAACCTGTACTGCTCTGAACATCATGGACAACCTGTATCCTAGTCACTCCTAGTAAAGAACTTTAGCAACACACAAGGAGGGGGGGAAGAGTTAAAAATTTCTCTCTATGTCAACTGTTTGGCTTTATCTCAAGATTCACAAAGTGAATGGTTGCATTCTGGTAAAACTAAGGTACGAACCGGAACAGAGAGAAGCATCCACTTGGCTTCCATCATGAAATGTTTGAAAGACATGCCTTGGTACACTATCTTCAGTAAACTCTAAAGTTTTTCTGCCTAGTTGAAGAAAGCTGAACTCATACCTACAGCACACAACAATCACATGCCAATCCTACCAACAGAAACTGTATATTATTCCTTTCTCAACTTATGAATAGCTTTGAATGGTTATTAGCCATGGCATCATGGGAAATCTCATGCAATAGATTTTCCTTGCAAAATATAAATCAAAAAAAAGCACTCGCACCAGAACTAAATATACTCTGTTTCAGATTTTCACTGTTCATAAATTTCTGCTCATCCTCATCAGTAAGGATCAAGCATCCCAAGTCTTAGCCACCAGGTTTTCATATCCCCAGAGAACTGTGCTGCTCAACCCATCTGAGAGTTGATTGGAAAAGGAAACTTGTTGTAGTGGGATCTTCCAAAAAGTCAGTCCTGCTTTCAGCCTCAGGAACAAATTATCCTATTCGTTACTAGCTGTAGCTTCCTATAAAAAATAAGAATAAAATAGGAGTTCTCAATGCTAAGGACTAAAAAATTTACCTTCCTGTAACAGCATTTTTTTTTTCTAATTCTAATCCTTCTTCCCCAAATATAAAGAATCAGACCTTTTCAATCTAACTTTGTTTTTGTGACAGATGCACTCAACCCCCTTAACCAAAATAGTAGCAGTTTTGTACAGGCTCCAAAGGAGGCAAAGGCCTGAGCTGTAGCTGGGCAAAGAACTCCCCTAGGACATCCACAAAGGAGCAGAGTGACACAGTGAATACCAGTAAATTGTGAGTACAAGAAGTCTCATGCATATCTCTCCCATTGTATGCAATCTGACTATGAGTCAACCACTTTATCCCACAAATATAACAGCGTAAGTGAGCCTTCTCTGAGGTCTCCTTGCTAGTCAGCATGGCTGTATGGTGATGATGTCCGCTTTAGCAGGGACACCTCTCAAGGGTGCTCCTTAAAGCAACAAGAACTTTTACCAATGACAGATCTCTGGATGAACCCAATTTAAATTCTCCCTGGATGGCAACTGGACTGCACACCAGACAACTCTCCCCTTTATCAGGGAGAGTGTAACATCTCTCAGTGTTAAGAGGTATTAGTTGTTTTGCTTAAATAAGTAAGTTTAAAACAGGATAAATCACTTGAAGTATAATATTGTGTGATATAGTGTGTTGTTTGCTTAGCTTTACTTACTTAGCATGAGAAGCTAGATTTGCTGAAGCCTTAGGCCACAATCTGTAAATTGTTACTTAGATTTACTGAACATATACCTACTTAGTCAAATCAGGGCCTCCAGAGCCAGCATAAATCAGAAGATATGGAGGCTTCAAGGCTACAACCATCAACAGCAGCTGCAACTAGACAAGATAATGGCCTGTCTGAAGACAGTGAATGAATCCAATGTGGAACAAGAAGACCCTGGATGCAAATATTACTACTGGACTGAACCATCATGTGAGGGGTGGATGGATAGTTGGTAAGGATATAATTGCACAGGGATTTCTTAATTTTGGGGGGCCCCTCTCTAGAGACACGAGCTGAACATGCTGCTGTATGACTCTATTAAATTATTTATTTTTATAAAATCTGACACCTTGGAGTCTGCTTTGAGAAACAAACCTTGTTTGTGAATGAACACTGGATGCCCAGACAGAAGGTAAGCAAAGTGGGAATAAGCTTGATGAAACTTTGAAATCTTAACTGATATAGAGAATTGGGTGTGCACATATAATCATCGTGCTGTAAACGCATATAATCCCTTAGCCATTGACCAGGTTGACCAAGTCTGAGACTAGGATTAGATTCAGCTGCACCTAACCTCCTCTCTGAGAAGGAGTTTAAAAAACAACGGTCCATTCTGAACCTTGTGACTCAACAGGAAGGTCTCCCTTACTTTTCCACACTTCCAGTCCCTGTGTGAATCATTCTGAAGTGTTTCTAACCTGCTTCTCCCTCTGTATGTTTCCTCCATGTAGTAAGTAACAGAGTGAACCTTGCAATCAAATCCTGTGAAGTCACACTTTTATCTAAACACTCACCCTTAACAATCTTACGTGTCTCATGTCCCATGATGAGTTTATCTCCCAGAGGACACCATCTCTGAAAAAGAAAGGTCAGGATTCATCACTAGAAAATGTGAAATGCATTACAGTCATTCCAGATAAATTCTATCCAGAGTGAAATAAAAAGTTCTGCCATAGAATAGGAAAAGTTATTTTCCATAGTCTCCCCTAAAATGGGGAGAAATAACAATAATCACCCAGAGAAAAACCTCTGGCCAAACACAGTCCCCGGCCTTCATACAAACGATAACCCTTCTGAACCCGAGTTACTTCACTCCCAACCACAGATAACACAACTTTAACTCTTATTGCCACCTTTGCAAAAAAAAAAAAAAAAATTCTGATTCTAGGTGTCTTAAGGAACAAGAGGAGATAATGTAGACAGACCAAAGTACCTACTGCTATTGAAGTGGAGTGTTAATCAACAAACATTTTCTAAAGTCCAGTGCAAGCATTTGGACTAATGCAGTTTTTATCTTCTGCAGTACAAAATAATGGTAAATAAGCCTCATCATTTAGGACACTAAATGATTACTACCAAAGTTACAAAGTATTTGTTTCATTCATGTTAAAACTGAAGAATTATCTGATTGTTTTGGGGAATACCCTGAAGTATTTGGCAGTGGCTTCATCTGTAAGCAGATCACTAACTTTGAAAGGTCAGCCATTTAATGCATTGTATAGTTCTCTATTATCCCAAATATTGTGGGAAAAATTTAATTCATGCTCAGGTTGATATAACTTTCGGTAACTCAGATGGTAGTTACAGCTACTCAACAGGGGACCTGACTGGCTCATGTGTTTTACACATCTGATGAAAGGTATAGTTTTAAATGCATTAAATTTAATCAAGCAATTGATTTATGAATTTGCAAAAAATAAATTAAGGGATCTTCATGTCAGTCTTTATTTTTATTTTTAATAAGACATTAGATGATACAAATTCTAGTTCATTGTCAGCTGGTCAAGAATGTTACAGTATAATCAAAAACAAATGTTACAATTAAGAATACCAAGGGAAATTTAGGCTATAAGACAAAATGAAAAAAAGAATTTGACTGTGGAAAATTAAATTAATAAAACATTAAAGCACTAAAAGTGAAACCTACCGCCTATTATAACTAAATTGTTTGCTTAGCTAAAATAAAGAAACAATCTCAGTGTTTGCATTTATGAATGTTACATGGTAATCAGAGCAGGTAAAGGAGAGAAACAGTGCAGTTAAGGTTACAGTCTCCCATCTGTTTCACCTACATATTTGCACACTGAAATTAATTTCATCCTTAGTATATTTATTTAAAGCAATAAAATTAGGAATTTATCTACCTTACTTTTTGTCTCTGAGAGACAACACAGTGATAGGTTACCAATATAGCCATGATATGCCATGTCATGGCATATGCTGGGAACTCTTTTTATGTAGAAGTCAATGGGAGCAGAACTAGGCCAGTGCTAAAAGCTCATGAAAAATCTTTCCCAGGATGACTTTCTCATCATCAAATAGTAAGTCTGTAGCAGAACTGGGATTGGAATTGCACTCAGATCATCTAAATCCCAGTTAAGTACCTTAATCACATGACTTACTGGAGCTCTGCTAGATTAATTCATACATGTTCCCATCAGTTCTTCACCTGCAGACCCAGGAATTCTGCTCTAAAGCAATCTGAGATACCTGCAGTTATGAGTCATCTCCCTGTCAAATGTCTTCTGCTAGACATACACATGAACTGACCACTGTAATTCCTAAAGGAGAGAAATAAATTCAAATGGAATTCATCAGAACTCAGAAATCAAGTTCCTCAAAAGCACACTGGTTCACTTAGAAGTATTTTTTTCCTATTAGTGTCTTATCAGTCGAATGCACAATTCATTTATGTGACTGCTTGCTTTCTTGCAAAAACAGAGTACAAAAACTACAGAAGTGCTAACTTCAATGCAAAATCATCTTTCTTGGAAGAAAAAGGCTTACAAAAAGACAAAGCTTCAAGGACATTTTTTGTGAAAGTCTGAGAACCACCTAGACCAGCCGTGACATCTGTACTAATTGAAAAAGCAAAGGAGGCCACAAAGGACTGTTATTTGACCATTTAATCAATTTTCCACTCAATGCATTGTTCATTCTTAGAGACTTTAATGCTAGAATTGATTTTAACAGCCATTACTGAAATATGTAAGTCAAAGTTCTCTCAACCTTTTTTGAGTTTGACCAATGGGAAAAAGAGATTATGGATACGTGAATAAATCAGTGACTATGATTCAAATGCCTTACTCAAAAACACTGTGTGAATCACTGTCTACCCATGTACTAGTGGTCACACAGGCTAACTGGAACACAATTTGAGAAATAGCAAGATGGTGATCTCTGATAACATCTAATCTGGACTCTAAAGTCTCTTAAACTTTCATTAATGTGTAGCTCTCATAGCTCACTTCAGTAGAGAGTTATACAGCTCACTTCAATACAGAAAGATGTCAGTTGTCAAATGTTTATAAATACAGTTGAAAATTGTATATTTGACTCAAGCAAGCAGAGGAGTCCAGATGGATAAAGAATATTAAGATCCCCTATTAAGATACTTTTAGTCATGTTTAGTGGATATATGCCCCACAAAAAAAAAAAAAAAAAAAAAAAGTCAAAGGAAATATGGAAATTCATGCTTTACTTGCAGGAGGTAAAGTAAAACAGAACATGCTAAAATAGATATAGGTTTAAAAAAAACCCCTGATCTTACTGTCCTACTTCTGAATTTCAGGAAATTTTGGTCTTCTATGACAAATACCTGTGATCTGTAGAACTCCTATCTCACAGAAAAGAAGGTTCTTTAGAGATGAAAGAGTCCATAAGAAAGTTATTTTTCATGGTACAACTGTATAGTAAAAGGCAGCAATGGCCAAGGAATTCTAGATGTTGGCAGTGACTTCTTTAACATCACTGTAACATCGATGATTCCCTCATGTACTGCCTTCATCTTCTGTGTTCTGGGGCAATAAGAGTTTTGCCCTAATGAAACAGATTTACAGTATGACCTTTGCATACATGCATGATATATTGTGATGACAGCCACTCCACTGTGAAATATGATGCTATGATCTTTCAGTTGTTTCCCTTTGGAAGATGAGCCTTACATTATTAGATTGATAAGCATCAGTGTGTCAGAAATTGTGCCAAAACAGCAGCTACTGGCATGTTGTACTGTAGGAACTTTAAGGATATCGACATAGTTCTAGAAAAATAAGCTTAAGGACAAGCTGAGTTACAAAAATCAAATAACACAATTGACAGATTATTTGATGCAGTTCTCGATTAAAACTTTCCTGTTTTACTGAGATACACTGACTTACAAAAGACCTTTGACACTTCACTGTAAAGTGTATGAATGCTTTAAGATTTTTCATCATTATCGTGCATGCCTGAAATTTGTTTATGCTGTCAGGTGTTTGTCATGGAGTTCTCACTATTATATAGTATAAAAAGGCACCCATCAGACACAGAAAACACCATGTCTGCTCCTTAAGGAGATTACCTGTATCCAGTTTAGTGATCTGCATTTATCTGGAGAGTGTATGCACTATAAAGCAGAGCTTTAATTTTGTTTTTCTTTTCAACTGGGAAACAAGGGAGGTGGGAAAGGCTGCTGCTTTCTGCCATTCATGTTCACTGACACTGTTGAATGTTATTAATTCATCTAAATGTTCATGTTTGGTTTTAATCTTATTTTCATTTATAAAAGTCAAAGACAGGTTGGGGCCCATTGGTATAGCTGCTGTGCAGAAGTAGGTAAAATATCAGTCATTCCCTCAAAAAGCTTTAAGTAGAGAAAACATAATTAGCGGATGAGACAAGCAAGCAGGTTAAGGTAGGTTAAGAAAGATGAGTCAAGAGATAGAACAGAATGTGCACTTATACAGTACAGTATAAGTATATATAAGATAGAACAGAATGTGCACTTATACAGTACAGTAAGGTTCTCACGCACCTTAACACTTACAAAATTTACCTTTTAGCTCCATGCTGAAAACAGTCTAAATTAAAGTTTCTGCATTACTTATAAAGTTTGGGCATATGCTAGGTCCTTATGTAGTCTTAGAGTAATAGAGAATGTAAATATCTGTATTAATTTTAAATGCTGTAGACAGTATAATACAAATGGACTCTCTTATTTGCACATAATATAGTTCTATGTATTCTTATGACATCTCAGATAATGCCATCTACAAATAAAACACAGTATTGTCTCCTTGCTTGAACTTGGTGACATGTATAGCAGCAAACTGAAAAAAGCCAAGGTGCAGGCCAGAGCACAGACACAAGATGTTATATATCGTTAACTTGTTAGCTAAGTGCACATCAGGCTTTCAGATTTTTCTCATACTGTATCTGTGCATATCTTTGAGATTATTATGGGCCATGGGGTATTTCAGCAGATTCTTTGGAAGTGACCAGTCTGTTCTCAAAGGTAAGAGTTTTGCTGTATAGATATCATAGAATCATGGAATCATTAAGTTTGGAAAAGACCTCCAAGATCATCAAGTTCAATCGTTAACCCAACACTATCATGCCTACTAAACCATGCCCTGAAGTGCCATGTCTACGTCTTTTTTTAATACCTCCAGGGCTGGTCACTCAATCACTTCCCTCGGCAGCCTGTTCCAATGCTCAACCACTGTTTCAGTAAAGACATTTTTCCTAATATCCAATCTAAACCTCCCCTGGCACAACTTGAGGCCATTTCCTCTCATCCTATCACGTGTTACTGGGGAGAAGAGACCAACATCCACCTCACTACACCCTCCTTTCAGGTAGTTGCAGGCAGTGATAGGGTCTCCCTTCGGTCTCCTTTTCTCCAGATTAAACAATTCCTGTTGGTTCAACTGCTCCTCATAAGACTTGTTCTCCAGACCCTTTGCCAGCTTTGTCACCCTTCTTTGGACAAGTTCCAGCACCTCAATGTACTTCTTGTAGTGAGGGACCCAAAACTGGACACACTACTTGAGGTACAGCCTCACCCAGCACTAGGCCTTCTTAAACCTCATACAATTTGCCTTGGCCCATTGATCCAGTCTGTCCAGATCCCTTTGCCTTCCTATCCTCAAGCAGATCAACACTACAGCATAGCTGGGTGTCCTCTGCAAACTTACTGAGGGTGCACTCAATCCCTTCATCCAGATCATTCATAAAGATATTAAACAAGATTAGCCCCAAAACTGAGCCCTGGGGAACACCACTAGTGACCAGATGCCAACTGCATTTAAATCTGTTCACCACAACCCTCTGGGCTCAGCCATACAGCCAGTTTTTTACCCAGCAAAGAGTAAGCCTGTCTAAGCCATGAACCACTAGCTTCTCTAGGAGAATGCTGTGGCAGACAGTGTCAAAGGCCTTACTAAAGTCCAGGTAGACAACATCCACTAGGCGGGTCACCTGGTCATAGAAGGACATCAGGTTGATCAAGCAGGACCTGCCTTTCTTGAACCCATGCTGTCTGGGCCTGAATCCCTGGTTGTCCTGCATAAGCCACGTGAGTGCACTCAAGATGAGCTGCTCCATGATGTTCCCCGTTACTGAGGTCAGACTAACAGGCCTGTAACTCCCTGGATCCTTCTTCCAGCCCTTCTTGTAGATGGACATCACATTGGCAAGCTCTCAGTCTTCTGGGACCTCCCCTGTTAACCAGGACTGTTGATAAATGATGGAGAGTGGTTTGGCAAGCTCCTCCATCAACTTCCTCAGTACTCTTGGATGGATCCCATCTGGGCCCATAGACTTGTGAGTTTCCAGGTGGTGTAGCAGGTAATTAACTGTTCTTCCTGGATTATGAGGGGTTTATTCTGCTCTCCATCCCTGTCTTCCAGCTCAAAGGGCTGCATACCCTGAAGATAACTGGTCTGACTATTAAAGACTGAGGCAAAGGCAGGATTAAGTACCTCAGCCTTTTTCTCATCCTTGGTGGCAATGTTCCCCCTCAAATCCAATAAAGGATGGAGATTCTCCTTGGCTCTCTTTTTGTTGTCAATGTATTTGTAAAAACATTTTTTGTTATCTCTTATGACAGTGGACAGATTGGGTCCTAGATGGGTTTTTGTCTTTCGAATTTTCTCTCTGAGTGACCTAATGAGATTCCTGTACTCTTCTTGAATTGCCTGATCCTTCTTCCAGAGATGTTAAACTCTCCTTTTTTTCCTGAGTCCCAGCAAAAACTCCCTGTTCAGCCAGGCCGGTCATTTCCCCTGCCGTTTCATCTTGTGGCACATGGGGACAGCCTGTTCCTGTGTCTTTAAGACTTCCTTCTTGAAGAATGTCCTTCTTGGACCTCTTTGCCCTTCAAGACTGTCTGCCAAGGGACTGTTTCAATAAGTGTCCTGAACATGCCAGTTCGCTCTCCAGAAGTCCATGGCAGTGGTTTTGCTCACCCTCTTCTTTACTTCACCAAAAATCAAGAACTCTGTCATTTCATGGTTGCTGAGCCCAAAATGGCCTCTAACCTCCATATCTTCCACCAGTCCTTCTCTGTTTGTAAACAGCAAGTCTAGTAAGGCACCTCCCCCGGGAGGCTCACTTACCAGCTGTGTCAGGAATTTATCTTCCATACACTCCAGGAACCTCCTGTTCCCTCTCTGCTCTGTTGTATTTTCAGCAGAAATCCAGTAAGTTGAAATCCCTCCACAAGAACAAGGGCTAGCAATTGTGAGACTTCTGTCAGTTGCCTGTAGGATGCTTCATCTGCCTCTTCATTCTGGTTGGGTGAATATGAATTGTGCCATGCAAGGTTTTTTAATGAATACAGGTACAACTGTAACGTTGTGCAGTAATGTTCATCTTAACTCTAATAAAATTTTGAAAAACAGTTGATTCAGAAAACCGTGATCAAACAAATAGAAAATATCTCAAAATATATTAAAAATATTTGCATCGGTTAGCTTAGAATAGAGCCATAACTCATTGTCTAAAGCTGCTAAATATTGACATGAAAATACACCTAAACATGCAGACACTGAGACATCGAAAGCTCTTCTGTTTTCCTATATATAGTGTATGTCTTGCGGTCTTCTTTTAGATCTAGAGCGAGCAATTGCTCCTTGTTTAAATTTAAATACTTGCAAAATAATGCAGGAGACACAGTCCTTATATTTCCTCACAAAATCTAAGTACAGTTTTGGAATAAACTTAATCTTATATTGAAAGATTTAATCATAAAATGAGGTGTGTTAAGCTACAACATAGGAGTGTGAACAACTCTACTTACATACAGCAGCAACATCCACTTCCATGGCTAATATTTGACGTGTTCATTCCTTCTAATGTACAGTTAGTGTTATTAATTGGAAGATACATTCACACTTCGAGAAGGGAAAAAATAAAAACAGATAAAAAATCAATTTAATATTATTAGTTACAGGAAAACAATTTTTAGAAGATATTGGAAAGGAACATGACCTTTCAGGCTGAATTCTTACAATTATGATGATAGTCCCTGACAGATTTAATCGGTATTTCATTTTCTCAAGTATCTTGTTAACCTGTTTCAAGTATCTGTGAAATTTTAAACTCTAGGTAACGAAAGGTACAACAAATCATGGAGTTTTGATACATTTCTGGGAGTCAGGTTATAATTAAATAGGGTTGTCTAATATCTATTTTGAGGTCACTGAAATTCTTTCAAATACCAATCATCTAAGTGGAATCAGTTAACTTTGGTATGCATCTGATATATTTTAGACATCATAATGTTTTCTTTGCTTGTTTTCCTAAAAACAGTAGCATTTTCTTGGGAGAAAAAGTATTTAAACAGTTTCTCTTGTGCTATTGTTACAACTACGATCTTGTTAAAGACCTTAGGCAAATTAATTAGCTCTGAAAATATGCCATCCATTTGAAAAGTGAGCAATAATCTGTAAATAAAGCTGCAGTTAAGTCTGTTGAAAAGAATATTTCACTCTTGCTGGTTGCTGAAATACTTCATCAGAAAAAAAAATATTCACTTCCACCTGAGGAAGTGTGTTGACTGCTAGCACTGATGCAGAGCAGTGACAGCATACTGGACAAAAGCAAAACATTACAGTGTTCTTTTCACTCTGTGAGGTAAAAAAAAAACAACCAAACAACCAAACCAAAAAAAAACCCCACCAAAACAACAAGACCATAAAAGAAGAAACTATAATGGTTACATAAAACAGCCACTTCTACTCCCTCAAATGCAGTTCTTTAGATTCACTGGAGTTCTTAATCTAGTTCTGAGTATTCAAGCACTACTGGAAGGGACATAGAAAACTAAATGTTCATCTTGTATTTACTTCTTATTTGCTTCTTAGTTTTTCCACTCTGTGTAATTTTCTAGCTGTATTTAATACTGAATGTGTTTCAGGGTGCAATTTTTAATAAAACACTGTATGAATTTCTGCATTGATACTATATCATTCAAGTTTTGACTTAATTATGTATTAATGCTCTATTTCATTGGAAGTAGGTATTGAACGTGCCATTTATACAAAAGTCCAGTTCCTGTTCCACACAACTTTCACACTGAAGTATCTTGACTGATGACCATGGAGTCACTCCTTATTTGTAAGGTGCTTGGATAAAGAACAAACACCTCATATAAATCAAAATAATGAAGAGACATGTCAGCTGACAAGAACTTAGTGAAAATGCTAGATAGCTTTTTAAAATATTTTTTTTCTCCCTTTCATTTTGCTTTTTAAAAATCTTTCTAAAAAAGCTAAAGAAATCTGAATGAGAGAAAGTTTAAGAAATAAAAGTTCCCACCTGTTCTAACAGGATGTATGAAGGAGGGCACTGAGGCAAGGATAATGGAAAGATTAAAAAAAAAAGAAAGTGAGCAGAGAGACTTGGGTTAACAAAGTCTGAGGAAATAAAGAGGAAATGACCATAATAAGGCAGAGATATGCAGAGTCTTAAAAGGACAAGTCAGATGCTGTGCAGCAAATCCAAGACTTCCACATAAGAGCAAACAATCAGAATAGGGCTGGTAATGTGCATTTTATCTTAATGTCAGAGATAATTTTTTCAATCCTTTGAGCTTGTCTCAAGCTTTTTTAATGAGCTTTGCTAATTCATCAAAAAAAGGCTATTTGGATAATAAACATGAATATTAAAAGAAAAAGAAGTATGGTTTATGGAAGTTCATTGTCCAAATGTCTAAGCCTTCTATTATGAAGCAAAAGTATTCATCTGCTCTTTCAATTGCTTGGTTAAAATGCTAAATTATTCCTGGTGCTTTGTAGCAGATCAGTTAACATTACTTTTAGTTTTATTCAGACAGCATGTTCTAGTTCTTCTTTGTAAACTGACAGCTTGACCTTCCTGTTTATTTCTTTATAAGACCATTATCATCAAAGTTCTGTGGTAGACAATTCACAGTTTTCAAATGTTAATGTTAAAAGACCTTGATTTCTGACTGATGTCAAGCTTTATTTATATGTTTGGAAAAGTAAAAAAGGTTCTTATCACACTTTGAATGAATAAGCTCTAGATAAATTGTGAAATACAGCTTGAAATGCTTCTTATCATATTTTTGAGAAAAAACAAGATCATAACACATGCTCTGGGGAACAGAATCTAGATAAAATTTAAGTTGGAAATCCATTCTCTGAGAGCCAAATGCCAGTACTTTTTTTTTTTAACACAAAGCTATTAGAAGGCAGAATTTAAAAAAAGAGTTCCACTGAAAGGCTCCTCAAAAGCGGTTCCTCTTTGCAAGAATTCAGATCCTAGCTTCACATACAGCACTCATGGTGCTAAACAGACTGAGCAAATAATTAGTGAAAAATAATTGAGCTGATGAATTCAGCCTTTTATGTGCCTGTAATATACATGAGCAGGCAACAATTATTTCAAACATACATCAAATTACTGAATAGCTTATATCTGTAATTTTTTAATCACAAACAGCTTCCTCTGAGTTTTCGTTGCTCGTATTTTTACAGTTGCTATGGGTCAGACAAACCATGTAGCAGTGTTTCTGTCTCTTCACTGATCAGTGTGTGAGACAGCTACAATACCAGTCCAGGGTAGGGAAAGTGGATTTTCCATGGGTCTTCTATACTCATGGGTTTGGCATTGACCTGTGGTGGCAATGAGTTATGCCATCATGCCAGTACTCGGCCACTGCTTCTGGTGACAGTGGTAGAGGAGCCACCTTCAGCTCAGAAGAGGTGGGAAGAACTAAGGCAAGGTTTTATTAACAATGTGGAATTTATCCTTCCCAACACTCAAATAAAAAGTTATATTAATTTTTACTCTACTAAAACCTATGCAGATTGTGTATGTTATTATGTTTACGTGTTTATTGCAAGTAATTTGACAGCGGAATGTTCCATAAATGTAAGAACCTGGTTGACATATCTAGGGACCAAAATTATATTGATATATTTTGGTTCAAACTAAAAGCTAAAGAGGTAGATGCTGACTTTTAAAAATTATATTCACTGCAGAGCTGATAACATGACCCTTATTTACCACACCATATATTCAACTTTAATTTTTTGTAGTTTATCCTTTTTCTCTGCAAGCTACAGCACTTGCATTGAAAATAACAGTGAAATAGTGGGTAGACAGGCAGTGTTATTCAGTTTTTCTGGCTGTTCTAAGTGATGAAACTATAATTCACTGAGTGATAGATAACAGAAGGTAATTTTATGGTTACTAAGAATGAGTTTGCATTTGTTGGGATAGTTATTATATAAATTTATAGACCTATTTTGTATGTACTGCATTTTAAATTTTAGTGGCAGCACAAGGAACGGTATGAGAGTAACACAAGTAGTACTGTCATGAACTCCTAGTTTAGCAGACACTTGTAAAGGTATACAGTAATTCAACATGAAATAGCTTCAGAATGTTCTCACAATCTTGTTATAAATCATGGGCTTTGGAAGGGAAGGTGTTATTAAGTTTGTTTTTTGATTTTCTTTTGCCCTTCCTCCATCATCTTCTCTAGGGAAAGTGTTGAAAGGTAGGAAAGGCAATTCTGTACAGGAGGTCCTTTTAAGTGCTGGATTTAAGTGCTCTTTCAGGATTTAGCACTTTTCTAAGCTTAACTGACAGGTCACTTTGCCCCTTGTTATCTGGGCAGATAGACCCTGGGACCCTACCTACAAAGACAATAAGATTAATTGTGGGGCAGGCAGTAGGATACTACAGCTTCAGATCACAAAATTCAGACAAGCCTCAACACCTGTCAAGCTATTATGACATTTACATTCAATAAATATAATGTCTCCCGAGAACCAGAACTGTTTTTGTTTAAGGATGGAGATTGGGAGCCAGGGAAGCCATTTTGTTGAACATGCCATTCTGCAGTGAAGAAATACCAGCTTTTGTCAAAGATTTAATTGTTGGAAGAACCATTAAGATTTCAGTTCAGGTTACAAATCTGAAGGAAGCCTAGACTGACAGAGGGGTGCTTGATTTGATGATCATAAGAGCAGAAGAGGAATGGAGGTGGTGTATGTGCTAAATTTGCATTTAAAAAGCTCACCTAGGAACTTAGCAATTAGACTTTTAAATATAAAAATGTAACTTCAGAGCTTCCCAGAAGTATTCAGAAGTACTAAATTATGTAATGGCCGAACCAAGGACAATCCTTGAAAGTTAGGTTGTCTGCAAAGTACTTTAACAGAAAGTGGCAGAATTCTTAGGAAATGCAGCTATGATCTTCAGGAGTTCAAGCAGGAGTTTTAGTCCACTTTAAAAATTAAAATGGAAATAATTAAGAAATTTTTGTTCCTAAATTATAATTGAGATTATTTCTTCCACCATATTGTAAAAGAAAATGCTTCTACTCTGTAACAGTGTACCCACAAAAAGGAAGAACACATATAGAAAAAGACACAAAGGTTGGGGAAAAAACTGGGTGCTGTCCAATAGCAAAGTTATTCCAAATCCTTCTTTACCAAAACAATTTGAAATGAAGGCTTTGTCTTGTGTAATTTACCTTACAGGGATATAACTTGGGGTTTTCACAAAGGAAGAAGAAAATGATTCAAGATAGCCCTATATAGATATCAATAATAGTGGTCATTAAAATTCTTGATAAGCATCTATAGACCAGATTTTGATGCAGAAAATGTACAATAAGATATGTTTTAATGCCTCAGAAACAGCATGAGGAAGGAGCTGGATGCAACACTGCTTTCAATTCCTAAAAATTCAGTTGTTTTTCTAGTTCTGAGAGCACTGGGAAGGTATTCTGCATTTATATTCTAACTGTAAAAGTGAAGGAAAACAAGTTACCAAATTATTTGTCCAGAGTGTTTGAAATTTATATGACAGAACCCATTGCTGATCATGTATGTTCTTTTGGGTGCCAATATCTCCCAGATTGTGATATGATAGCCTTACTGCATTGTATATGAAGGCAGAGGGCAAGTAGCCAGTGAGTGAAAGTCTCTTTGGGAGTTGCTCATAGGAGCACACGGTTATGCAAAAATAATGAACTGAAGCAAAGTGAGTGCTGATCTCCTGGATCCTCCAAAGGCTACACTCCCAACACCCACAGCTGAGAGCCACAGAATTATTAGTGAGACCTGCTGCCTTACTGAAGTGGAGAGATCCACAGGTAATGGGAAGATTCAGAGGCAACTCCTTCCTCTGAGAAAGATTTCATGCTCTGCTTCACTTCAGCATTTAATCAACCGCAAAAGCAGTTTATTGCTGTGCATACTCCAGTGCCAGAAACATTATTGCCTAATTACATTGTTTCATTGTTTTGCTATATCAAGCAACATGTCTCTTTAACTCTCTGTTTTATTTAGTAGTGAGTTTGCTTTAACGTCATCAGAATGGGTTATTAAATTGAAGAGGCAGTTGTTTAAACAAGTTCAAATCAATAACACAGGTAGCCTTTCACTGCCAAATTGTAACATAGTGCTTTTCAATTTGCTGCAATCCTGCATTTAAGCATCAGTGATGGACTCTTCTTCTGCGTTCACATATGTTTTATGGCTATTCCTGTCGGTGAGACATACTTTTCAAAGCCTTTTCAATGTTCAAGTTTTCTACAATCAGTGGAATTTCCCTCTTCTGCAGTGCCTTTGTTCATGTTGCCATACTCAGTTTCATCATGTCATCAAGACAAACCCTAGTATTTTATGAGTTATTTAATTTCAGGTGTCAAAAAAGACAAATATTTAGATAAGCCTGGCCCTCACAAAAACATAAATTCTAAATATACATCCTGAAGCCCCTCTAAATAGAGACCTTATTACAAAGAGACGAGATTAGCTTTTATGCTCATCCTTTATTATTTTTAAGAGCTTTAAATGGATGATACTTAAGTGTTGAAATGCCCTCAAGGTTATTCCAAATATTCTGAGATGGTTCAAGCCATAAGGTTCTCATTCCTGCAGCTACAAATCATTAGCTATGACACATTGCTGCTATTTTATTATTTAATTTGCATAATGAAAATTACTATATAAATAACTATCAAAAAACTTAATATCACGGTACAAATAATTACTAGTTATTTAAAGGGATAAGAAATGGAATTTTTTCACCCAATGGCTCCCAAAAATTCTTGTAATTATCTTGTTCACAGTTAAAAAGTTTATTATATCTGGTAAAATTTGGAATTCTACAGATAAAAGTAAAAGTTGTTTGTCTAGGGCTTTTCACAGGAAGATTGTTTTAGGGAGAGAATGTATATTAAGAGTAGACTGATTCAAACTTTGGCCTTGAGCTGAAGTATGATGTATTAACAGAAAAGACAATTACTTTAACTTCTGTCAGTAAACCTAGAACCTGAGGAATTCAGGACCTCCGTGCCTCCAGGGGCCAGAAATGCAGAGGAGTAGCCCCGAGCTCATCATCCCCAGGATGGTGGATATATCATGTGTCACACTGGTCACTACTTCCCTACCACACAAACATCTACAGGAATGATGCTTGTTCAGCACTAACAGGGGCAAAATGTTTATCTTGCATAGTAGAGGGCATCTTCAGTATGAACAAGCAGAGGAGCCTTTTGGGTGTACAGAAATCTGTATTATAGCCATATTTAAAATTACTTATCATATCTTCAGATTAACTGATGAAAGTTAACTGATAAAATTTTGCTTTCTGCTCATAAACCTTGTAAAAATAATTGCTTCCCATGACCTCGTCACTGACTGTTCACTTCTCCTCCATTAAAGAAATAAAAAGTATGCTTTACTGCAATTTCTTTCCAGCACTCTGTTTAATTTGTTCTCTATTTATCCCATAATGATAATCCATCTACTCTATTTTCTAGAATGTAAGAGCTGCTGCTTGGAGATATAGTGCATTTACTTTCCAAATGCACAGAAGTTATAAAATTAACCTCACATCTAAATTCTCTATGTTCTTTTTAAAGGTGTTTTTTTTGGCCTTGTCCTCCCAGAAATAGGAACAAGATGCAAAATTCTTATGAGAATCCTAGCTGTCTGAATTGGTATAGATGCTGTAAAGTAACCCTCTTTACAAATGTTCAAGAACTGTTAAAAAGGGGAATTCAAAGTCAACAGGGAAGAAAGCGGTTTCAATCATAGGAAGTATTGTTTAATGTAAGGAGGGGAGAGGAGAGGAGAGGAGAGGAGAGGAGAGGAGAGGAGAGGAGAGGAGAGGAGAGGAGAGGAGAGGAGAGGAGAGGAGAGGAGAGGAGAGGAGAGGAGAGGAGAGGAGAGGAGAGGAGAGGAGAGGAGAGGAGAGGAGAGGAGAGGAGAGGAGAGGAGAGGAGAGGAGAGGAGAGGAGAGGAGAGGAGAGGAGAGGAGAGGAGAGGAGAGGAGAGGAGAGGAGAGGAGAGGAGAGGAGAGGAGAGGAAAGGAGAGGAGAGGGCTGAGGAAAATTCCATGGTCTTTATCAGATATCGGAGAAGGTTATCACAATATTCTCACTGGATTTTCAAGCTAGGAGGAAGCAATAGTTCAATATGTTGTGATAAAGTAATAAAAATGTGTTAAAATATATAATTAATTTTTGTGGTTTTTTAAATGGGTTTGATAGAGGACTTAATATTTACATAAAGTATAACCTCATCTAAAAATGGGACATAATCACACAATTTAGCTGTGTACTGGATGGGCTAAACCACATCTACTTCAATTGACAAAAAAAAGGAAAAAATGCTTAAAAAGTACACTGAATTAAAAATGTAGAATCATTGCCTTATGACTGAAAAAGACCCACAAGTCTGTATTTCTTGTATTTCAGAACTTCGATTTATAAGGAAGGGAAATAACCTTTACTGTATTGTTGGAATAAAAGGAACTAGATGATTCATCTCTGTGAATCTGCTTGTTGAATTTGATGGATCATTCTTAAAAGCGACGTTGCTAATCTTCAGGTTTTCTTTTTTAGGTTATTCACAGATCAGTGGGTTTTCCGGCTAATACAGGTCCTGATGCTCTTCTGTCTTCACACATGGTATTCATCATATCTTGACAAGAAAAGACCTTCAGTCTACAAATAACCTTCACTGAAGTAAGACATGTAAGTGGGTTTCTATATGAAAGATAGATTTTATGGCTGAATAAAAAACAACTGTAGTTAAAAAATGTCATTGTACGGCCTTATTTGAAGATTTTTCCTCAAAAGAACTTTTAGTGTTTGTTGTTAAAATACATTTTAAAAATGATTACATTATTTTATCATTAACCACAAATTCAACAGGAAAGGAAGATCAGTTGAGCATTTTATCATTCTGAAATGTGCAGCCTTTAAAATATTTAAGTATCCACATTAGTTCTTGTCAAACTAGCACAAAGCAGTGCATAATATGACCTATGTGTAAGAGCAGAACAAGATAAGAGGCTTTGGTGAGGGTGAAATATTCACAGTGCTGTTACTTTGTGCAACAGTTAGTAATGTTGTTTCCTAACACTGTACAATTATTATTTTTTATTATTATTCATTTTTATTATTAAAAATCCTGACCAAGGTGACACAAATAAAAAAAAATATTTTTTTATTAGGCAATTCAGCATCAATACTACTAAAAAATAATGAAACATTGTTGATGACAGCAAACTTCACCACATTGGAAAGCTGATGACATTTCATTGTTCCATACAACAGAATCAATGTGACTTTCTATCATCAGAAGGATTTGTCAAATTTTACTATTTGCCACACCACCATTACCCTAGTGAGAGATCAACAGATCTCTCTTACTACAAGCTAGAACTAACTCTTCCTGAAGTGATTTACTGATTTCACAGGACATATGTGGAAAGACTTTGTCTCTTTTCAAAGACAACATCGAAAAAAAAAAATTAAAAATTCCATTTAATTTCTAACATCTCTCACATACCAGTCCTGTGAGGTGTACTAAATGTTTTTAAGTTTTTCCACATTAGGAAAGTTTTTCTCATTTCCTGATGAGGAATGCTAACAAAGTCTTCTTTGAGGGCCACTCATTTCATGGAACGTGTCGAAGCTTAATATCTTCATCAGCTGGGAAGTGATCACTGGTTTCCAAGAAGGTATCACTGGGTTGGAGAAAAGGCATTGATCAATAGAGACTTGTTGAGGCAGAGTGATCTGTCTGAAACCCTCAGCTATAAGCAAATAGTTAGAAATTCCAATGTAAGAAGCACACCTAAGCTGTGAAAATGGCAGAGCATAACATTTTTATTTTTATGATGAGTTAATAATAAAATAAAAATTATAACAATAAAAGTGTTAGAACATGCATGTTCAAGAGTTAAATGCAATGTTAACATTGAGTTGACTAAGTTGTAGTGTAGAAAGGTAAAACAACAGACTAAAACATGAAAAACATAGGATCATATAGTTTGAACATTCTCACAAGTAATTTCATATTATTATCTTTGTTGTAAATATCTGAAAGAGAGTAACAGAAGGAAAACAACTCTGTTAAAGCCCTGAAAGCTCTCTGAAAAAATTGTTATGTTATAGCAAGACAGTTACTGAGAATGAACAGCAAAGACCTCAAGTCACAACTGCAGTTCGAACTGGGATTAAACCAGTGTAGAAGCAGTTACAAATGTAATGCACCAAATAGTACTGTATAGTCCAAGAGATCTGATGCTTTTGATTTTGTTTGTTTTCTTTTTTTGTTGTTTAAGATATTGGACTTTAATATTCTCTTACGTGTTTGCAGTTATTTGATTTGGAAAATTGCATTTTCCATACCCTCAAATATAACATCCTGTCAGAAGAGTAGTAAATACAAAACATCACAACTTTTCTAGCCAAAGCAGAGAGTGGTTTAAAAATGTTTTAAAATCTTGCTGTGTAAACAACTGAAAATGTTTTAATAAATACATAGGCAATTATATTCTTAACCAAAAGCATCATACAGTATTTTATTCTTCTTGCCAAAAGACAAACTCATGGACTTAAAAATTTAAATTCCTTTATAAAATTAGACCTTTCTCAGGAAATCTCTATCTCAGTTTTCAATGCAAAGGTAATTTCCTACTGATGACTTTTTGAAATGTTAAAAGAGCCAAATACCATGCTACCTACCTTTAGTAAACTCAGGTGGAACTCAATGGTGAGTACTAGTAGTACAAGAGACTTAGAATGCTATTGATGCATTTCTTCATTATATTTTTTTAAATTTATATTGAATTTACAACGAATCAGAACCATAATAAGACCCCAAACTAAATTTGATAGTAGTATGTTGCAAATTTAGTTCAAAATTATTTTCTCATCAAAAAACCCAACAAAAACATAATCATTTATTGTACTGGAGCACGACTCCAGCACATGATATTACAGTAAAAGCTAGGCATTATTTCCATCTGGCTTTGCACACACAGGATGTTGTACAAACTACCAGAAGAGCTCTATTTCATTGTAATTAAAATTTAGTGTTACACTTAAGCAATAAGGCAACTCCAGGAGATGTGATTATCATGAGATAATGACCTTGGGGTGTTACAAGGCAAGGAAGCAACCAAATGCCTCTCATCCTCCAGGGGGTATGATTATTTTGGAATAACCACACCCCCTGAGGTTGTGTGATTAGTATCAGAGACAAAGTCTGTACTGAGAATATAAATATGATTTTGCAGGGAAATGTTGGGGGGCCACTCTAGGTAAAGTTGGTAATGAGAAGTGCTGAAACAACAATTTCAGATGAGTTGTGTTTTTCATGTGCTAGTTCTGAAATGTCTTTAAGAACTCTCAGAGCACGTATAGAGCTGACAGTGACGTCATACCTATATAAGTAATCCTCCATAAATGCACAGATCTAATCTTTTCCTCCTATTTTGGTTTCATAATTTCCATTTCATAATAGCAATAAAATGTGGTAAGCAATGCATTTCTGGGGGGTTATTCCACTTCTCAGGTGGCTGAAGTCACTCAACCTTTAGTCTCGTACGTTTCAAGACATCTGAGAAGTGCAATAATTCCCCACAAGTGCACTGCCTGTCATGTCTTATTGCTTAATTACTTTGTACTTATCAAGTAGTTGCTCTTTAAATGAATGCAGAAGCACAGTATGTTTTACAATTATGGTGTGTATAGGAGCAGTATAACACTGTTATAGCAAAACATAAAATAAGTAATTGTTACAGCAGAAGTACAAACTAAAGCTGCAGTAGAAACTACGGTACAAACTATGTTGGCTGCAGAACCCTTTATTTATTCTGATAAGTATTTTGTATATGGTTAAGTAATGTGACATGTTCAATAAAGATGCAATAGAAGGACCAGAAGGAAAAGATAACAACAGATAATGCAAAACTAAACTCTAATTACGGAGTTTATATTCCTCTTGTTATTGATAGCTTTGGGAATATGTTGACATTTCTGAATCTAGTGAAACTACATTAGTAGTGATCATATTAATGAAAAAATGAGTCAAATGGTGAGGTGTGTCAGCAACAGTGGGGAGAGGCTACATATTGCTATTGATCTGCCAGAGAAGAAAATGTTCAAAAATGTGGCAGGGAGAATAAAAACCAGCTTTTACTTGCAGTAAGAGGAAATACTGTCTGATTTTTTATGAAATCTCTAAAACTAAGACGTTATTCGTGGTTGTGAGCAACAGGAAAGGATGTGGAACTGAAAAACTCCATTTGCACAATTCCTATGAGAACTATTGTTGAAACCATCACAGCTTGTCACTGTAAGATCTCACTTCAGTTTCTTACTGGAGTGATTTCCATCCTTCTTTTCCTAAGGTTGAAACAGGGTCCTCTGGAAGTAAGTGTTTGTCTTAATGGATGAAAAAAAGAAGCCAAGAGAAGGCAGCTCAGACTTCAAAGTCTAGAGGGGAGTCAGCAGAACTGCCACCTTGGACTTCCAGAGAGCAGACTTTGGACTGTTTAGAAGGCTGGCCAATAAAGTCCCTTGGGAGGTAGGCCTGAAGGGCAAAGGAGCCCAAGAAGGCTGGACGCTCTTCAAGAAGGAAATCCTGGAGGCGCAAGAGCAGGCCATCCCCATGAGCTGAAAAATGAGCCGGCAAGGAAGAGAAGCGGCCTGGCTGAGCAGAGAGCTTTGGGTGGATCTCAGAAAAAAAGAGGAAAGTCTAATGAGCTTCGGAAGAACAGATAAGCATCTCAGGAGGACTACAAGGATGAAGTGAGGTCATGCTGAGATTAAATCAGAAGAGCTAAAGCCAAACTAGAACTTAAATTGTCCAAATTGTGAAAGATAACAAAAAATGTTTCTATAAATATATTAACAACAAAAGGAGGGCCAAGGAGAATCTCCACTCTTTACTGGATGCAGAGGGAACAATAGTGATGAGGGATGAGGATAAGGCCGAGGTACTTAATGCTTTATTTGCCTCAGTCTTTAATAGTAAGGCCAGCTGTTCTCTGGGTATCCAGCCCCCTGAGCCAGAAGACAGAGATAGGGAGCAGAACAAAGCGTCCATGATCCAGGAGGTAACGGTTAGAGACCTGCTTAGCCAAACAGATATACACAAGTCTATAGGGCTGGATGGGGTCCACCTGAGGGCATGAGAGGGCTTGTGGAGGTGCTCACCAAACCCTTTTCCATCATCTATCAGCAGTCCTGGCTGACTGGAGAGATTCCATTTGACTGGAGGTTGGCAAACGTTACACTCATTTACAAGAAGGGCTGGAGGGAGGATCTGGGGAACTCCAGACCTGTCAGTCTGACCTCGGTGCTGTGGAAGGTTATGAAGCAGATCATCTTGAGTGCTATCACACAGCATACACAGGACAACCAGGTGATCAAGCCCAGTCAATATAGGTTTATGAAAGGCAGGTCCTGCCTGACTAACCTGATCTCCTATGACAAGCTTACCCAGGTAGAGGACAAGGGAAAGGCTGTGGATGTGGTGTACCTGGACTTAAGTAAAGCCTTTGACATTGTTTCCCATAACATTCTACATGAGAAACTGACTGCCAAAGGCCTAGACGGGCATACTCTCTGTTAAAAACTGACTGGATGGCCGAGCCCAAAGAGTGGTGGTAAATGGAGTTAAACCCAATTGAAGGCCAGTTACAAGTGACATTCCCCAGGGCTCGGTGTTGGGGTCAGTTTTGTTAACATCTTCATCAATGATCTAGATGAAGGGATTGAGTGCACCCTCAGTAAGTTTGCAGATTACACTAAAATTGGTGAAAGTGTTGGTCTGCTTGAGGGTAGGAAGGCTCTACAGAGGGATCTGGACAGGTTGGATCAATGGCCTGCAACCAACTGTATGTGGTGTAAAAAGGCCAGGTGCCGGGACCTGCACTTGGGTCACAACAACTCCATGCAATGCTTCAGACTTCGGGAAAAGTAGCTGGAAAGCTGCCTGGCAGAAAAGAACCTGGAAGTGTTGGTTGACAGCTGGCTGAATATGAGCCTACAGTGTGCCCAGGTGGCCAAGAAGGCCAATGACATCCTGGCTTGTATCAGAAGCTGAGTGGCCAGCAGGATCGGGGAAGTCATCCTTCCCCTGTACTCAGCACTGGTGAGGCTGTACCTCAAATCCTGTGTTCAGTTTTGGGCCCCCCACTACAAGAAGGACATGGAGGCACTGGAGCATGTTCAAAGAAGGGCAATGAAGCTGGTGAAGGAGCTGGAGAACAAGCCTTCTTAGGAGCAACTGAGGGAACTGGGGTTGTGTAGCCTAGAGAAAAGGAGGCTGAGGGGAGACCTTATCGCTGTCTGCAAGTATCTGAACGGAGGTTGTAGTGGTGGATGTTTTTCTCTTCTCCCAAGTAACAGGTGCTAGAACAAGAGGAAATGGACTCAAGTTGTGCCAGAGGAGGTTCAGATTGGATATAAGGAAATTTTTTTTCACTGAAAGGGTTATCAGGCACTGGAACAAGCTATCTAGGGAAATGGTTGAGTCATCAACCCTGCCGGTATTTAAAAGACAGGTAGAAGAGGTGCTCAGAGATATGGTTTAGTAGTGGACAGATACAGTTGGACTTGATGATCTCAAAGGTCTTTTCCAACCAAACAATTCTATGGTTCTATGATTTTGTGTATCTGACTATCTACACAAGTTCTCAATCTACTTCTGAGCTAGAAAAGCTCAGAAAAGAAAAAAAAAATATTGGGAGCATGGATATGGATATAATGAGTTCAATATATATTGAAAAATATCTATTTATGACAAAAATCACCTTCCCCTCCTAATGCTGCTAAAAATAATGTCCATCTTTTTAATGGAGGAAACATATAAGCCCACATAACGAAATCTTCACAAGTTTGTCTACTGAGTTTGGAGTCCTACCCATCTAGGAGGAGCCACACACAAAGATTCAGCCAACCCAGAAATTCTGTTGCAGTATATAGTACATAGTACAGTAATTCAAAAACAAAGAAATCGTTTGACTGCCAGGTGAAGCAATTTACAAAGGTTTCATTCAAGGATATTAAGCTCAGAGACAGCCTTAATGGTCTGGAAATACAAAAAGATCTATTTAGCAATTAAACAAAATATTTATTCACAACTGGTTTGTCTGCATTGTCTACAGCATGTAAATAAACTATTATGGAGAAGAGATATGATTGCTAATACTGATTGTCTCATTTAAAAGTGTTTTTTTATGCTAATGTAATATATTTCAATAACAGAACTATAATGCTTCATTAAAGTAAAAATGTCTGAAATTAAATTTTACTTTACACTTATAGAATATCTGTCTTGCATTCCCTTATTTTGGCTTGCTGGCAAAACTGGTGCTTGGACTGACTCCAAAAGAGGTCATTGCCCTCCAGAGAAGGAGTGCCACCTCAGGCAGTATTGCAAAATCAACCAATTGACAGACATATGACAAACATACAAATATACGTATAACATCTCAGTGTTTCAGGGAAATTCTTGCTTCATATGATTTGTAAAGAAGCAAATCCCCTTTGGAGAAACAAGGCTGAATTTGTCTGTAAAGAAATCCAAAGCCTCTTCATCACTCTGATAACACATGACTCAAGGAAATCATAATATATAACACACATTATCTGTGAATTTATAGTACATAACTACAAACCTGAAAGAAAATCAACTTGAAAATTTTCACCCGTATTCATAATATAGCAATATCTCGGTCCATTACAGCATAAAGATTAATTCATGTTCTAACAAGCTCCTTCTCTTTCTGCATCCACTTTAATGGTAGGAACTTATCTATTAAAGCTGAATACTTGTAGTGAGAAATTTTAATGCTTTGCCATAGTACACTTCCCATGCTAGCACCCTAATTTTCTCAATAGTTGCTGTCACTACAACCCTTAATTTAGAGCAGAGAATTGTCACAATGGTAAATTACAGTGCTCCTCAAAAGCTTCACCTTCCAACCCCAGCACTGCGATTGTGTCAGAATTTGAAAAAAGAAGAAGAGTTTATTTCTCGGTGAGTGTGATGTCACGTTGGGCAAGAAGGAACACATGAAGTAAAGAGATTTGCAGTGCCAGTGTGCTAGTTCAGAGCTCGTCACTCACATCTGAATTTCTAGAGCATGGTTCTCGTCAATTTTTTAAACTTGTTATTTCATACCTCCTCGAAAACAGCTAATAGGAGTGATGCACAGACTTGGCATAATGTTGAGTGTTATTTTGGTAGAGATTGTATTTACTTCACCTATTTAGATATAATCTGGTTTTATTAAAATAAAAGAGATTGCAAAAAGAAAATACTCCATACAGAATAGCACTAAGGAGGGATTTTCTTTTTAACTACTAGGGGATATATTCTGAACTGATCTTACTTGGGTGGTGGTAGCTTTTCATGCCTGGGGTAAAGATGGAGGGTAGGTCAGAGATGAAGTTATGTAAAAACTACAAAATATTTTTTGGAGACTGAGATAAAAATTGTCAAAGTACCTCAGGAACATTTTTTGATCAGCAAGAACCTCCAGAAATATTAAAAATCCAGACTGGGGCCATGCATAAAGACAGTCACAGAGGCAAAGAAGCATGATGTATTATCCCAAATGACTGTGCCATTTGTATGCTCTCTGCGGACCTGAAAGGTCTTGTAACCCCCAGTATGAAAATGTTTAATTAATTAACCTACCTGGATTCCTCTCATCTAGAGCCAAGACTTTAATGTACAGCCTGTGAGTGACACAGACTATATTAAAACAAGGAATCTCAGAAGCAAGTACCCTAGGCTGTATTCTGGCTGAAGCATGGCAGCACCTTTCTCCTTCCTTGGTCTCGAGGAATATAGAAAGGGGACCAATTTCTCTCAGGGAAAAAAATACCAGGATGAGTCTGGGATCAGGACTCTGGCATGGACAGCAGCACATTTCTGCAAACAGATTAAGACACTGCCATACAGCACCAGCCTTTTTTCCCAGCCTCTCAAGGGACAGAGAAGTTTTTTGGTCCACCTGGCAGCCAGGAGCTGAGAGATAGGCAGAGGAACAGGCTAGATGGGCTGCCCTATCAATCAGCATTTACATATCTCAAGTCATCTGGTGTCCTGGTTTTAGCTGAAGTAGAACTGTGTTTCTTTTTCTTAGTAGCTAGAATTGTGCTGCATTTTGCTTCCAGCCTGGGACTTGCTGTGAGAGACTGATAACATACCAGTGTTTACATTTTTGTCACTGGAAGTGAAGGACTTTATGTTCTGTTAGTCCACAAGAACAAGATTTAAGAGGGGAGAAGAATATTTAAATTAATAAACTTAATTGACCGTTAGATATGCCAATGGGATATTCCATATCATATCACGTCATGCCCAGTATGTTAGTGAGGGGCTCTTCCTCTCTGGCTCTCTCTGGCTTTCGCTCGGGCTCTCGTTCTTCCAGGATTGCGGTTTCGGTTTGGGATTGTCCCTCCTCCGGGATCGTTATCTGGGAACAGGCTGGGCTCGGTCAGGAGGGGATGAGCTATAACATTGGGTGTCATTCACTTGCATATTTTGTTACTGTTATCATTATCACTACTATTTTAATATTAGTATTATTTTAAGTTTTCTTTCTATTATTAAATTCTTCTTACCTCAACCTACAAGCCTCCTTATCCTTGCCCCCCCCAATCCTCTCCCCTATCCCCTAGGGTGGGGGGGAAGTGGGTGAACGGCTGTGTTGGCTGCTGGCCAAGGGCTAGCCCAGGGAAACTATCACATCTGGCAAAAGAGCACATTCCTGCCCGGATTGCAGACCAGAGAGAGAACTGGATAAAGTAGGAAAATAATGTCTCTGGGTTATAACAAGGGAGAAGAAGCATTGAAGTGAAAGAAGGCAGGGATATCTGGGAGAAACGTGGCTGGCATGGGGGCACTCAGGGTACTGAGATAAAAGAGAGTGAGAAGTTTAGATGGAATTAGGGAATGTAAGGGCCAAGAGAAGCACCAGGCTGAGCAGCTGTTGTAGAAGGAATGGATAAACTGAACCCTTTAATGACTCAGTTAAAGCATGTGCTGTTGCTAGGATTAATATAATTTTAACACTTCCGATGTGAATTTTGGAGCAAACAATGAACGTTGTCTATGGACAAAAGTATTATTTCCAGGAAAGTTGCTGTGCGTCTTTCCAAGCAGAGGAAGTAATTTCTTCTTATCTTTTCCATCCAAATGCTGAATGGAACTACCTCTGATCAAAGGCATGATTTGGATGAGGAAGGGTGCAGTTGAATTTAAAAAACTGAGACAACTAAGACAATGGATAAATATAAGGGAAAAGCTGAGTCAAATGAAGTGCTGAAGTATTCACAGAAGATAAATAAATGAAGAATAAAAATAATAGCTTGAGAAATTTGTTACAATATGGTAATTTGTACATCCAAAAATTCCCCTACTGCAAACTGGAGTATCCTTCATCTCACTTGTGAGGCTTCTTCTTACAGTAATTTTATTTAACTCTTCTCTGGTAAATTCAGATCAGCATTTGTAAGCAACACACTGAAGAAAATTATCTTGTTGCATTGTAAAATAAGTATACCAGTCCAAAAATCATAAAGAATGGTATTTTGGGGTTTTTTTAAAAGATAGATAGCAAAAAAATGGTGCTAAAATATTCTGTGTATAAGACTGAAAACCTGTTATCATTCCTGATGCCTCTAATCCAGTGAAATTCATGTTTTATAAATGAAATGTTAGATCTTATTTCTTTATTGATTGGCAAAAGCCAGGTAAAATCCCAGAAGAATACCTACAGTACATCTTTTCTGACATGGGGCAATTGGCTGTTTCATTACAGGGAAATCAAACCAGATGTAACTTGATTCTTTATTACCATCTTGTAGGGCAGAAGTGGATCAATCTTTGGAAACCAGGATGGATAATAATTTAGATGATAACTTGAAGAGAGCATATTTTAGTGTGTAAGACAAGCAAAAATAATGAAATTTTGCTTTAAAGCATTTAAAACTTAGTTAAAGGCATTGTTGCATAGTTCCAAGCATTTAAAATTTAGGGACACTTTGTCAATACTTGTAAAACAAATTTTTTCAATATTTTATTTCATTACTACTTTTAAAGCACTTTATGGTGTGAGGGCTGGAAAATGTTTAGTTTTGTATATGGGGCTGTTATCTGATGGTTAAATTCACATGCTTTTCATCCATGTTAGGTAAGAATGACAATGTATCCCCAGATCCCCTTATTCAGGGTCACTGCTTCTCATCTGTCTCTAGTTGACAAATCTAAACTGCTCACCCAGATTCCATCTGTAGTCAGTCAAGAGCAATAGGATTTCCAAACGATGACTCAACAGGAATACTTTAGATGTATTTCTATGGATGGAATGAAACCTGCTTTGGAGACCTTCCTTTCCCCTAATCCTCCCTAAGGTAGACTTACCTAAGTTTTTAATTAAGCTTGAAAATTGGACTGTATAGCTGACTTGAAACATTTAAATTAAATTATAAGTATCCCAGCTTTACTGATTTGTTTTTAATTACCTAAATATATAAAGAAAATACAGGGCAAAAATGAAGTGGTATTTGTTATATTCTGACAGACACAACACTCAGTGGTATACAAGTAAAATTTGACATATGAACAGTTGGATTAGGTACGTAAGCTTAATCATTATTAAAACATAATAGATTTTGCTACACAGGAATCTCAAGAGGATCAAAAAAGGGAAATTTAAAGTCTTGCTCTGAGGAGGAATAGCAGTATGCACCAGAACCAACTGGCTATCAGCTGGAAAGCAGATTGTCAGAGAAGGATCTGGATGTCCTGGTGGACAAAAGCTGACTATTAGCCAGCAACATTTCATCATAGCAGAGACCAAGAACAACCTGGGGTTGCATTAGGAAGAGCAGTGTCAGTAGGTGTTTATTTCCTTCAGTTCAGCTCTGGTGAGAAACATCTGGAGTGTTGGGTCCAGTTCTGAGCTCTCCAGTACAACACAGAAATGGACTTACTGGACCAAGTTCAACAAAGGGCCACTAAGATGATTAAGTGTTTGCAGAATCTGACATACATGGACAGGCTGTGAGAACTGGAACCATTCAGCCTGGAGAAGACAAAACTCAGGAAGGATCTTATCTGTGTGTGCAATACTTGATGGGGGGTGAGTAAAGAAGGTGGAGGCAGTCTCTTCTCAGTGGTACCCAGTGAAAGGACAGAGGGTGATAGGCACAAAGTGAAACATAGGGTATTTCATGCAAGCATAAAAAAAACCCAACCATTTTTACTGTGGGGGCCTTCAAACACTGGAACAGGTTGTCCAGAAAGGCTGCAGAGTCTCCATCCTTGGAGATATGAAAACCTGTCTGTACACAATCCTGGACAACCTGCTCCAGCTGATCCTGCTTGACCAGGAGGGTTGGACTAGATGATCTCCAGAGGTGCCTTCTAATTTCAGCCATTCTGTGATTCTGCGTTGCAAAACCTGAGGGTACTTGTTCTCTTCACTGACCCCCAAAGATACGAAACAGCACCAAGTTATAGCAAAAATAACAAAGGAACAGTGTGTCTCATTGAGTGGCCTTATCTCTAAACATGATAACCCAGGTGAATCATACAGTCAGTGAACTTTAATAGAGCCACTATTAAATACATATCTTACACATTATTGTCAGAACTCTTACTATACCCCAAAGAGTAAGGGAATAAAGATGGGCTCCATTAGATGAGCATCTTCTGCAAGGGATTTGGCTATAGCTTGCTAAATAATGTTATTAACAAATACTAAATGATACAAAGCATAAGCTTTGTAACCCAATCATTGTAATGGAAGAAACTTAGCCTGAACTGGAAAATGTCATTAAATGCAGGACAGGAAGGAGTCAGGAATTCATCTAGTCTTTTCTTTTCCTCTGAGACAAGGTCAAGACCATACTACCAGAAGTCCATTTAATATATTTTTGAAAATATACAGGTAAGGGGATACCAGAGCACCCGTACATAATCTGTTCCATATAGTTTCACTATCCTTACAGCTGGAAACGTTCTTCCAAATGCCTATCTTCACCTGGTCAATGACCAAGGAGAGCTGATCCTATTTACTGTAATCTTATACATTGTCAGACTATTATGATAGACATAAGCACTCAGTAGTCTTCTTTTCTCTGTCTTCAAACAAACAAAAACCCAAAACATCCAACCATTTTCCCCTATGCAATATTATTCATAGAACCGTCATCAGGCAATCTTTCAGCTGTCGGTGATATCCCAGACATCATGCACGTATGACTACAGATAGCAATAGCAATAAGAAGGGGAAACAATTGAGAAATGACTGCTCTGCCACAGAAAGGGCTGTAGATTCATTGGGATGCAATTTTGAGGACAGAATCAGTACAAGGTAATTGAAGAATAGGGGAAGAACAAACTTTGCTGAAAGTAGTGGTAATTTTCAGGTAGTTTTTAATGTGCATTGTGGCTTGATAACAGCAAATGCAAGACCTAAAAACTGTCACAGTACTAAATCTTTCCTAGCTGTGGTGGATTAAGGTCTTTTTTACACCTTTTCTAATAGCTAAAGGTCATCCAAGATTTATGCCTGTCCAAATACCAAGTTTTCTTATCCTGGGCTGTCAAAACTAGCAGCAGCTAATATATCCGGGCCCTGCACGTCTGTCCATTTTCAGTTCATTTAACAGAAGTAATGAATCCCATCTCAAATGAGCAAAACTAAAAAAAAAAGAGAATGATGTGTCTTTTTTGGGAATACAATATAACATTAGAAGCAACAGTGGACTTCAGTATTTGAAACCTGAATTTTGCATCAAAGTTCTTAACAGGTAGATTCTTCAGTCTTTTACAAATTGAAAATTTTCATTTTAAAAGTAGGATGTAAGCATGACTTCTGTATCTAAATCAGTACACATATGAATACTTTGCTTCAAAAAACCTCAGGTATTCCCAGTATCTTTTTTTAACAAATCATAATGCAAATGAAGTCAACATTTTGCTAATTGTTGCAAAGAACACACAGAGCAGTCATTTCTCTATGATATCTTTCTGGGACCAGCAATCTCATATTCTTTCTGTCAGCATGAAAACCCTTGATGTGATATTGAACTAAGAGCTACTTTTTGACAGCCTTATTCATGCAATATTCAAACCCCTTTTCACCATCATAGATACAGTACAAGCCTGAGATCTTTGCTCAAAGAAGATGGAGAAGTTGATTCATGCCTTTGTCATGTCTAGGTTGGGCTACTGTAATTTATTATTTTAGCTAAGTCAAGCTAAAATGCCTGCTTCAGCATCTCCAATTTTGTCAAAATACCAGTTGTTACAAATCTACCCCAACTCAATGCTGTTTATCAACCCATATATTTAAGTGTTTCCATTTACTTCTAGTAAAATATCACATTTATTTTAAAGGAAAGCTTTCAGTTGGAGAACCATACTAGTCTTGCTAATTTGTGCGTTTATTTAATAGACTAAATTTTGAAAGGGGTTTTCAAGTATGTAGGCAGAAGCATTCACACATGTAAGTAATAGAGTTTAAGCTTGCAAAGCCCATTTTGACAAAAGGGATTTGCTTCAGAAAATTCTATCCCCTGTGCAGGTAAGTGTTAGATCCATCACATGCATGCAAAGATGGCAATGCTTTTAATATATATGAACAAATGTTTCCCTGAAAAAAAGTTTTGTGTACACCGGTAGAATCAGGCTTTTCAGGATTTGGCCTAAATTCTAAGTGGATTTTCTGCGGAGGTACGATTGTTAAAGCAGCAATTTCAGGACAATACTGCCACAGATCACTTCCTGTTTTAATGTTTTTGAGGGAAACAATCTACTAGTTTGTACCACTATCTTTCTCTTTTTTTTTTTTTTTCCTCATAACCTTACTTAGCATAAATAGCTAAAAACAGAAGTGGAAATGGTGCCATCTAAACCAATTTTCTGCATGAAAACTACATTTTTCTCCTTATTTGTGCATTTAACCTAACAAAGTGTTATTGAAATAGTTTTTTTCTTTCAGAAAGACATCTGACATTGATAAAAGGACTCCAAGTGATGGAGAATTTACCATATTCTTCACTAATCCATTGCAAAGCTGATTGTCCTCACTGTTATAAATGTATCTTGCATCTACTCTTTCAACTGAAATCCCCTGTGACTGCATGTTGGTTCAAGTAAGATGCCATGACTTGTGTAAGAGCTTAATACATCAATGACTGCTCCAAGTGCTGACAATACAAAATGAGTGAGCTTTCCCCAACCATCAGATCAGATACAATAATCTTGTTACAGAACATTTATGCTTAAATTTAAATTTATAAAGCATTGCACAGGATTTTAACCATGCCATTTCACTGGCCATAATGGAAATTGTCTGACTGCAAGCCCTACAAGCTGCTGATAAAATGTATGTGTTAGACACTAAGGGCAAGATATATGAAATGAATTGGGTGTTCCTGTGCTGGCATTTGTAATGCCTAAACTTTTAAACTGCTTGACTTCCTTTTCTGCTACCAAGGTCCTGGATTAGATGGCCAAGACTCAGTGGGAATAACAGTATAAATCAGTTGGAGCACATAGCTGCTTCACTGCTGCTGGCAAGTTCTGTAGGAAGCCTCTTCATTCTAACCACTATAAAGCTTTAGCTATTGCTAAAGAGGAAATATATACTGAATTACATTTCTAGCCATGGTTTAGCAGCCTATTCTGCAATTAGAAGGCACTGAAGATGCCTTTTGTACTTCCACATCATGTATCCAGGAGGTAGAGATACTTACCCTCTTCTGTGTGAGGGGATGAGGCAGAAGAAACACAGAGAAGGCCGTAAGGGTGATAGCTCTTTCACACAAGGTCTCCTAAGTTAAAGTTCCTTTCCAGTGTGTATGAAATCAGCAATTAGTTGCTTGCTCTGCCTGAAATAATTATATTCCCCATCACACAAAAGATCATTCTAAGCACAGCAAACATCATCACACTCTTTTCTGAACTGCATTGCAAAATTGTGTGTGGCCACCATCCTCCAAATTCATTCTTTAAATCACGTCCCCAGCATGATGTTCTTGGCATCACCATTCTCTAACCCTCTCTCCCCAAATAAAGATTTTATTCCTAAGCACCACATGCCCCTCAGCCTTTCATAAAATGACTAAATGGTTGAGGTTGGAAGTGATCTCTGAAAGTTATCTGATCCACTCACCTGCTCAAGCAGGGCCACCTAGAGCCAGTTGCCCACAACTATGTCTGGACACCTTTTGAATATCTTCAAGGAGGGAGACTTCACAGCTTCTCTGGGCAACCTGTGCCAGTGTTTAATTACCCTCATAGTAAAAATGTGTTTACTGATGTTCAGAGGGAACCTCTTGTGTTTCAGTTTGTGCCCATTGCCTCTGGTCCTGTCACTTGGCACCACTGAAAAGAGCTTGGGTCTGTCCTCTTTGCACTTTCCCTTCAAGTATGTATACACATGGATAAGGTCCCCCCTGAGTCTTCTCTTCTCCAGGCTGAGCAGCTCCAGCTCTCTCAGCCTTTCCTCATAGGAGAGATGCTCCAGTCCCTTCATCATCTTCATGGCCCTTTGCTGGGCATTCTTCAGTATGTCTTTTACTGAGTAGCCCAGACCTCAGCAGTGCTGAGTAGAGGGGAAGGAACACCTTCTGCTAGCAACCTCCTAATGCAATCCAGGATATCACTTGCCTTCTTTGTGGCAAGGGCACATTGCTGCTTCATGTTCACCTCAGTGTCCCCGAGGAGTCCCGGGTCTTTTTCTGCAAAGCTGCTTTCCAGGTGGTCAGTCCCCAGCACATATTGGTGCATTTCCGCTGCTTCCATAATTCCTACTTCTCAAACTCTTTGTAATAGTTTCACTGAGCTAGCCCTTGGCTAGCAGCCAACACAGCCATTCACCCACTTTCCCTCCCAACCCCAGGGGACAGGGGAGAGGATTGGGAGCAAGAACTAGCAGGCTTGTAGGTTGAGATGAAAAGAGTTTAATAATAGAAATAAAAGAAAACCTAAAAAAAAACCCCAAACAACAACAACAACAAAAATCCCCAACTAATATTAAAATAGTCATGATAATGATAACAGTAATAAAGTATGCAAATAAGTGATAACCCAGTGAAAACTGCTTAGCACACACCGATAAGCCCGGCCCGTTCCCAGATAACAATCCTGGAAGAGCAACAATCCCGAGCCCTAGAGAAAACCCAGGAAATCCAGCCCCCCATTTCCGGTCAGTCCCAGATAATATACCAAACATGATGGGATATGAGATGGAATATTTCATTGGCACATCCAAATGCCAGTTCTGGGTGTTGTTATTCACTGTGCTTCTCCCTCCCAGTCCTAATGCAGCTGTGAACAGCCAAACACGGTGGCCTTGAGCTCCAGCAGTAACTAATAACATTAGTACTTTGATCAGTGATGTTCTCAAAGCAAGACTGACCTGAAATCAAAACACGTCTCTTCTAACTGCTGAGGAGAAAATTAACTCTATCCTAGAAAAACCAGGACACTCTTGCATCATGAACGAGCAAAGATGTGTTGAATTTTTTGATCCTGGTTGCCTGAAGCCTTACTTCTGGACTGTATGGATTACTGCTTCCAGGAAGAAGCTGCAGTACCACAACACCTCAAGGCTAGGACCTCCTATTCTGACGAGGTGAGGGGAAGTAGAGAAAAGAACTGAGACAAGGGTAAGGAGAAAAATACAAGAATAATAATCTAGCACATACAACCGGCTTGTTGAACAGGGAGGCACAACTTACATACTTCACATAATATGTCGCCACAGCAAGTCACTTCATCCTCACATGTAAATGACCTCACCACTAAGTACACCAATTCTTTTCAGTTTTCTTTGATTCATTTACTGGTCATTTTAATGCCAGAATATTCTATATAAAAGAATTTTCAAAATATACTTCAGGAGTTATTTATGCATTTCATAATAAATTGATTTAGTCTTAAAAAATCAGACATCCCTGAAGTATTCATCATTATAGAGGTAAGAAATTATGTTTACTCATTTCACCACAGTTGACACTCACAACGAGAACAACCTCTTCAAGAAAAGGCAGTGATCTGTACCCAAATGTGTAATATAAACACAGGAGTGTAACAAGATATTTCAAGGTTTGAATCACACAGAGGGAAACAATTACAGTCCTGAGACAGAGACAGTTTCAAGTCCTTTGTTGCTTGCCCCTAGTGTCTTGTTTAGTTTTGCAGATATAACATTAGTCACACAGTTAAATTATAACTCAAAAGTGCGGTCTGGTTAGGAGGAGCAGAGCAGAAGTTAGGAGATTTATGTATTATTTCAAATTCCATAATTTCTTTACAAGTGAGCAAATACTGCAACTATTGTCTCAGAATTATATGTATCTACTTTTAGCAATAAAAGAGATATTACACGGTCAATAATTTACTAATTAAAAATAGTATTGGTCCTAGCAGGAAAGCAAGACATATCCTGACTGATGATTTACATTTTTCAATAATTCTTTGAATGACTTCATTGTATTGGGTGTTTAACAAGGAAGCATTCACAGTGCACTATGACATAGATGGCTGTGTTTTATGACGTGCTGGCATGAACTGAACAATACATATCTTATATAACACTTCTCTAAAATACAATAGATGTGCTCCTGAAATATGAGTTTGCAGGCTCTTCTGTTAGACCTCTGGCTGGAGCCCTAGAAGTTTATACACAAATCTCATCATCGCCTTATAGATCTTTGCTTTTATATGAAGAAGCTTATCTTGTCCCTTCTGTTTTGCACCTTAGAAGAAAGGTTGAAATACGTCAGCTTTTCTTGTTCTCTTCATATCTGGAATATGACATTCACCCTTGCAAGCAGGCAAGGGGATTCAGTTAACGTTTAGCTCTAGGTAACATTACCAATTCTCTTATGATACTTAACATGGAAAAACGCTTCTTGTTGTTCACTCAAGACATTGATATGTGCTGATGACATAGAGATACCTTCTGAGGTATGTGGATTTCAGAATGGCTGCATTTCTTTTTGCAGAGTCTTGACATTCTAAAAAGTTCTCATGAGATACGGCAAAGGCAAAATTAAAGATTCCTGAAGTAACTCCATAAAAATATACAAGAAACTTAATAAATCATGTAGACTTTACTTTGAAACAACTTTCCCTAATATATCTGGGGGATGAGGGACCTCAAACAGCACCTCTAAAACCTATCACTAAGCTCAGCCTTATATTACTATGTTACACGTCAGCTGAGGGAACTCTTTCTCCCTGTTTTTTAGTAATGTAACAATGCATTTTTGCATCCCTCAGCATTTAACATTCAATTTGTTAAATGCCACTGAAGAAAAATAAATGAAAAAGACATCAGTTAATAATGTACTCTTTAATGTTTCATCATCCCATGACTCTGTGTTTCGCCATGTTGACCTAATTTGCCATGACAGGAACATGGTCCTTGTTTCAGAATATTCCAAGTGCAGAAATTACCAAATCTTTGTGAGAATTGTATGCTACCTTAGCAAACAGAGACAGATTTCTTGACATTGTTTTAACTATTCATAGTAAAGAAGATACATTAAGAAAATACAACTGTACTAAGTGGAACATAATTTGTTTAGGTACCTGATGTTTTAATTGCCTCAGTTAAGGGCTGATCCTTACTCATATGACAGTCTGAAATTGTTCTTACATTAGACCTCAATACAGTTATTTAGTATCTTGCCAGACTAGGCAAAATTGAGCTGTAAATCAGGACTGTGTTTTGGATTTTGTTAGGACTGTGACACTTTAAACAAATCTCACTATGTAAAACCTTCAACTGGAATAGAACAAGTAGGCTAGAACATTAAAACAATAATACACCTTCCGTCTATTTGTCTTGTATTTAAATGCATCCATATCTGTTGTCAATGAAAATCCTTAAGCATTGACAGCAATTACTACAACAGGAGTTTAAACCATGGTGGATGGAAGCCCACATCACAAAACTGTAGGTAAAAGAGGGCTAATACTGTAGCACTTCAAGATCTTACCCAAGAAGATAAGAACTGAAAGGCTGATAAAATTAAGCTTCTCTTTCACCTTTAAGACAGCCATCCCAAAACAAGATTGAAGCATTCTGACATTATTGTGAGTAAGGTTCTATTTCCATATTTAATTATCCTGTGAATACAAAAGAATCAATAACAGTTGTTACTTTTAGGCACCAACTCACAAATGCACGAATTCAGAAAACTGGAGGAGAAAGATGAACAAAGTGGTGAAGATTTAGGTTAGATGTCAGACTGGAACATTCTGCTGAAATTATTGCAAAATACTTGCTGGCAGAGAGAACAGTAAATCTAGCCAACTACATTTATTAAAAGTATTCTCTATGCATTATTTATTTACAAATAATCACCTTCCAGATATTTAAGTATTAGAGAGACTCTGTTTTTCCCTAGAAACTTAATTAATTTACCTATCCCAGTATAACACATTTATCCAATTTATCTTCTTTTTTATTCTACAAGCTACCCGTAATTTGAGCTGTCACATTAATATATAGTGATTCCAGTGCACTTAATCAGGACAACTATAAAATGAAAAAATGGAAGGAAATGCATAAACATTTACAAGGTCATCTGCCAGCATATCATTTCATGAGTGAAAGTATCCTATGAGGCACATTTCAACCTTAAAAGACAAGGTCAACATGAGTATACTTTTTTCTTGTTTATTCCTAGATGTGCAGTTTTCCTACTACTTAGTATCTACCATTCCTATGAGGTAATTACATTGAAAATTATTAGCTCCAAATGCAGCACTACAAAAAGTGTAATCTCAGAAAAAGATTTGGTCTTTCATGTTTGCAACCAGTTTTGAGCGTTCCTCCCTTATGTTCCCAAATTAGTTTTGGCAACTCCCACAGATTACCGTGTACTCTCACTTTCAAATATTTTATATTGATTCAGAAGTATGAATTACTTACCATTAGTTGTCTTCTCAGAATCTTGGAAATTATTTCAGATACACTTTCTATAGTGTTTATTTTTCTTCTTGTGCACACCCGTGATGTAACTTAGGAGGAGTGTGAGCTGGGGAAATTCCCTGATCTGCTGATGTTCCAGAAATCTTTCACAGCAAAGAACATTTCTTGAGGGCACATAAAAGTTTAACCTAGCACTGGAAACATAGGCTTTATTGAAACCAAAGAAACTTTGCAAAAATTGAACAGATTATTTAAGAAATTTGTTTAAAACTTATCACATGCAGATACGAAAAATTCTTTTTCTTCCAAAAAAGATCAGAGGTGAGAAACCAGATAACCAAAGTAGAGGAAAAATCCATGACAATTTATTAATTGATTTAATCTACTTGGGTTCCTGCTGGTGACACTATTATCCTAACTATAACATTAAGTTGTAGACCAGGGGCCAGTTATCTGCCTGTTCTAGATGGTAAGGGACAGGAGGTAAGTATGGGGCAATGAAGTATGGTGATTTTCATCAATACCTTCTCAATGTCAAACAAGATAATATCACTGTACTCAAAAAACTTTAGACTGGATTCCAGTTACAGACAACGAAGAGCAACAGGCACTTCTAGGATGCAATCACACGTTTTAGATGTCGATTTCAATTACTTATTTCAGATGTCTATTTTGAATGCACTCAATCACATCCTGAAAATACATAGTACTCAACCATGTGTAGGAGCATCTAGACAATTAATTCACACGTGGACAATGCAGATGTACATATTTGGTGAAAGCCCATGCTATGTCTCTGATTACTTTGGCACATTTCTTTAATTTGGGAAAGTCAATGAGGAGATTATGAGTGACTAACTCCATTGATATCTGTATTCTACAAGTCACTCAATCAGATTGATGATTTCTAATGACAGATATTGTGTTATCCAAATATCTGTGCCTTATTAGATAAGCTTCAGGCAATGTTGTGTCGTTCTGGCCAGTTGCCTTTTCTGCTGAAACATTAGATCAGATTTATGTCTCTGCAAAATTTTCACCAGGTCTCTGTTTTCTGAAGGGACAGCACTGAAGCCCCTGTGCTCTGAACATGCATTCAGTTAGACTATCACTGGCACCAGTTTCCTTCATTCAATACCACCATAGGAATATCCAAGATATTGGCATATTCAGGATACAGACAGCATGCAGCTCCTTATTTTCATTTTTTTAATTTACAAGTATAATTAAACAACGAGCAGAGCAATGTCTGAATTGGCAGCCACATGGAAAAGAGGCGACAGAAATTAGGAGCAATATTTAGAGAAAGTCAAGGTAAGAAAAAATAAACCACCTATTGCCACTCCTTATAGAGACAAAGGTTTTCAACACAGGCGTGTCATTAGATTCCCAGCTACTTCAAGGAGTATTAAGTATCACTTTCAAACAAAAGAGGGGGTTTTTTACTCAACATTTTAACTTCAGATATTCACATCTTAGTTCTTTAGGACTAATGCCTTCCTGTAGTAACCCAGGGGTTTGTCACTTCCAGGTTAAGTCATGGTATATGGCATTACTCAGAACTACCCAAAAAGCCAGAATTTGGTGGGATGATTATTAAGTAACATATCTGAGAGAACACATGAACTTTGGCTGCACTAGGTATAAAATGACCCAAACAAAGTTTGCAGTGGTCACTTGGAGCCATAAAACTGCAAATAAACACGTTACTGACATTGTGAGATCCCTTGTCCCTCCCTCTCCAATATCACCGTGGCAAATCTAACCTTAAGTATCTGCACTTATATTGCTGTGCCATTAGCAAGAGCAATATTTTCTCATGGGAGTTCATCAATATTTGATTTTTTAAAAATTGTTACTATATTACCTACCACCTAACATTTCTAATTAATAGAATATTCATAACACATACTTTTGTTCCTCAGTCTATTCAATGCTAGGCTACAGACCAGATTTTAGCATGGTAAGAAGCAAACTTCTGTTCTAGGCAAAGTTTATAATTGCTTTAATTAAAAGTGAAAATGCAGATATTCTTTGAGATCTACTTTGCTCTGAGATCTTCTTTCTCTCTCAGTTAGACTGGATTTTGGTATCTTCATCTATTCTACATTTTTTTAAACAGACTGCTCATGGAGTTGCAAGGGTTTAGGAGGAAGTAATGAAAATGCATTACTTTGATATTGAAAGAGCTCAGAGGATTTCCTATTTTCAATGTTTTTATAGGTATTTCTGAAGATATAAATTTAAAATTATGTGTTGCATTTGGAGAATGAGTGTTTGTATGGAGAACTTTTTAACATATAAATAAGTAAATAAGGTATATCTTGTGAAAGCTGAGTAATTCCATATCTTGATACAATACTTTCATGCTGTGCATGTAGTCCAGCTAGTGAATTAGTTGCAGTGTAATACTGTAATTGCTATAATTCACAATTACCATTTTTAACTAAGGCAGTTTAAAAAATCTCTTTACAGCTATAAAGCAAACATTGATATTTACCATGAAGTCTATTCATGTTACATTTCATCCCATCTTGTCCTGTCAATCAATGCCTAGTGTAGTGTTAGTATAATTATATACATACAGTGTAATTATATTGTAAGCAGAATCCTCCTATTAAATATAACAATGCTTTAGACATGGGTAAGCTAAAGAAACAATGCTCTTCAGAGTTGTATACAACGATTTGTATCTAAACAAAGAGCTGAAATGTCATATGAAGATGGAGCACAATAAAAGTGATTGATGTGTCATTTTTTGTACTAGTTAAGATATTGCATGGTATCTGAATACTTTACAATGCACTCTAAATAGAAAAAAAAAAGTGTCATAATACTGGTTGAAGATATATATTTCTGTGGCTGATTTAGCCTGTTTAAATTATACTACTGTTTTCAAGGAAATCTTATAATGTTTCTTCAATGAGTGACTTGTTTTCTTTTAGCTTTGGTACTTTACAGAAGAAAAGATGAAGCAGAGAGCGCATCAGATCTAGGAAGCACACGCATCAGCTATTATCAGTCACCTAGCTCATACTTGTCTCATTAATGTGGTTTCAGAAGAAGGTCAGACCTGTAGCAGATGTATTATTCAGGTGACAACAGGAACATCAGCACTGATGCATACCACTCACAGAAGTAAAACCTCTCTGCTTGGGCCATTGCTGCCCAATCAGGACACCATTAAAATGAATAAATTGTTACACTTCATCTTATAAGTGTATATAAAAAAGAACTGCCATCAGTGTACTTGATTCAGATCTATAGAATAGATCTCTTCAGATGCAGACATGGGAGAAATTTTGAAGAAAGGGAGGGAGAAACGTGTATATATTCTCCAAGTGGATCATACCATGTGGGAAGAAACCTACAAGGCTGGTGCCTATGTGTAAACTAAGTGTCTAAGTTCCCATTATGATCAGCTGAATGTTAGTCAATACAAGCAAGAGGGCTGTAGATCTGACTAAATGTCATTAGCTACTTTAGGGTGATCTTAAGAGCTCTCCAGAATCTATTAACTGCATTGACTAAGTGATACCTTAGATACCTAACTCACATGTTAGTGCTTGAATTTATTAAACCTAAACTTAGATTTTTATAATCCAAAACTGAGCATCAGCCTTGGGTTGTGTTTCTAACTCTGGGAAAAAAATGATAAAACTGTGATCTCAGGAATCAGAAGTATAGAGAAGTATTCTTACTTTTTAGATGTTCAGGATGAATTCAGTATATAAATGAAACCCACAAGATTTAAAACCCTGTGGCCAGGGACAGACTTGAGCACAGTAAGTTAACAAGGTTCTTGGGGATCTCTTTCTTCTCAGAGTCCCATGATCTGACCTGACTACCTTACTGAGTTACCACACCGCAACAACTCTAATATGTCTGTCAGTTATTTAGATCTAGCCCCCTAACATATAAAAAGTAGCTTGTTATTCTTCAAAGAGAGAATAACCTCAAACCATCACTTGTGCTGGGGCAACTAATGACCTATACACAGACCATGAAGCAAGTGGGCTCGTGTGATGTACTCCTGTGTGTAGTAGTAACTCACTCCTCTCAGGCTTATTCTCCTGTATCCTTTGAGGAAACTGAGTCTATACTGGGTCTAGTGCTGTTGTGTGAGGATGCAGGACAGACCACAAAACTAAGAGGGTAAGAAAAGGAGATTGCAGAGATGGGAATATATGATATCAATTTCACTTAGAAAAGCTGGGGAGGCTTCTATGGCTGAAAGACAAGAGAAGTTGGGTTGGTTTTTTTTTTTTAATAATTTAGGACTACCCCTCCAAATCTTTCTTGAGAAAAGCCTGTCCATCTCTATCAGAGGTCAAAGTCAAATTATTTCTGAGTTTTTAGAAGGTTAAATTTGACTCAGTTTTTAATCAGCCTTAGAATATTTTTTCTTTCTATCATGTACTTTCCCCAAAATCTTCAAAATGGGAAATTTCAAGTTTTCCCTTTTTCTTTAAACATAGGAATAACTGGAGTTCTATTGTCAGATATCTTCATATCTATGGCATATTTACCACACAAGGAAAGGCTGAGGGATCTGTGACTGTTCAGTCTGGAGAAGAGAAGGCTCGGGAGGAAACTCATCAGTGTGTGTAATAAATACTTGACTCAGGTGAGTGAAGAATATGGAGTCAGACTCTTCCCAGTAGTATCCAGGAAAAGGACAAGAGGCAAATGGCATGAACTGAAATGTTGGAAATTCCACTCAAATATAGGAAAAAACGTTTTTACTGTGCGGGAGGTCAAACACTGGCACAGGTTGCCCAGAGAGGCTATGGAGTATCTCTCCTTGGGGACAATGAAAACCTCACTGGATACAGCCCTGAGCAACCTGTTCCAGCTGACCCTGCTCATGGCAGGGTCTAGTTGGGCTAGATGATCTCCAGAAGTGCCTTCCATCATCTTCAGCCATTCTATGATCTTGTGATTTCTCAGTTCCATGTGCCTGGTCAGCAGAAGATTATGAAGCAGTAAAATATTTGGAATAACTCTTCTGAAAACTTCGGAACCGTTATTGTTTCCACATATTGCACAAGACTAGAAATTTGCATTGCATCAGAAGTTCAGCATAAGTATAGCAACATTTAACCTTGATAAGCACAAATTAAAGTTTAAAGCACTGGTGACTTTCATATTCACTACCCCATTTTGTTTATCTCTTCAAGCTTTAATTTTCTCGGGTTTTTTTATTATTATTTTTTGCCATTAAATTTCAGAGAGCATATTTGAGATGAGAAGCAGAATCCCTCTGTATGTGTCACAGTTACCATCTGATAGTCAGTTACTAGTGAATGGAGATAATCCATTAGCAAAGTAACCTCCATCTAAAAGTTTAATGGACTTCACTCACCTACAGAGCACGCTTAGAAAGCTGTGATCCCTTATAACCCACTCATGTACAGCTCTGAGCCTCAGCTGGGGTGCACTCCCTCTTCTCCACTCATTTATATCCCCAGCTCTCTGCTTCCTTTGAGGGTATGCAGCATCACTTGGAGGTGCACCATGGTGCACCTTGAAGCAAGTCAAGCCAACCATATCCAGCCCTGCATCAAGAGAAGTGTGGCCAGCAGGTCGAGGGAGGTGATTCTCCCCTTCTACTCCGCTCTTGTAAGGCCCCATCTGGAGTCCTGCATCCAGTTCTGGAGCCCCCAACACAAGAAAGACATGGACCAGTTAGAATGAGTCCAGAGGAGGCCACAAGGATGATCCGAGGGCTGGAGCACCTCTCCTGTGAGGACAGGCTGAGAGAGTTGGGGCTGTTCAGCCTGGAGAAGAGAAGGCTCCGGGGAGATCTTATAGTGGCCTTCTGGTACCTGAAGGGGGCCTAGAAGGAAGCTGGGGAGACACTTTTTATAAGGGCAGGTAGTGATAGAACAAGGGGAAATGGCTTTAAGCTGAAAGAGGGTGGGTTTAGATTAGATATTAGGAATAAATTCTTTCTTGTGAGGGTGGTGAGGCACTGGAACGATTTGCCCAAGGAAGTTGTGGATGCCCCCTCTCTGGAAGTGTTTAAGGCCAGGCTGTATGAGACTTTGAGCAACTTGATCTAGTGGAAGGTGTCCCTGATGATGATGGCAGGAGGGTTGGAACTAAATAACTATTGAGGTCCCTTCCAACCCTAACCATTCTATGATTCCATAAGTCCCGAGGCAGTAGTTTTATTCCAGTGAGCCATAACAGATTGTCCCTCTTTCAGCTGCACAAAACATAGTCCAAGTTGAAGTTACTCACTGAAAATATTGAAGCACTGCTTTGAAAATATATGCCTGTGTTTTCAAAGTGAGGTGAATTTCCATGTACAGCTGAAGCAAGATTTAGAGGAGATCAATGAAGCCTCTCTCAGCTGATACAAAAAAAGACTGTGTAGACTTTTGAATAATTGAAGAATTAATCTACCTTCATTCCTACATGACTAAAACTCACTGGTAGGCTTTTTTTATGTTAATTTTCCAAACTTGCAAAGCAAAAAATTCAGTAAACTGAACATAACCAAAGAGGCTGTTTGGTAGAGACAGAAATGAACAGTGTCTTTTGAAGTGTTCCAGAGAAAATGTGTTCAGAATATTTAAGTCTCAAGTGAGTTACCAAAGGTTATTCATTCACAAGTGAGATAAATTCATACCTGTCAAATTGTCTGGATCCTCTGTGTGATCACTAGGGCCTCAAATAATTTATTTTTTTCCCCAGTGAAAGTTCAATATTTTCACATATCCAAATTTAGTAGCATTTCCTGTGTCTGAAAGTAAATTAATTTGTTTTCCTTTCATCTCACTTTCCACTTTTGCCAGACTAGTGTGGAAAAAAAATAAATCCAGGTTGGCTGACATAAATAGTTTCAAAATACAATTTCACAGTGCAAACAGCCTGCAACCTCCTTACAACAGATACTATATTTGTAAACAGAGCATTTTCAGTAAAATTCTATGGATGTCAGTGATATAAAATGGGTGTGTAAAATGTTATTTCAAACTAATTTAAGACCTGCTTAGCCCTTGAACACTTTTCCACTGCTTAAGCTCTTGTATGTGCAAAAGAAGTGTGTATGAGTCCAAAAACTTTCCTGCTTCTCCACTTTGATACTTGATCCAAAAGGAATTATTATATGCAGCCTAAACTTGCCTTACTGTAATAACATGAATCACTGTTTCCGTCATGCAAAGTGTGGACTGAACTTGATATCAGCCCTGTGGACTGATGAAAATTCAAGGGAGCAGGGTTAAAAAAGGAGCTGAGGAGTCAGCAAGAATAGCAGAAACTTTACATTTTGAAAGAAAAAAAAGAGATGGTCAGGGCAGGCAACAGAGAAACAGTTTGCTCACGAAGCTAGAACAGCACTTATGAGGAGTCACATTACTGGGAGACACAAGAGAGAGACTGATTCTGTGGACTTTCCCTATGTTTTCCTAACTATTCTCTTTACTAACTGCAGATAAGAGCAAATTAGATTGTAAGTGGGTTCAAGGTCACAGTCACTGCACAGTGAAGTTTTTATGAAATATTTATATTTTATATTTCTTGCTGCTTGGCAAATAGCTTAATTTTATTTGTTTTCACAAAGAAAGAAAAGAAGGAAACATATCCCATGTATCTTTCATATGTTTTATGCCAATTAGGTTGACACTAAAGAAACCACATAATGTAGCTTCTCAAATAATAATTCTCTTTATATTTCTGTATTCTGTACTTTTAATTTTTTCTGGTTTTGTTGGTGAAGTACTGTATTTTACAACATTTATATCCTACCTTTTGCTGCATTTGGCATCTCAGCCCACTGAAATAAGATGGAATTTTGAATAAGGCAGTGCGACAAACTTTGGAAAACCTCTGCATAGTTCTGACTAGATAAGCAATTTCACAATTCTTAATTCTCCATTTAGTATCATTAGATCTCACAAAGAGTAAAATATCTTCAAGAATATATCTTTCGTTCTATTCAGCTTAGAACTTTCTGGATAAAACTGTAAATTCTCCTATTCAGCCACACTGATGTAGTTGACCTTTTTTTTTTTTTTTCTGAATATCCATACCTATTTTTTATTTTGAAATCTATGCACTACTCCTCAAATCACACTTAGAATACATTGGTTATGAAAAATACAGCTAACATGGTATGTACTGTTTTGATGGTGCCTGATTCATGATAAGGAATCACTACTGGAAGAGAGTTAAAAAAATAAAGTATTAAAGCAAAGCAAAAATTGAGTATTCCATCTCCTAAGAACTAAAGACTGGAGTATTCCCTGCTTGTACCTTGAATAAGACTATATTGCTCCTTTAGATAACATTTTTTATATTTGCATATGTAGGTTAGAATGTGTGTACAAGAGTAACCATTATTATTATTACATAGAAACTTCTTTATCTCACCTTTTATTATAATTTAAACTCTGGCAACAACAACAACAACAAAATAATTAATTTCTTGGGTTTGGATAATACCAATAATACTAATAGTGTACTATTTAAACTGTTATAATCCACAATTGCAAAATTGACAGAGCTGACATACTCTGATCCTGCTAAGGGGAGAATGTGGCCCAATTGGGTCAGAGAAGAATGTAGCAGCATATGTATATTGTATAAATACAAATAAAATAGATCACACGGTACTCAGAAAATGACAGCGACTTTAATTCTTAAAGGGCTTAGACTTCCAAGCCCTTTAGAAATTATGAAATGAAGAATAACAAAAAAACAACCCCCCATTATTATCCAAGCACAAGTGGTATAAGATCATTTATCTTGATGGATGTCACCTTAGAGCACATATTATCCCTATCTCTCAAAGTGTTTTTTACCCCTTATTTCATCTCTGACATTCATTGTAAATTTAATGATCCACATACGATTTGCTGGTGTCTCAGTCTGGTGTTTTGAATCATGAAACTAGTGCTAAATTTATGGTGCTGCAGTACCACTTAGTGAATCATTAAGCAGTACAGTGATTTTAATGATTTGGATCATACTGGACCTCATCACTGTATAATGAGGTTCCATTTAGTGTAAATTTTATGTAAAAATTCAATTTGCAAACCAACAACATGAAACTACAACATTTTTTCTAACCTGACATTATATTTATTTACCGTGATTCCATCAGTGTTTCACATGGGGAAAGAAACTGCTAGCTCATTATGAAAATAATTTTTTACAGTCCTCGCATCACTGAAAAAAAAAATTACTTTTGGTTTGGTATTTTTGTAGAAATCTTTTCTTAAATATAAACCTCTAGAGGGCTCAGGTATGATTATTAAAGTATACTGAATTGCATTCTGACATTACTGATCTGGGTAAGCACTCAGAGAAGTGGTCTTTCAAAGGGCTCCCAAACCCTTCTCTGCTGTCTGAGATGATTCACCAGCACAGAAGGAAACATTCATTACTGTCCAGATGAATAGCATTGGGTCACCTTATTGCTGTTTCCATTATAAACTCTGTTTCTCAAACTGAAGGCTTTCCATCCTGAATGTTTATACTTTACTTCTCTAAAATACACTGGAGGAACTGAGTAGATATATGTTACCAATACAAATACAGATCCCCTACTTTGTGCAATTTCACACGGCAGAAAGTGTAATGGGCACAATGGAACTAATGTATTGTAAGAATAACTAGGAATTCATATAGCAAGTTTTTCATTTATGAACTAGTAGGTTTTGACATTTTTTTCCACGAAGTTTGCTTCTCAAGTTGATTTTCATCAAACAAAAGCAATCTGAAATATTCACAGGTAATACTTGGATCATTCTCTAATTCCATTTCATCTAAATTCTTGGTAGTATTAACTAATATGGTTGGGCCAGCGTATTAAAACAGAAGAACCTTAATGGGAAGGAAGTACAGTTCTTGAAAAGACTGATGGTTTTTCAATTATTCTGGTTCAGATGACACGCATTTGAGGAGTTTCAGATTTAGTGAATTAAGCTATTGAAGTACTATATTATTTTTGAGGTGGTATAAAAAAATAGGGATATACTAAAAATCCATAAATTAATTTATTTGTTAGTTCACCAGCACATGGCAGCTCAGTCTCTCTAAGTACTTTACAGATGTCAAAGGTAAAAAAAGAGATTAATAGGATGAGAGAGGGTTTTTTTTTTTCCTTCAAAGGAAAAATGAAAGCAAAAGTCACCATGCAGTAAATCAAATACATATAAATGGCAAATAAGCAAAGTAACGCAATGACCCTAACAAAGTCAGCAAGAAATGTTATGTTACAAAACACCCTAGAATGGTGTAACCACTTTTCTCCATGACTACCCAACTCAGATGCCCATTGCCAGACATAAAATATTTTAAAATGCAGAGGAATATAACAGAGATAGAAACTCCTCTCAGCTTTTTAGCTTTCTTTTCCACAGTGTGGTTGTAGGCGCAATATTTTATGGACCCAGGAACATTCGTTAATCTGACTTGAGAGACATTAAATCTTGCTATATAAAGTTCTGTAGTTACTGTGGAATTGGAAATAATAGTAGAGGAAATGCAATACAAATTCTCTAACCAAAAAAATGATTATTTTTTTTTCATTTCCAGTTGAATCTACATTTACTTATAAGAAAGTTGTAGCCACAGGACTGCTAGCTTTAGCCAGATATGCAGTGCCCAATGCGTTTTTGCTACTATAGGTTTAGGTAATAACAAGACTTGCTTCCGTCCAGCTGAAGGAATATACACATGTGCACTCTCACATAGAACAAATTCAATAATAATTTCATATATAGGTTTGCAAGTACCAGAGCTAAACAAGACCAGTTTCCTATGGATTTGTGTGTCACATCTGATACCCTCTGCTGTTACAGATGCTGTTTCCAGCAAACCTTTCCTACTCACAGAAAGCACACCTGTTTTGTGTGGATTTTCTGATGTCTAATGACGATTGAGCAGTGGTTGCAATCCTTTCTTCAACTGGGTCACTAACAGGGTCTCTGTTTTCAACTGTGCAATCCACATTACACATTTTCTCAGATTCATGATCTGTGAAACTTATAGGCTGCTGTGAAATTTGGTCAAAACTAACTAAATGGTAGGAGTGGTGGGGTTAAGGGAAATAATCAAACAGACCTAGATGAAGATACTATAAATGCAGACTTTTTTTTCCTTGTAATCAAAATAAAAATAAAAAGTTGAGTTAGTAGTTTCCTCAAAGGCTGTCTTTTGCTTAAATTAGGTGGAACATTTTAATTTGCTCTTGCTATGATCTCAAAACTTCATAACAATATCGTTTTAACATGTTGTATCAACCCAGCTCAGAGCATTCAAATGAGTTGGCCTGTGATTTTTCCTTAAAGTGTGTGCAGTAAAACCATAAAAGGGCTTTCGAATCTCTCAAGGATACTTTTATCATAGCACAAGACAGAACAAAAAACCTTTTAAAGAGAAAAAAAATCTGGTCTGCCAGGTGGGACAAAGTAAACTATGAGGGCTGGCAAAGGTATGCCAACATACACCTCTGCCTGATGCACTCTGCAATTCCCAGCTGCTTGTGCTGGTTACCTAATGATTTTTTATTATTATTTTGGTTTTGTTGTTTGGGGTTTTTTTCTGCTCATCCACCAGTCCTGGTCAGCTCCTGGCCATTGACAAAACTCTGGACAATTTTAGCCAAGTGTGATGGAGTAATAGAGAGCCAAAGATAATTAATTGGAACAAGTATTTCAAGAATTAGCAGGTGGGCTACAGGTGGTCTCCATAGGTAGTCATAAGGCTGTTGACCTAACTGATGCATGCAGCCTGGAGCCAGTGAGCCCTCTGTGGTCACTTGCTCAGGCAGAATTTCAAGTGCATGGGAGGTGACTGTGGGCACTATAGCAAAAGAAGAGGAACTTAGAGGAGGCATGAAAGAGAATTGAAGGTGGTGCAGGAGGAAATGGAATTATTTTGTGCATTAAGAAGATGTAAGATTCATATCCACAGGTGACAATGAAAACTTCCACAAATCAATGAAAACTTGTTTCCTCTTATTCTGATGTCTTGTCAAATTAATTTTACATAGTCAGCAAACAAAGGATAGCCTATCCTTTAGAAAACAGGAACTACAAGGTAGCTGCAGCAACAGTTATAGTTACGTTATCTCAAGGACTTCCTCAGGTCACTCAGATTACTCAAGGTACCTGGACCATACAAGCAGTGCAACCCATACAAGCAGTGTTGATAACAAATAATACTTTGAGTGATTCCTCAGCAAAGGTTAGCTAACAGACAGGTTAGCATGACAGCTTTTTGTTGGTTTCCTGAGCAGCTTTGTTCCAGCTCATACAGAGCACACAGTTCATCCAAAACAGAGATTAGATATCTAAACAGATACCAAATTAAGCTTCAAAGCACATAACATGACACTATTCAGAAAAAAAAGTATTGTTGTAGTGTTTGGGCTGTGAGAAGGTAACGGTGTTCAGAAAAAAAATTACCAGAATTGTCAAAGGTGACTTGTGATTCTGGCCAATAATCTAAAACATCTCAAAGGCTAATGTATGTTTCAGAATATTTCATGTAATACAGACACTTTAAAGGCAATTTGAATTATCTATCTCATAAATCAACATTTTTTTTAATGTTGACTGGAATCTATCTGAAGCTTGAATTATTTCTCTTATGTAGTATAGATCAGTCATGTATAGTCTTTATATTAAGGGAAAGATCAAAGCTAAAAAGTTGCAAAAATGTACTTTCTAAATGTGAATATATAATTTTGTGGCTGTGAATTCCAAAAAAACAAAAAAAAAGGACCCAAACAAACCTGAGAACAAAAACACCCAACAAGCTACTCCTCCTTACTCACACAAATCTAAGGTTTGTCACAGAGGAGCTGGAGGATGAATAGCATTTGAATACTTGAAAGTCTGTGTACTCTTTGATTTCAGACAGCTTTGTTTTCCCAACTGCATTTTCAAGCAGCCAAAGACAAAAATAATAGACAGAGTAAATTTGTTTTTGGCATCTTACCCAGAATATGAATAGATAAACTAGTATTTTTCTAAATTTTTATTCAGTCATTTGTTGTAGTAACAAGTAATTCTTTTGCTTAAAATCTATGTGCTGCTGATTTTTTAAAACACTGTAAAGTTGTGCAACTTAGTTGTCTGGAACTATCTCTGTATCACCTCTGTCATCTCCAACATCAGGCTAGTATGTTTTATTTGAGATCATAATGTACTTGGCATGATCTGATTATTTTTTTTTAATTTTACATTTAATTGGTGTGTAACAAAAATCTATATCATAAAAACAAAGAAAACTTTCCCATGGGAAGAATTCCTGTTTCTTTGGTTACTTATATTTCTTCAGGATTTTTCTCTTTTAAACATAACATCACCAGTCACTGTACCTACAGTGCTACCTTTTCTTATATGACATTAATTTTATGGTTTAGTAGTAACTAACCATATGAAAACCAGTAACAAGCAGAAATTTCTGTGAAAATGGCATGACTAATATCACAAGAAAGACTGAATGAAAATGACAATGAAAAGCAGCATTCTGCTAAAGGATATCACCATCAGCCTAGTAATCCAGGGAGGTATTTGGATAAAGTAAGATAATTGGAGGTCTTATTTATAAGAACAAGTGAACTGCAAAAGAAACAGAAACTTTATTAATTCTGAGGTTGCAAATTAAATGATTGCACTTAAAACCCTCATATTTTTCCAATCATCACAGGCATATGCTTTCCACAATATTTTCAGTGCATGCACTTTCTCTGCACCTTCCATGATATTAATGAAAAGTAGAAATATAGACATTTATAGTGTTAATGTTGGTACACATGTACATGTGCATGCATTTAGCATATTATGTTGAAACAATGGTAAGACTAGAGAAATTTTGGAGACAGTCCAGCTTTTATTAAAATCTCAAGGAGCCTTAACCTAATGAACACAACAGTGTAGTTAAATAAATTGTTTCCCATACTGTTGCTAGTTATTTACTTTGACACTGAGTTCTGAAATACTCTTTAGCATTAAGAACTTTAACATTAAGAAACCTGAGATACAACATGATTTATTCCAAACCTCTGAAATTTGTTGGTAGGCCATTGTTGATTTTATAATTCAGATTTTAAAATATCTGATCAGGGATTTTTTCTGCTCTAACGGTTTTAATTTTGCAAGCCACTGGACCTTAATGTGAGCTAATCTCTTTACCTATTTTGTATGTGTGAGGGGCAGGAAATCTAAGGTGGCTTTTTTGTTTAAAATAACAAGTTTACATGCATGCACAGCAATTACTGACATTTCATAAAGTTCATATTGCTGTTCTGTATAGCTCAAATGTCTGTATCAGAGCACCAAAGAGGAAAAAAAAAAACACTTTGAAAAGAGAACCTGAATGAGACACTAGGTTAATATAGGAGTGAGACCATTTTCATAGTTTTATTGCATTTTACTTCAAAGAGACTTGAACATAATTGGTTTCCATTTTCCTCCTCTTTTACAGTTACAAAGTCTGCTAAGGATATTTTGCCAGGGAAAGTAGATATATATTTTCTTGTACCATGTACAGAAACTATAGGAAGAGTTGCATTAAGAGAACTGAGTGATATATGGCCAGGGAACCCTTAAAATAAGAGGAAGGGGATTCATGCCTATAAAGATGTTTAAAAACAGAAAAGTAAAAGTAGCAAGTATAGGAATATCACAAAAACCTATGGTGGTATTAATATAATAGATACCAGGTATCAAACCATATCTGGAGTTTCTACTTGGCTATGACTTCTAAATAGCTTTCCAATACATTTCTGAGAGTTGTGCTTGAGCCTTTTCCAGTGTCAACTATAGCATTACCTAGTTTAGTTCACATTCTGATACTTTGCATCATAAAAGACTGTATTGATTTCTATGTTTTAACACTGACTACTCAGTCAGCACTTACATGAAGAACCAAAAATCTACCTAGAGGACATCAAGTGAGAATTTTGCAAATGAGATAAGAAAAATGCTGTTAAATAACAATAATAATAACAATAGTAATAATGAGAACCTCCTCAAGCCTGGATTTTAAGCTGTCATTCTCTTTTAAGGGATCTGCAAAGTCTGAAATGACATTTTGAAATGCTATCTTATAATACTTCTGATATGTTCTAACTATGAGACCATCTGAATGGTCAAAGTTCAACTATTTATAAACTTAACTAATCAACTTGCACTTTATCCATCTTCATGATTTTGTGAATCTCAGCTGTATCATCCTCAGTCTTCTCCACTATAAACTGAAGAACATGAACCTTTCAAGTCTCTCATAAATCAGCGACTATGTCTCCTAATTCTCTATATACCCCTAAAAACTGTTATGTCCTTCTACAATAGGGCCAAAACTACCCACAATACTCAAAATGTTGAGTCAACAGTCTTACACAGTAGGAAATTAAGAGCTTCTCTTTTGCCCTTCCTTCCTTTCTTTGAGATGACTAACATTTCGAAGTTGGAGTTCCCCTGTCCACCAAGCTGATGATTTCAATGACTGTTAACCTTTCTCAAAGCTATGATTTCCAAGTTTGTGTTTGACATCATAAAGACGTGGTTTAGATTTTTTTTTTCCCTAGATGCTTTACATTTATCGCCTCTGAATTTCACTTGCCATTGTTTTGCTCACTGACTCAGATTTTTTAGGTGATTCTGGAGTTCCTTATCATTGGTGCAACATTTTACTCAAAAGGGTATCAGCTACAAACAAGATTGCATGATCCAGTCCTTTCTCTGGGTCATTGATGAAGGTGTGCAATAAAACCAGTCCCAATTATCCATGTAGTATCTCAGTATGAATTTATCTGTATTCTGAAAAGGGGCTAGTAAGGCCTGACCTTTGTTTGCTATCCTCTAACTAATTTTCGTAAAGAAACCTTTCTTCTCATCCTGTGTCAACTAAGTTTCTATAAATGGTGAAAAACCTTGTCACAAATCACAGAATCATAGAATGGTTAGGGTTGGAAGGGTCCTTAAAGATCACCTTGTTCCAAACCCCCTGCTTTGGACAGGGTTGCCAACCACTAGATCAGGCTGCCCAGGGCCCCATCCAACTTGGCTTTGAATGCCTCCAGGGATGGGGCATCCACAACTTCTCTGGGCAACTTGTTCCAGTGTCTCACCACCCTCTGGGTGAAAAATTTCCTCCTAATAGCTAAGCAAAATCTCCCCTCTCTTAGTTTAAAACTGTTTGCCCTTGTCCTGTTACTATCTGCCCATGTAAAAAGCCACTCTCCCTCCTGTTTATAAGCTCCCTTCAAGTACTGGAAGGCCACAATGATGTCTCCCCAGGGCCTTCTCCAAGCTAAACACACCTAGTTCCCTCAACCTTTCTTCACAAGAGAGGTGCTCCAGCCCACTGAGCATCTTCAAGGCTCTCCTCTGGACCTGCCCAACAGCTCTGTATCTTTCTTGTGTTGGGTGCTCCAGGCCTGGATGCAATACTCCAGATGGGGCTTCACAAGGGCAGAGTAGAGGGCGACAATCACCTCCCTCACTCTGCTGGACACTCCTCTTTTGATGCAGCCCAGAGTATAGGTGGCCTTCTGGGCTGCAATCACATGCTGCTGGCTTATGTCAAGCTTCTTGTCCTTCTCAGCAGAGCTGCTCTCAGTTCTTGTTCCAGTCTGTACGCATACCTGGGATTGCTCTGATCCAAGTGCACAACCTTGCAGCTGGCCTTGTTGAACCTCATTAGGTTCTCATGGGCCCACTTTTCAAGCCTGTTCAGGTCCCTCTGGATAGCATTCCTTCCATCTGTTTTGCATCAACTGCAGCACTCAGCTTAGTGTCATCAGCAAACTTGCCGAGGGTGCACTCAATCCCACTATCCAGGTCATTAATTAAGATGTTGAAGAGCACCAGTCCCAAGACTGACCTCTGGGGAACACCACTCATCACCAGCCTCCACCTGGATATAGAGCCATTCACTACAACCCTCTGACTGTGACCATCCAACAAATTCTTATCCATCAAATAGTCCAGACTTCAAATCCATATCTCCCCATCAGTTGCCTTTCATTTGTGTACCAAAGCTGTCACTCCATCATAGAAGGCCACCAGATTGATCAGGCATGACTTGCCCCTGGTGAAGCCATGCTGGCTGTCTCGGATCACCTCCTTGTCTCACATGTGCCTTGCCATAGTTTCCAGGAAGATCTGCTCCATGATCTTCCCAGGTACACAGGTGAGGCTCATCAGCCTGTAGTTCCCCGGGTCTTCCTTTCTCCCTTTCTTGAAAATGGGAATGATGTTTCCTTTTTTCCAGTCACTAGGGACTTCACCTGACAGTCATGACTTTTCAAATCTGATGGAGAGCGGCTTGGCAACCACATCAGCCAGTTCCTTCAGGACCCTGGGACACATGGCATTCGGCCCCATAGACTTGTACATATTTATTCTCATGAGGTGGTCTCTGACTTGCTCTGTTCTTACAGTGGGAGGGGGTCCCCTGACCCCTGCCTAGAGGTTCAGGGACTTGAGAGACATAGGAATTCTAACTGCCAGTGAAGACTGAGGCAAAGAACTTGTTGAGTACCTCAGCTTTCTCCAGGTTTGTTGAAGCCAGTCCTCCCTTTTCATTTATCAGAGGGGGTACACTCTCCTTGGCTTTTCTCTTCTGGCCAATGTACCTGAAAAACCCCTTCTTGTTATTTTTCACATCCCTCTTCCAGTTCAGTTCCAAATGTTTGTATATAGAGAACTTTCCAGACCTCTGTAAGAAAGCTGATGCATATCTAATGCAAATAGCTACTGCAAATTCCATAGGTTTCAGGGGGGAAGTTTATTCTTTTTATCAAAAACTATAATCTTGACAATTTTCCTAGAAGACCAAAATAGCAACAAAAGATTTCTGTGTTAAAAACAGTTGCTACAAATAAAAAAATGCACGAAATCTGATACTTTTACTTGAAATGTGCCATATGTCCTCTAATACCTATGCACAATAGGGTGCAAGTTTAATGACTTGCTTTTTGTACCCCTGTTGTAATTAGGTATTAGAGGACATATGGCATGGTGCAGCCCTAGCAGTGAATTTTCTTGTTTTGATGGTTTTCTGCTACAGGCAGGCAGGCATTACTTCAGTGATGATATTGTTGAGAGAATTCATTCACATGTTGATTTGTAACTTTGAGACCTGAAATTCCTTTCAGATTATACATATTTACAGAATCTCTAAAACAAATATGTAAACAGTATCAACAGGTGAATTATCAATAACAAAAAAGCATAATCAGTTCAAAGACTATAATTTTAGACACCATACTGAATGCTACATTTATTATACTTCAAATTGTAGTCAGAGTTCAGCACGCATTGTTGAAAGAGTGGCTATCTCTTCCTTTTTCAGAAGCTTCTTCTTTTACATGCATGCCTGTTCCCCAGGTGAGCATCCAGCCTCATGTCTTTCTTTCCCTGATGTGTAATCCTCAGTTCTACCTCTTTTACTCAAGACCCTGAGTTATGTCACCTTTGGTATCTGCTTTTATATTCAGTGAGTCTGATTAAGCTTAGACATTTTAAATTTTTTACTATAGGAATCTGTGGTTAGTCAACATCTGGTACAGAGATGATACAATCTTTTATTAAAAAAACGTTTATTTTGCAAATATAAACAAAATACCTATGGATAAGATATTTGAAAACATGAAAAAATTCTCAAGATTATATAAGTACACAAAAAGGACTTGAATTGGTTAAGTCAGGTTGTTCTATACATGTTCTTTACTATTGCAACATCATTCTTAACTAGTATGTGAAAATTTTTCCTGAAGATGATAGATAAGCATACAGCCTGTTTGGTTTTGTTCAGTTTTTTTGTTGTTGTTGTTTTGTTCAGATGCTTGGTATCAATCAGACCACACAACCAAGTGGTTTTTTAGTTGCTGTTCTTCAGGCAAGATGAATTTGCCATGTATTATTTCAGAGGACATATGGTATCTCAGTAATTCATACTGCACCAACCTCCTAAACAGATTAAAACATTTCTTCTTGCATGACAAAAGCTGACACACTGTTTCCCCAGCTGATAATCTAGGGGACATTACTAACGTGCAGCAGTAGAAGAGCATATCAAGATGTAATATTCCACCAGCACAAACAACAGGCATCAGTTTTGCCCAAAGTCATGATTTTACCATGGATCTTGTAATAGTTAATTTTTTACCCATTGTACTCGATGTTGAACAGCATAAATACATTACAATCTTGCTTTGTGTGTCTTTTATGAATATGTCACTATCTTTTCCAGGGACTCTGAAAACATCATCCTACCCCTGAAAAGCTCAACATGCAGAGGGGAAAGAAGAACACTGAATTTTATTTCTATTTTATCTCACGTTATTTACTACAGTTTAATATGTGTGGAAGGAATGATTCAAAATCCTTTAATTTGGGGATTGGCATCACTGTGATGAATCACAGTGCTACAAATCAATAGCATCTTAAAATTAAAAAGAAAGCATTAAATTACTTCAGAATGATCATAATCTACCAAAAATATCATGGGGAATGTCAAGAGAGAGCAAACATTGAAATCTGTAAAGTATTGTCACTGCTTCTTTTGATTGATGACACAGTCTCAAGAGTGGCATTAATGTTTGTATCCATCTTTCCAATTTTTCTTTTAGACTGAATTCTGCAAATAACTATCCTAAGGGGTATAGAAATGTTAGAAAATCTGCATCAGAAACTTTATACAGGTGTCCTACATTTGACATTGAATCTGTCAGATAGAAGTTGTGGAGTTGTTAGGTCAGCGCTGCATTTTTTGACTAAGCAGAGAATATCTCATCACACAGAACTTCCTCAAGTCCCCATTCTTAGAAGTACTCATAGCTGCTTGCTCCTGTCCCAGGGAGTGCTGGGAGTAGATCACAATGTAGCAAGCCTCCCAGATGAGCCATGAAGACTGATAAAATGCAATCTCAAGTAGCTGCTGGCACCTCCCTGTCAAGCTTACTAATGAGTGCTGTGTTCCTGCTAGAGTCAACTGTCACATTATCTCCAAGCTAATAAACGGATCCAGTGACAAACAATACACAAACAAAAAAGAGCTGATAGAGGATCTTTCCTTTTAATTCCATCTCTGCATGTCCCTCAGACACAATCAAATTGTTGGCAGAGGTTATTTCCATGTTGTAGAAGGAAGTGTTTCACTGTTTACTGGCTTATGCATTTATTTACTTTTAGTTATGAGCAATAGAAGCCAGATAAGAAAAAATACTGTGATTCTTTGTTTAAAAGTGAAATGCAGTGTATATGTAATATTTGAGAAATTAAGTTATTTCCAAAACCAATTTTCATGTTTCTTATTGTTTCCCAGTTGTAGCAATGACTGCAAACAGATACGCAAAATCTCAGGACAAAAGTCTTAGCTGAGGTATTCCCTGCACTAGAAAACAAAACAGAACAAACACAAAAAAGAAACAAATATACCCTCCCCCCCCCGCCAAAAAAAAAAAAAAGGATAATTACCTACAAAAAGTGGGTCACAGAAAATTTAAGTCCTGAAGATTCATGTAAGCTTTAAGGAATGGCAAGCTACCTTCGTAACTTTAATTCAGCAGCCTTGCTGAGGGTCATTAAAACAGTTTGAACATTGGCAATTCCCAAAGTCGTCCTCCTGATGCCACCTACCAATCAATGGATTGTGTAACATCAAACATTAGAGGAAAACAGATTTCTAAGCAGCTGTTAATGTCACTTGCAAATTCTACATCTCTGGAACTCAACAGTGGTAATTTTGGAAGTTACTATATCTGAGAAAACTGTATCATATGTTTCTCTGTGCATAGGTTGCATAATAAAGAAGCTCCATGTATGCAATTTCCCAATCAAACCAAAACTAAAACAATTTAAAAAGGAATAAAAAATGAATAGAGCCAGAAAACACATTATACAAGACCATGGAGAGTGAAAACAAAATCTTCTTTGTGAACTAGACTCCAGTGGGAGCGAGATGCTGATTTTGTCAGTTGTGCAGCTATTTCCCATACAACTGAGGGATGTTGCACCTCAGCTACTGTTTCACGCTCTGGAGAGAAGCAGCCTTTAGTGCTTACAGGCTTTTCTTCCCCATCCTCAGTAATGTCCACCCACAGCTTGTCTCCTGCTTTGCCCGTGCCAGTCCTTTCTCTCTTTATTCCCATCAAAGTCCCCTTCCTTTGTCCACCTCTGCATATGTTCCCTCCAGCTTGCCCTTCTCTGGTTCTCATTCCCTGTCTTCTACATTGATTCAGACCGCTTTTGACATGTGAAAACGTTGATGTATTTGTTAAATAACCAATATGACCTTCCATAAGGATAACTAGATGTTAAATACAAGTTAAAAAGACCAGTATTTTTTTTGCTACATGTACCAGGAGTGGTTCACCTAAGCTCTGGAAGTAGTGAGGCTTGCTTTATTCCAGTAAAAACCAATTCCTTTCCTAGAGACATATTCACAAATGCTGCTTTTGGGCACATATCACATGCAAGAAGACATTTTAGAATTTACAGTGAGCAAGAAATAGATTAATGTTGGTTTCTTTAGTTGGGTTTTTTACCATTGTCATTTGAGACCTACTGTAGTGATTATTTTAGGAAATTAAGTTCTGTCATTTAGTTGCAATTATCACAGAAGATTTTTAGGTAGTTTTATACTTTTTCAGTTCACTTGAACATTTCATACAACAAAGAAGAGGAATTAGAACAAGGGAATACTAAAGATGTAAAAATTTTTTGTTACTGGCATCTCTTTATATTTATCACAGGAAGAAAAGATTAATATAGAAAAACAAAACAAATTTTTATCTCATGAAATATCTGCAGATAACATTATTAGTCCTTGAATTCATATTTTACCAATCTGGAAAGAAATTCAAAACACAATTTAAACTTACAACACAGTATGTTGTGTAAACGACACTTCGTAGGCAACATTATTACCAGAGTTGCTTTAATGTATGCAAATTGGGTTGTGAACACTCAAGTGTACCTACAAGTGGCTCCCTCCCAAATCCAGGTTCTCTTCTCTATAAGAAGCCTGGTGGATTGTATTCTAAAACTAAAGCAGAATAATGAATGGAATAACATGATATTTATGTGTGTAACATCACACATATCCCTATGTACTTGCATTCAGTGTGTCAGGGAACACTTTTACACAAGGGTAAAGCTTTATTCCTACAGTTTCTATAGTTCTTAAGGCACGCAATTCTTTTAATACTTCTTCAAGTGTCTTGTACTTTGTGCTATAATCACAAATATCAGGGGTGAAACAGAGCCAAAAAAATGGCACTGTTTATGCTGTCATGTACTCGTTCACACTGATTAGAGACAAAATTCTTAGAGAATAAGGGAATGTTAGAGATAAGGGAATGTTATTCTACCTAGTAATTAATGCAATTTAGTATTTCTGCATCCTTATATGCTGGAAGTTCAGGCAATTTATGTAGGTTACCTACAGATTTATGGACTTAAATAAATTTGTCTAAGTTTATTTGCATTTCACCAGAAATATAAGTCAGTAGATGACTGTTGTAAACTACTGTCTGCAAGTCACCACTGCAAACCTACTCCCAAGCAGTAATTCTTGAAAGTAAATTCTTCTCTTGCAACTCTCACACATCTGTGTAAATGACTAGTTCTCAGTTGAGTTCCTACTAGTCATGTGAGAAAAGATGTTGTCACTATGGTTCATTTTAGAATGATTGCTGGAAATTTCATCATGATAAAACTTGGAAAATAAAAAGTCACCATCTTCTTCCCCCAGAAAACATTGTCCAAAATTGTAGTCAAGCAGATTTTGCAACCCAGTGGGAAACAGCACCATTGTTCTAGAAATGATTCCAACACTTCAATTTTCAGCAATTTTATGTTTTTTCAAAAAAAGCACATGCGCTACAGCAAATAAATATAGATCTCCATAAATATACATGAACAGTAAATCAGAGCTTTGTACATTTTCTGTCTGGAGAGCTTGCTTTTATTTTATAAAAAACACACATGAAAGCCAGGCTGCTTCTGTAAGTATGATGCCACAACAAATAGTACTGCTGGCTATCTCTGCTTTGTTTTTATGTCCTGCAGAGAGTGACATCTGTGTGCAAATTAGCAACAGATTTGTGTAAGCTAGCTGTGAATGCAATATTTGGAGAAAAAGAAATTTACCTATGAAATAATGAATGTAATAACGAAGTAATTTAATTCAATTTCAAAACACTCATTACCTTCCACATGTATACATTGCTAACAAATCAAAGTATTAATTACTTCAAGTTTTACACTTGGGTTTTTAATGGCTAAAGACACTCTTGTTTTTTCCTTCACACAATGTCTTTAGAGTAGAACAGCTGATATTAAGGATTTGATATACACAGAAACATTTGGGGGACATTTTACTTTAGACTTATTCTAATCTGGTCCACAAGATGAACATAAATTAGCAACTGGAGCTCAGGTGGCTCCTGAATCACATCCTTTGTGTTAGTTTCCTCCAAAGGGAATTCAGTTCACGCACTCTGAAACTGCACTGCAATATCAGCCACAACATGATCTGTGGAGCAGGAACTGGGAAGTAGTTTGACTCTGTTGCTCAGTTAATGCCCTGTCCATGACATCAGGGAATTCTGTTCCCTTTTCTGCTCAGTGAAAAATCTCATTTATGTAATACAGACCTTTGCCTAGAGAACTTGTATCATGTCTGCAAAGCCCATCATATCAGTTAACCTGGAACAACCAAAAGCTAGGATACTTAAGTGGGATTCAGCTGCCTAAATATTGGCGTCCATTATCATTTAAAGTGTCTCAGAGAATCCAAGACATAGAGGATGAGCAGGAGTAGCATAGGTATCACAGGAGACCTGCACTCTACTGAAGTAGTAGACAGAGGCCCGGGTAGGACACTTCCAGGCACCTACAGTGACACTAAATAACTGGGAATTATTTTAGCACGGCATGCATTGCCCTTACAGTTTCTCTGCTGTGTAACAGATGTAACACCCGGATGGCTGAAGTTTGGAGCAGAAATGTTCTCCACAGCTTGTCAGAGAGGATGGCCTGCTGGGAGGGGTCATTTCTTGCATTCTCTGTGGCAGACATATGATTTGCACTTTAATTTCCTATTGTCTAGTTGAGAACTTTAGCCCTTGAGCTATCAAATTCATGCACCAAATCCACTGGCTATATTTTCAAAAGAACATGGAGCAGCAGGTATTGTTACTTTTTTACTAGAGACTGACCTTTGCCTGTTAAAAATGTCCACTAATGCATGCCCCTTGGAGAAGACAGAGAGAGGAAAATTCAATTTAGTCATCCCAACAAAACTTAAATATGAAACAGGTACAAGACATCCAATCCCGCCAAAAGCAAAGTAGTCAGAAGCAGAACTGGAAGTGCTAGCAGGCCTCTCCTATGGAAGTCTGAGGCACTAAAGTACTTATTTAGTTAAACAGCAGGAAGGTGTGAGCCGGACCAGGTGAATCAATGTTTTTTGCTGAGCTGACTAGCTTTCTCATGCTTCTCTTTTTAGGTTTCCAAGCTTAAATCACTCCTCATTTACTGTTCATAACACCAGAGGTGTATGCAGGAATGCACTCGATACCCCCAGGCAAAACATGGCTCCCATATCCTATCCTTACTGATCCTCCTACCCACAGTGTTTTACCTTTATACGTCACCCTGAATTTTACTTCCTGACTTCTCCTTTTATTTTTCTTAACTATCTGCTCTTGCTATTTTCCCCTTCATGATTAGCTGTGAAATAATGATATAGATAGGAGTTCTTTTTAAAAGTGCACCTTCCTTTAAAAAAATCGGAGCTTTTGATAATTATTAATGCACACACAGCAGCAGAGGGATGCTTTATTCGCAATGTCGTGGTACAGCTATTAATGATACTCAAAGGACTGAAAATTACCATTTCGGATGTGTCCAGAGCAGTAAACTGGTAAACAAGCCTGCAGTTAGTGCTATGGATGATTTGAATCAACAAGGGTGAAAAGATTTGGTTACTCTGTGTATTAGTGTTAATAGGAATAGATTATAGAGGAATATTTGTGATGTGACCTTCTGTGCACTAATTGAAATAGTATTCAGAGTCAGCAGTGGAGTAATCAAGTTAAACACTGAATCATAAATCATCATGAAAAGTGCTGTCACAACTTAGCCATTAATGCCCTGTATTGCTGGGCAGCCTTACGAAAATATCTGCTATTCCGATCTTTAGGTTAATAGGAACAGAAATGGCATTTAAAGACTATTTGGATCAAATCTGCTCTGAGGTTGAAAGTGTTACTCTGTTAATTTACTGGTAATTTGAAGTGATGTAGTTAGGGTTAGAAGCAACACAGCTGAGCCCCATATAGCAAAACAAAGGGTGGTAGGAATTCTTCTAATATTTATTCAATTGCTATACAATGCAATACTGACACAACTTCAATATATATATGTGTGTATCTTCCCTTTTCCATCAGTTAGCATTTAGTATGGAGGTCAAAATCAAAACACATAAAAATTTAGCTTCACGATATGGTTATGTTGCTAAAGGAGTTCAAGAAGAGACTTCTATGTATTTTATATATAGATAGCAAAATCTGATTTTACTGCTATTATGAAAGCTGAGGGTCTTTTAACAAAGGGTATGTATAAAACAAAGTACTTTGAATTATTTTTTTAAATGTAGAGTTCTTTTAATCTCGTATTTGCATGGAGGAGAAATAAAGCTTGACCTCCAGAACAAGCAATAAATGGGAGTTCCAAAGGCAGTAAATTTCTTTAGAGTAATTTTGTGATTCAGGTTTGATCAAAATAATAAGCGTAAGAAATATCACAGCTGGAATGATGTATACTTTTTCTAATAAAGACCTATGTCTCAACACTGGCAAAGCTTGTGCTAATTTTATTCGTTACCCATCAGATTACTTAGACAACTAGATGCATAATGTTTTAGGGGGGCATCTATTTATCATTATTTGCTTCAAATATTGTTAATTAGCATTAAAATAAATTGCACCCGGCATCTGGTACAAAGGAACTAATTTGAACAACGAGCAAAACCAGTCCTTTAAAAAATTTTGTAGATTCTTACTTCAAGAAATCACCAAAATGTACATTAATGTAAATATATGATACATGCAGGTATGACATATTAAAATCTGGATGCAACAATATCTTATACACAACTATTTTTCATAAAAAATCAACAAGTATAGTTTTCTATGAAATTTATCTATTAATGAACAATGAAGCACAAGGGAAAAAAATTATCTCTAATAACAGATTGCAAAATAAACCCAAACGTTCATTCAGTGGCTAACTCCACTGTTCACTTTCCTACATTTATTTTTTATTTGCATGTGCCTATGAAGTTCTCCACATTATTGAGATTAAATTTTGTTCTCTAGTTTACTCTTGTAAATTAGATTAATGTTATCTCAGAATTTCACTAAGTAAACTGACAGCAATATTTAGCCATAAAGTCCTAGGAGTTTGTCTTCTTAGCGATAAGTGATAAAGAAATTTATAAGACTACTACAAATTAATAAAGACATTTGCTTGTGAATTCTCATTCTTTTCAAGTTCAGATTCCAAGTACAGTGAAATAACAGATAGATATGGTGTAGAATTTACCTCATATAACTGCTGGGGATCTAACCTAAGCTCAAAAGTCAGTGATAAGAAACTGTCACTTGAAGAAAAAGATTCATTCACTTACTTTAGGATGGAGCTAGTTGCCCTACCAAAGTGTTTAAATCTACTACAGGTGGCCACACAGGCCAGATCTGCCTATCCTAAGATGCTGAATGTGTTATCCAGGACAGCTAGGGGGTGATTGGGTTGCTTTAGCACAGAAAACTAATACCGTTTGAGGGAGGATACCCCAAATGTTTGCATCTGCCTGGGCCAAGAGTTGTGGTACAGACATGATGATCTGCAGGAACGGCAGCTGGAGGTGGAGGAGTTACCAGACAGCATCTCACATGACATTAGACTCCTCTGAGTAAGCAACTAAATCACGCGCCTACTTGGGTGTGATGAATTCCACCCATATATTTTAAACAGGCTTCATGCAAACAGATGTCACTGCATACTACTTTGAGAATTACATTAACTTTAAATTGGTAGGAGAGTAAAATGTACTCTGTCTACTAGCAAAGCGATGAAATATAGGTAAGCTAGGTTATTAACTCATTCACAAGCCAAGGATCAATCTCAAATTGGCCAAAATTATAAGCGAAGATAAATAAGCTTGTATTTTTAGCAGCATTTTTTTTGCTTTGCTCTGTTCTTTCAAAGGTAACTTTTCACACATCTTAGCATCTTTTTTAGCATCTGGCCATGTGATGTAAAAAAATGAATGTTTATGTTTTGCATCATTTCATATGAAAACTTCCAAAATTTGCCTCACAACTGTTTATGAAAATTTCCAGGGCACTGTCTAAAAAGCCAATCAGCTGTTCCCAATTTGTATACATTGTAAACCTAAATAAAATTACCAGAAAGGGCCTTTTCCCTTATAGAAAATAAATTTCAAAGCACTGTCCGGATCTGACAATATTCTTTATATTTTCAATATGTATTCATTTAGTGACTTTATTTCAATACTAAATTTTGACTACAAAAAAGAAATTAAAATCTCAATAAAAACTATTCCTTAGGATAACCTTGCTCCAGAGAAGTACTGTACTTGCTTTTTGATAACAGCTCTGTCAGACAATGATAAATCAACATTTGGAACAATTTTGCAGGTCCCAGCAACAGACATACACCCCTTCATCCTGAAAGTTAGCTCAACTGGCAAGTGAAACAAAACAGACTTACCACAACATAAACTTCAAGGTAAACTATCCTCTGTGGTCTTGATTGATCTTAAGGTTATTCTGCAAGAATATTTTTGTTTCAGGATACGATCTCTTCAACCCAGAAAATAATTTCTAGGCCGTTTACCATCTGGGTGATACTAACAAACTATACCTGACACAGTACAATGCAATATTTTTAGAACATTAAGTAATGGAGATTCCAAGTAATTTATTTCAAAGTTTTTTGAGAAATTACAATTTATTACCTTTTCTGGATATGTTCATTTTTAGCTGTTATTGCCAAATTCAGTCTCAGTATAAAAGGGTATAATTCTATTGAAGTCAGTGGTGGTATATCAGTGCTGTATATTACCTAGCTGGACAATGAAGCTGTAAATAACCAAATACATCAAAAATAAAACCTGATTGCTCTATTTTATAGTCTCTTAGAGTGAATAAGTTTATGATTTAAAGTTGTGTCATAATAAAACCCTACTGGGAGGAAATCAGAGAGAGAATGTAACATAATGGCCCAAATCTAGCTTTTAGCCAGAACAATTACATTAACTTTCACAAAATCATGCTCATTTGAGAGTTTATTTTGTTCTAAAAACAGGGGAAAATATGCTATTGGTTTGCTTTCCTGTTTGCCTGTGAAATGGTATTCTGTATATTCAACAGCATTCTGTATATGCTTTAAATTTAACCTTCATTCTTAATCAAAATTGATAAATAAAAAGAACAAGTTATAACAATAAAACACACATATTTCACTCACTTTGAGTACTTGTAACAATCAGCACATTAGAAGCTCAGACTTGCTGTAGGAACACTTTAAAATAATTAGATCTGTTGGCCAGAGACGTGTCATGGACAGAAAAAGCAAGTTGCATTTCCAGACTAACCAGCAGGTGTTGAGAGGTACAGAAGGTAAAGACTTGTCATCTGCTAATTATGTTTGTGATCCCTAAGTGCCCATGGTGGTTTTTTATTGTTTAATTCTGGTATTTGATGGATATTATTTTTATTACTGTTCTCTTATTCTGACTGTGTAACCTTTTTATTTGTTCATTCTTGTGTTTATTGCATTTAATAATATTCACATTCTTTGTGTTTGCCTATTACTCCATTGCCTGTAGGACCTGTACTGCCAGATGGGTTCAGTAGACCAAGAGCCAATGCCTGGCTTCAAAGACATTGAAAATTGCTTCAAATTATTCACACAGTTTAACTGGAAATCATTCTTACATATTTATGCATACACACAAGTGCATTTCTATATATAAATACAACCAAAATAAATAAAAAGTCAATGCAACATAGATTACACAGTGTAGCTCAATGTTCTATTTTGCTATAATCTTGTATAAATACAGATTGTACAAATTTAACAGGTGCTTTTAAATTTATATATATAAATATAAATCTTGTATTATTATGCATATATAAATCACATTTTCCCACAGTGTGCAATTTATCTCATTTGATCCTGAAAAATATGTAATTTGATTCTAGGTATTGATATAGAAGGGAAAAGACAAATATGTTCATTTAAATTGTTATAGCTGATTTTTTCTTTTTTAAGTCTGAATTAAAAATCTACTTTAGTGACCCTGTCTTGCACAGTATAATTCCCTAAAACTTCTAAGTGACTCAATGATAAGAGGCTGATCTAAATGCTTCCACTGCATTAATCAAATACCAGGTCTAATTAAAAGAGCCATGCACAAAGCTTTTTCAAAATGTTGCTCAGGTATTGCAATAATTTCTGATCACCCAAGCCTGGAAGACAAATAATTAGAGCTGCCAGAGCATTCTGATGAGTGATGTCAGCATCTCCAAGTGACCTTCCCTCCACTAATTAATTTTCATCTTAAGAAAAGAGACCCTGTTGTTGCACATTATTAATTGAGTTCACTAAAAGATGCGCCTGATTAATTTTTGTTGATAATACTTGTCATTCTATGCAGCGGCTGTAATCATTCTATTGGGTTTTATTTTTTTAAGTTGATCTAGGTCTTTTACAATGTGACTGATACAGTATCTTTCATACAGAATACTGTGCATAAGGGCACAGTCTATAATGTGAGTACACAGCTTTCATTGTTGCTGATAGTTTAGGTCAAGTGGAACTTCGATGTCTAGTTTGCTAAGTTATTTTCAGTTGAGTTGATAAAAATTTTTCCCTGCTACTTCCTGGGAATTCCTTCAATTCCCAAGTTTAAGGAATTTTCATCTTTTTTCCACATATTTACCTGGAATTCAACATCCTTCTCTTACCTGTCTGTGATCATCCTGCCACCCAAAAAAGCATGGTGTGGCCTGCTCAGAAAAAATATCCAGGAACCCAAAAAACTGGTAGGTAGTCCAGGACAAAAGTCATGGTCAGAAGGATGAAAGCTGACAGAGCCAGGACATATGACTGAGCCTTGTCCACAATGAATTATCAAAATCATGAGTTAGATCTATCCCAAGCAGAGTTCCCCCAAGAAATGGTCACATTTGTTTTGTGAGAGAGCAAGGCCATGGACTTCAGTACAAGCATAGTCACTGTGGGGTTTTTGGTATAGGGTGGGAAGAGGGGAGATATGTATTGCTACATGGATAGGAATCATGATGCAACATCAAGGTTGTTTCAATTTTTTAATTTAAATGTGGCTACAGAAGCAGCAATGGATAGACTTTCCTAAAATAACTGAATAAAAAAGCTACGAATGCACAATCAAATCTTCTATTTCCTCATCTCAATGGCATTGGCTACTCCAAAATTTGCATCTCTCAAACTCTCCTCTGAAACTCATCTAGCTTGCATAGTTAAGTGTTTGCAGGACCAGGTAGAGATGAACACAAGGACAACCAGCAATCAGTGAGTTTCTTTCACTTCCTTAGGTCATACTTCATAGGTTCATGTCATTTTGTACAGCCCAGTCCTATGAAGTTCTGTACATGAAGAGACCCATGCACCTGAACATGTTAGGGATCTTACAGGTTCATGAATGCCATGTCTATAATAAACACAGCTGAATATAATGTTGTGTAATAACAGGTGTATATTACCAAGGACTTTTCAGGAGGTGAAACTGATTTCCTGTTAAATGATCTTAAAATGTACAGGCAAGGTAAGCCGTGAAAATATACATATTTTTGCCTACTTTGAACAGTATTTTAATCATGCTTTAATCAAGATACTCATGATTACCAATTTATCAAATATCAATTTAACAACAAAGATTATGGAAATTTCCCTCAAGCCAGTGAACAAAATATGATTAAAAGAGTTCTTCAGAGCACTGTGATGAAAATATGCATAACTCTATTCTTCAGCTATGTTCTAGCACATGAAGGGATAAACATATTGTAAAAGCAGTAGGCTATCTAAGCAAAAAAGAAAAAAAAAAAAAAGGAGAGTTATATATTGCAGTAAAAATAATTCTTTTACAACAAAATTTGAAAGTCTCTTTTCTTATACATTCAAGTCTGGATTGCATTTTCTGCAGCTCAGACTGTGACGAAAGCAATATTGTACCTTTATTTGTCGTTGCAAACATTCTTTACTGAGCAGGCTGGTTCCAAAGTTTGATTGATAGGTAGGTAATAAAATTATCTGAATGTGAAGAAATGTTTGTTACCTTGGGAATTTTTAAAGTCCCCAAGTGTGCACTTAAAAACTAGTACTGAATTTAAAATCTGTGATTGTTCTTCCTAAGATCTTCTCCAAAAAGATATGTTGGTTTCTCCGTTTTTCTTTTGTCCCTCAAAAGCACTATTCCTACAGCTGCAATAGTAGCTTTGATTTTTCATTAAAGAAGGTATTGATACATAAACGAAGACATTAGAAGAGAGCTGTTGGCTTAATCTCATTTCCTTTTTTTTTTTTTTTCTTTCTTTGGTTAGACATACAAACATAGAGCATAACCACAGATCCCATTTGCTACATCAAATTGTTTTCCATTTATTCTGGTTTCCTTTGATACTTTCTTCAGAGAGATTCACAAAACACTTAAAACACAAACAAGCATCTTAACATAACTAAGCTATTTGCCCCAAGACCTGGAAGGAAGATGGGGAAAAAATGTTTTGTTGTTTGTATTCTTAAATACTTTGGATACTGTTAAAATGAGGATGGGACCATAGACAGAAAAAACAGCTTTACAGAAAAGATTAAAAATACCAGTAAGCTACTAAAAATAATTACCTAATATAGTAAATATTTCACTGATGTTTTTAAAATGGTTAAAACAAAAAAAAAAGGCATTTATTTTTAAAAAATCTGTCTTCATTATATACATATCTGATGGTATGATCACCAGAAGTAGCAGGTTCAAGCAACCCCAGATTCACCTTGGAGTGAACACACACACACACATGCACGTGCACAAACAGACCGCAGCCTATTCCACAATCTGTGGAAAATTAGATGTCTTCCTTCGTATCTCTGAGCAGTAGTGCCTCCCCTGTGGTAAATACGGAGGGTGTATGAAACAAAGAATAAATCCGGTAACATGCAACAACTACACATTAGTAAGAGAATTACCTACATGTTATAAATTGTTTTCCCTCTGTTCCAATGCCTTTAGGACAATGCTAACATTACTGTTATGCCAAGTTCAGTCGAAGCTGCTGCAGGAAGGGCTGCAGTTTCCTCTTCCTTCTTTTTCTCCCACTGGATAACCAAGTGGATGCAGGATGAGTTGATTCATTACACAGTGAGCCAGTGGAAAACAAGATCTGAAAAATTCAAAATTTAGAAAAATAGTTTTCAGTCCTCTCAGTCTGCTGAACTAATTCACCTAAACTGAATTAATAGAGCCATTTGATTCACTTAAATGAAAAAGGAGAAGCTCATGGAATGGTTAGGGCCAGGGAATAAGAACTGCCTCTTTCAGAGGCAGATTGACATTGCATTAGCTTACTCACAACAAGAGGACACTTCCTCAGTTTTACTGGCTGCCCATGTAAATACCACTGAGCAACATTCCTTTGACAACCAAACTACACTCTATTTCCCCCTTGGACTCCCTAACTGGGAAATTTCCAGCCCCGCGCTAGAAGAAAACTAGTTGCCTTGTTCTCTGTAAAGAGATATCTGGGATGCAAATCAACTCCCAGCTGTCACCACCTAAATTAAATATCTACATGTGAACTAGTCATCAAAGCTCTCAATCTATGCAGAGGAGGAAAAGGATTGTTTTACTTCCTTAAAGAAAGGTGCTTAGGAGCACCATACAAAGCTCAAGACAACTGCTTGGGATTGGCAGATATGGCATAGGATGTAAGGGAGACCCCCACACTTACAGAGAGACAGACAAGGACTGGTAAAATATCTTGAGGTGTTTCAAGGGGCAATAGATATCACTGTAGAGGCCACTGATTGTAGTGGTAGTTTGGCTGGCTATAGCAGAAGCTCAGAAACCTCACTCCTGTTTGACTACATTTAGCTATCAAGTTGTGAACTGAATTCAATCCCCCTTTGCCAGCTCCAAACTGGTAACTTTCTCCAGAAACCTTTTTTTTTTTCCAAACTCACTTTCCATGCCACCTTCCTAATCAAAATTCCAGGTTAGTGTAATATAGGTAAGTCATATATTGTTGCCACCATCTAGCTCAGTTTTTATATTTTACACCTTGGTAACTGTTGGGTACAAGCCTCTTATTGAGTTACTGATAGTTCTACTTCACTGTTTCTCACTGTCTTCAGCTACAGTACTACCCCTGGCTTCTGTCATCAAACCAGCTATTAGTTATTTTTGTCTTTCACAACTGTTAGCCAGTCGAGAGAATTTCAGCAGATACTATTCAGCTCTGATTATTTCTTTTCAATAAACAGAAAACCCATCACTGTGAAAAGTCAAAGTGACCTATAAGAAACTTAGCTGACACCCTCACAACCAGTTAGCCCAATACACATATTCCCTCCCTATTCCTCTGGCTTCACATTAATTTCCCAGAATTCAAGCTGGGGATAAATATCAGGAATCTGCTTTGAAGAGCTTAAAGAAACTACAATCTCATCAGCTTGCAGACAAGACACCATTTATCAGCTGAGATGTACACTTTCTTACTCCCATACAACATGACATGAGTGAGGTGAAGCCACTGCACCTCACCTTTACTTTCCACTGAGAAGAATCCAAAGTCCCTCCATGCAATTCCAATTGAATTAAATGACAAAAAACATATTTACAAACCACAGAAAGGCCTGATACAATAAAAAGAAGTTCAACCTTTTCTCCTGTGCTTTGCCAGCATACTTCCAGTCTTGTAAAATGGGCAGTTCTTGTTTCAGTAGCCAAAAAAACAGTCTCTCTAATCTACATATCAGCATGAGTCCTCGCTACCTAGACCCCAAGATGTTTGGAACCACTGGCAGTTTCAATCAAATACAATCTAATAAGCTCCTAGAGTTTATATTCAGATGGGAAACAATCAGTATTAGTGCTTGCATTCAAGCTAAGTTTATGAGGCCAACTTACCTCTATTAAAAACTAGAGACCACACACTGGAGACAGATGCAAGGACTGCAACTGCTCCAACCACAAGAAAAGCAGCTCCCAACTGCTGGATCCCAGAGTATCCGGCCAGGAACCATAAGGCTGTAGGAGCCTGGGTTCACAGGGTTTGTACTGACTCCAACTGCAGAGACTTTTACTGCCACACCTCAGTTGCGTTATTTGTGCAGTTCCTCCGTGGTGGGATTGTTCACATCCTCAGATGGGTGAGACCAGCAGGGTTTGGCTTACTGGTGATGGGTTTTGTTTTGCGTGATCGGAAGAACAACATCAGCTCATCATATGCTGACTATCACAGATGCACGCCAAGTGACTGCTTTTGCCTGCAGCTGACCTGAGCTGATTGAAACTGTGAGTTATGGATGAGAGACTTTGCTGCCTATTACAGATCCCCTGAGTCTTCCAGTCCTTCAAATAGTCTCCAACATTAGCACTAGGCCAATGACACACAATGATAAAGTTTTATTGCTATTCCAGACTTTTCCAATTTAGAGTATTCTCAGAGTCATCTTCATGTGTAACTTTATGCCAGCTGTGCATGTACACACAGTATATGTGTAATTGTTTTGGATGATATAAGATTCCATCAGAAAGAAGATAAGCTGAAATGACCATTTTCATCAATGACCTCCTATTAGGCTCAAGAGTCACCAGGTTAAATGTCAATGATCTGATATCTACCCTGTAGCAAAGCAATCTCTTTATTCACAGAATATCTACTATTACACCAAATACAAATCAGAGCAACTGTTTTCCCATTTATGAGATTTATACAGCCATGTAAAGAAATTTTTCTTGTGAAACCACTGATAATATCAACTCAATAGTAAAGTGAATGGTTTGAATCAAATTTCCTCCAAGCTAGGCACAAGTTTTGTGCATCAGCAGGAACTTTCAGAACATGCTGACTTATAGAAATAAAGATAGATATAAATATATTAAACCTCTCTTTTTCTAAAGCATGATTCAAATCTCCTATCAAGGTTTTAGGTTACCTTTGAGGACGGAGAAGGGAAAATAACGTCAACCCATCAGACCCTTACATACACACACATGAAAAACAAAACAACCCAACAAAATCCCAAAAAATCCCCAAAAAACCAAACCCACCAAAAAAACTAGCTAAAGCAGTCCCAGGAGAAATGAGAAAGGAATTTGTAACCCCTCTGTCCGGTTATCTTTTTTTCAGAACTGCTCTTACAAGGTTCTGAAGATAAAAGAAGAGGCCAGACCTCCCAGCAGACTGTAAAATAGTTTGAATGGCCATCTGATGATTCCCATTCCATCCAGAGCTTGTTCCCTTCCTCCTGCTGATCACTGTCCCACAACTATGAAACTCCTGCTGCTCATCACTTTTAGCCTCCTATTTAGAAATAGAAAAATGTGCCCTGCCAGTGGCCTTTTGCACTTCTGCCTTTGCTTGCCTTCTAGCTGTGGTGTATGCAGTGGTCTTTGTGACCTCTACTCCTTTTTTTGTTTTCCTTCACCTCTCTCTCAAAGATGTTATGAGAAACAGAGAGCACAACATGTGTCTGACATCCTGAACTGCCTCTGCTCCTCTGTGTTTAAGGATCATATTGTCAAGCCAACAATGGCTCTGCTGGCCTCTCTTTTACTCCCTGGGATACAGCCCCATTTGAATTTCTTGCATTCATGAGCTTCCTATTACTTGCTCTCCAAAGTTCATCATATAGAAAACGCTTCCTATTCTCACTCTGGGAGATATTAATCTTGTTTTGCAGAGTAAGAGAGTTCACCCATTACCACATAATGTAGTCCCTCTCCCAGGCACAATGGATAAATATTCCCAACATTTCTTTTAAAGCTAACAATGCGGTCTCTTACAGTCTCAATGTGGAGATGGAAGAGGAAGGTAGGGAGAACAAATGTTAAAAAAACCTTGGATATTAATAATTAAATGTTTCAAACAAGTCCCTCATACCATATGACTTGACAATGACTGCTTTGTCAGTCATTATGTTGTAATCACAAGCGTGAGGAACAAGATTGTCTACACAAACTGGGATTACAGCCATGAGAAGACAAAGACTTTAATTAGCTTCAGTTCTAACTTTTAACTATTGCCTTTATAATAATAGAAGGATTATATCTATCTGATATAGAAATATACCTCCTCCTCCACCCCTTCTGCTTCTGTGTAGCACTCTGGGTACTCCCAGTTTGGGGGTTTTTTTTCCCAGTTTCATTTTCCAATTGATTTCCATTTATTTCATTTTCTCTTGACATATCAGAAATCATCAATCACATAATTAAAAAAGAACTGCAAAATCATGATTAATTACTATCTATAGCAAAGGAATGCGAAATCTCCACAACAATTGAGTATGCTCTGTGAAGGGCTGAATATCTCTGCAAGAAACCAACATAACTGGCTACACCAGCTTCACCAATTTGGGAGGCCGTGTTTAGAAGGCTATTTTTCTTAAGACAAATTTTACTACAGAGTTGCAAAGAGAAATCATCAAAAGTCAGGAAATTAATCCTAAAAAAAAAATCATTGTTTCTTTTGGCATCTTTATTTTAATGAGTCTTTTATTATACAATTGCACAATGCATTTCCATAGGAAACATTGCCACATTAGGTCTACAAGATGGACAATGCTCTATGAATGAGACAGCTGTTCTGTGTTTCCTGTTGGCCTCATATTTCAGAATACAGTCCTATGCCTCATTTACCGAGCAACATCCAAGTCCCACGTTGAAAATAGTTGTTTTTTCCTTGATAGGATTTGGTTTTATGGCGCATCTAAAAAGTGTCAGAAAACCTCACAAATATTAATGGATGCATGCATGCTTACAATACTTTGGGAGACAGGAATGCAATGTGCATTTTCAATTGTTTGCTCCATTGAAACACGCCTGTTTTATTTCAGATGGTCCTTTTGATGGCAAGTGCAAGGAAGAGTCTTCCTTCACAATGCTGTGGCTGCATTCTTCGTCTGCACATTTTTCAGTAGTCAAAGATATAGCTGAACTCACAGACTTTCCCAGATATCACACATACTTACTATTATTAAGGTAGCATTTGTAATAAATGAGAGATCTGCTGTTAAAAATTCAGTCCATAAACAATAAATACATCTTGAAGATCGTAAAAAGCCACAAAACGTGACATTCCTTTCCAAGTATCAGCTCTTTTTAATTACTTACTGACACAAGACATCAGTCTACAGAAAGTGTAAGACTGTATCTAAGGTAAAATATTAAAGTATTATACTAAAGTCTAAATAAAAAAATCCCTGTCTGTGTTTATACAGATATCTGAACTTTTTTTGCTCTAACATCCCAGACAAAATCACTTCTGGGCAAAGGATAGCCCAGCTAATTCAAGTCTGGTATAATAATCAACTGAAAATTGTAGCAGAATTGGACAAAGATGAAATGTGGAAACAATAGAATTTGCTAGAGTGAAGCATGGGTTTAATGGTGCCCATAAATAACAACTTTGTCCAGGGAAAATTAGAGGCTTCTGCAAGGCATTATTCTCCACAGAAGTATGTGAAAATGTTCTCTGAACAGACTATTTAGCGAAGTTCATACACAGGTCCAGTTACATTAAAATACAAAATCTCCAGAACTCAACTAAGTGGTAGAGCCAGGACATAATGAATCTTGCCTCATCCCACAGTCCATGATGCTACATTAATTAGCATTTTCAGTTCACTGCCCATAGCTATGCTGTTAATTTTACAGGCTTTCGAGCAACTCCTTTGCATCAGTTATGGATGGTAATGTATCTTCTGGAAAGACTCAGAGTTCAAAAGGCTTTTGTAACCCAAAATTTGCAGGAGAATTCAGTGCTCCCAGCTCAGAAGACAAGTTATCTTTTTCTTTTATAAATACTGGATACAAAAATCACGGATCTAAAATTACTGTAACTGTGCCAAAGCAAACACTGATGTTCGGACCTGTGTTGAAGACACTTTTGTAGCTCAGAGAAGCAAAAGGAGCAAATATTCTAAACATATGAAAGGTAGCAAATGCACTGAACTTCCAAGAGGCTTAAAGAGATGGTGATGAGAAAGGGAAAACAGTGAAAGGGTGTTTGATCAGCATGCTAAAAAGCTTTGCTATGGTTTCAGATACCAAATTTCATAATGCGGTGTTGTTTTCCATGTTGCCCCATTGACAGAGAAGTACAAAATATGTAACTGAATTCACTTCCTCAGTTATCTGCACAATCACTGGAACCACACTTTTAAACTCGACTTACATTTAGTATATAAAACATTGCCCTTAAACATTACATTGCCCGAAGTCATGCAACTTTAAATCTATTACTATAACCTGAGAAGTGTTGTTCAAAATCACAAAATGATCTATATGTTAATTATCATACAATCACCTATTGCTGTGTGTCATCCAGAGTAGTTTTATCAGATCTGAAGTCACCAATTTGGAAGTGTAATTTCCAATAGTCATCATCTTCTGCTGCAGACAATCTCATTAAGCTTCAAAGGTTTTCTATACTGGATCCACCTTATATTTGGATTTTATCTGTAGTATGATAGCCATTTTGGTAGATTCCTCCTTTGCAAACAGAAAATGGCAACATTTCTCATTGTTTCAGTTTTTCACTATTTGAACAACTAAAAAAACCCAAAAAACTTCAAAACAAACAAACAAACAAAACTTCAACAGAAATAACTAGATAACTTCTGGAAAACATTAGTTTATTAGTTTTCTTACAGTTGTACTATAGACATGAATACTAGAAGAGGTTCATATATCTTTCAGTGATGCTTTTTTCAAGTTTCATTGTTTTCAATCTAATTTTTATATTCATGTGGACAGTTTTAAGGTAATACTGAAAATCAAATGCCAGCTTCTATCTTTGAAATTTGTATAAGCTATCCTTAAGAAACTGAATTTTAATGTCTTCTCTACATTTTTAATTGTGACCTAAATGAATCACTGTATAATTAAAATTACTTAACTTCCTTTATATAATGACCTCTACTATTTTCTACTGTTATGCACTTAAAGTAATACTGTAGGATATTGTATTAACCTACTAATATGTTATTCTTTTTTCTTTTTTTTTTTTTTACCTTTGTGGACTGCATTAAAATCTGCCTGTAAAGGGTAGAGTGTGATTACAGTTATAGTGTTGTAAATTTGGGGGAATCATTTGAGTGACAGTGAAGTTTAACTGTTTAACTGAATACCCAATATGGTTGTAAGAAAAAAAGCCCAATTACAATAATAAGGAATACTATATAAGTAAAACATGGAAAGACCTGGGACAAGCCCAGCTGCTTAAAGATCATTTCTCTTCTCCTCATGCAAGCAGATCATTAGAAAAATCAGAGTCGGTGCCATAATTTTATCTCACCCATCAACTCTCTGATTAAAACACATATATGGGCTTTGACATCTGACTGAAATAAGGCTTTTCTTGTACTCTCATAGAGGGAACACAGGCACTATGGGGGAGAATATACAAGAGAGAATGGGAAATGATGTGATCCATCAATACAGGAGAAAGGGACAAGGATGTATAACTAAAAAGGAAAGGGTCACAGTAACTCCAAAAGGCCTGTGTGGATCTATGCAATGAGAGGCATCCTGTATGTAATTTACTAGGGCCGTGTTTGAAAGAATACAGTGCACAGGGTTTCTCATTATTCATTAGGGCTGAATCCCCATTCATTCTCCTTTAAATGCCATCCTGAATCTGCCCTACAGAGTCTTTTACAGGGAAATAACAATAAACTCTCTTATCAACAGCTTGTTGTAGCAGATACAATACATGGGGTACTGAGATCAAAAAGAGCATGAAAAGCATTTCTGCCAACATCGTACAAAATATTGAACATCTGCTGTATCTGGGATCCTGGGAGTTGTAATTATAATTTTGAAATCTGCACACAAGAGTTATAAATATTAGAACCGTAGCCTGTGAAAGCCATGAAATATTTAAGTTGTTTGGCAGGCTTAAGAAAAACTCATAAACTTAATTTAAGCAGCCAAACACTGTATTTTTACAGATCTTACATCTTTCATGTCATTAGTCATATAAATTAAAGCAACCACGGAGCAGCACAGAAGTTGCAGCAGCAAGTCCTGTGGGTAAAAAAAAAGGTCAGCTTGAGATTTAAGACTTTCACCAACACTTCACCTTTCCACTTACCCTGTATTTCAATTCTTGTATTGAATTTGTCATAGGTATTTTTAACGCATCCGTTATCTTATTGTCTGTTAAGTCCCAATAGTGTGCTTGATGCTGTACACATGTAGTGATATAGATATAGATAGCAGGCCAGATTCACTGGTTATTTGGCATAAGTCTAGCAATGCAAAACAGTCCTTAACCCACTCTATTTATCCTGTCCCGTGAGGTCAATATCTCCTCTGAGCTATTGGTGAGACACTCAGAGTCTTGTTCATCTTTCCTGCTCTAAAGATGCAAGAGACAAGGCAAGTATACAGCATCCAAATGGTAATCTACCCTTGAGGCAAGGCAGGTAGGTTAAACAGATCAGTGATGAAAGGCTTTAAGGAAGGAGCCTAGATAACTTGGCAGGAGACAAGAAAAAGGTACTGACACACCTAAAAGGGTATCACGAGTCATAACAACATTATGAGAGAGGAGGAAGAGGAGTGAGAATCATAAATTTGTGCATGGAGCTTTTCAGTTTATTACCATCTTTTAGACTTGTTCAGACTCATCAGAAATATGCTGGATGTAGATGAATAAAAAAATAACCGAGTTTATAATAGTAAATGCAACAGACATTCACAGAAGCTAAAGTACGAAAAAACCCAAAGGCAAGTTCTCATTTGTACAATGTCTGCTCCACCTGTTAGATGGCCATATGCTGCTAGTGAAAATGTAGCTCTGCAAAAGGATTTGGGCATCATCAACTGTGCCACTAAAATTGAAGCAAGAAGTTAACTTGAAAAGAAATAAAGAATGTAAGAATGAGAGACTAAATTGTGCTCTCCATAAATCAAATATTCAGTAGAAACCATCACTCTGTGGGCTGGAAACTCATCTGACATCAGAGATGCTACAGTGGATTAGTGTAGGGGAAATAAAGGAGAATGGACCTCAGGGGGCACAAATATACAACATATTCACAGAAATTCTCCTTTGAACTAATGAACTATGAGTAAACAGACAAACACATCCCCACCCTTGACTTATCTAATAAAACATGTATCTAAATGCCAGATGCCATGGGACTATGAGATGTTAGGGTAACTATTAGTTAATTTAATGAAGCTAATTATGATCTCACTTATATGTATTTTACACCGCCATAATAACATTGCATTCAGTAGAGCCATTCATGATCTGCACCTTTGTGCTGCACTGCCAGCAGATTCTCTTTGTAAAGGTGCTGTATCCAGACTGAGATAGATACACTATAATTAGAGAGGGATCAGTATGATTTAAAGGCTCTTCTGCAAACCTGTTTCCTAGTTACCATTTTAGGGTTAGAGGAAATAGGTGTTCCTTGAATGTTCCCTATGCTGCAAAGATGCATGCCTTGTCTTTCAGAGGGTTTCTCATGTTATATAAAGGCCTAGCTACTTCTTTAACCAAAGAAGATAGCGATGCAGAGAGAAGGGCTTGAAAAGGTCTCTGGAGTGTCTACCTTCTTCCACTGATTAATAGTGAATCTGGTTTCAATAAGGTTTGGAATTTAGTGTAACTTTGCAAGCGACTTTTGCCCCAAAGAGCAACCCCTGTTAGCACAGCATGGCTGTGAATCTGAACTCCTAATTTTCTTTCCAGGAAGTTCACACACTGTTCAGTAACTAATTAATTAAAGATCACAAGCAGTGTGACTAAATATTCCACATACAAGGTATTTTACAAGAATTTTGTTAAAACCAGTTAGTTCAAAACACATAATTTCAACAAATGTCACTACTTGTCCCATTTTTTTCATACACACATTAGCAATAATATTTGCCTTAGACAATAGAGCACAAGAAGCTTTCACTGTCCTCATTTTCACATGCAACACTGAAAAGAGATTTCCTGTCATTCTTTGCAAAAACAATTTTAAGTACAATCATACACCTAGTATAAAAGTGTTTTAGGGGAACAAGCATGTTCCATTCCCCTGACAGATACACACACACACACACGTACATCCATCCAGTGATGAAAACATCAGTCAGGATTCATCCACACTATTGTTACCATCCTCATTCTTAAGTCCTTCCTCTAATAATTGAGTTTTTTCCCTGTCTCATATGTGTACTGTTGCACACCCTGTAGTGGTTTGAGTTAACTTGTTTAGTCTGGTGAAGAGGAGACTAAGGGGTGATCAAACAGCAGCCCACAGTTACCTGAAAAGTAGTTAGAAGACAAGGAAGCCAAACTCTTCTGTTAGTGGCACAAAATAACAAAGGCTGTAGGCCACAGATTGTGGCTTGCAAATTTCCAGATGGGCACTGAGGAAACAACCTTTGTTTAGAGGGAACAGGTTGCCCAGAGTGGTTATGGCATCTCCATCCCATAGGATTTCAGCACTCAGTGAGACACAGCCCCGGCAGATGTGCTCCAGCATTGGTAACAGCCACACTTGGAGCAGGATTTCGCATTAGATGATCACCAGCTCTCCCTTCCAACCCATGTCTGTGACTCTCACAGTTGTTTCTGTGACTGCTGAAAGTGTGCATCAGCTGGGAAGACTGCAAACACCTTCATAAGAACTCAGTGACAATAATGTTTTAATCTGTGTTGAACTATTAAACATAGGAATGTCAATTAAAATGGAGGGGGACAGGAGTAAGAACAGAAAACCTTTGCTCACACTGTTATGTCCAGGTGGAACAACTTGTTTATATTCCCTGTATCAATAATCTGGGGTCTCTGCAGGGACCATGGGCACATAGTATGCATGCACAACATGTATGCACACCTAAGGAGGTCTCACATAATGTTCTTTAGTCATAATGAAGTCATAGGAGTTCAAAACAGACAACCCAGCTAGGACAGTGAGGACAGAAGCAGCAAGCTGACAAGGAGCAAAGGGGGAAAACCCTTTACACATCCCAAGGCTTACAAAAAGAGCCATTTGTAGCACATAGGAAGCAGGCAAACACAGACACGTGCACACACAAATTCCCATCTGAGCAGGTCAGATTGAACAAGGGTAATCATTTTAAGTGCCCAAATTGCCTGACTCCACATGGTGCCATCAAAAGCATTTTCATTTTTATCCAAATCAATGTCACCATTTTTCTGTAAAAATCGATGTGGAAAATAGAAGCAAGGGTAGAGGAAGATGCAGTTACTGATCCCTGTGGAAGCTATCCCAAGGCAGAACAACTGTAGGAACTCAAGACTCTTGGCTTTGACGTGGGCAGCTAAGACGTGCCCAACATCTTGCAGATGAGAGGTGCTAAAAACAGCTATAGAGAAATTCTGGTTTTGCACAGAGATTTAAAAAAATGGATGTTTCATTATTTTTTGCAATTATAACCTCTCTTTTCTTTAATCTCATACCTAAAAGCATAATGATCAGTCTTGATGAATATATCTTTCCTTTGGTTTCTCCTAACTTGTATTAGACAGCAAAATTACTCTAAGTGAAAATTCAGTGAGTCTTATAACATATGTAAGAAATAGATAAACTAGGGCATACTTGTTGCCAGCCTGCAAGGAATTAAAATAAAAGCCCATGCTGTGAAATTTTGGGGAAGAAGTGCCTTTCAGCCTAGCACCCTGCCTGTTGAAAGCAGAAAACTGAGGCACCTCTGCAGACCCATAATGTAACTTAATGAAATGGAAAATCCATTAAAAATTACCTTTCCAAAGACATTTGTTGTAAACTTGGCCTTCTAATATTTATAGCAAAACATCTAAGGTATTCTTGAATTTTAGTGGTTCCCTTTTTGGAGAAGAAATGTGTATTAGCACATCTTTACTGAGGACTTCCCTTCTTATTTCTGGAAGGAGCTCTGAGTAGGACAAACACAGGTTAATCAGGAGCAGTCTGCGATCTATGGACTTCCAGAAACATCAGACAATGCAGCTTGCATCCCCAGATCACACCACACAGTCACAGCTATCCAGCTATAGCCTGATAGCTATAACTGAATGGAAGTTGCTATCAACCTTTTTATCCTGGTTTTGCTAGGATAGAGTTAATTTTCTTTTTAGTAGTTAGAATAGCCGTGTTTTAGTTTCAGTGTAAGACTTGTTATGAGAAGAACATTGATAAAAGTACTTATGTCATTAATTATTGCTGGAGCCCAAAGCCACCGTGTTTGGTTGCTTCACGGCTGCATTAGGACTGGGAGGGAGAAGCGCAGTGAATAGCAAAACCCAGAACTGGCATTTGGATGTGCCAATGAAATATTCCATATCATATCCCACCATGTTTAGTATATTTTCCGGGGTTGACCAGAAGACAGAGATATTCTCTCGGGGATCACTGGGGCTCGCTCTTCCATGGTTTTGGTTTCGGGACAGGGCTCCGGGATCACTGTCTGGCACAGGCTGAGCATTGGTGGGTGAGTGGTGAGCAATTGCATTGTGCATCACTCATTTTCATATTCTATTATCACTGTTGTTATAGTTATAATTTTATTAGAATTAGCAAATAGTTTTTATCTCAACCCATGAGTTTCCTTGCCCTTTTCCTTCAAATTCTCTCCCCTACTCCCTGGACAGGGCGAGGATGGTGAGAGTGCAGGCTGTGTTTGGCTGCAAGCCGCAAGCAAAAAGGGTGAATCTACCCAAACCACCACACCTTTAAAAAATACACTTTGACTTAATAAAAAGCCAGGTTGTTCTTCCCCTCAGCAGTGGTAAAAACACCTTGTGGTATTTTTTGACACATTTCAGAGAAAGACTGATTGAATAGATAGCAAAATATCCAAATCATAAGAAATTTTCCCGTCACAACCCAATGATTCTGAATTGGAACACACACATGATTTTGGTTTAAAATACCTAGGAGCAAGTGCAAACACTTCGCCATCACTGGCTTGCGGGTAGTTCAGAAAATCTTGCTGCAATTTACTTAATGTCAGGCTTTTCAGATGAATAATCTAAATTCTCCAGATAACTTCCCCATTAGAGGACTGGTGTTGCAAATCTATGTAACTGAATAGGGTTATTCAAGAAGCACCACGTTTTGATAACAAAATCCTTTGTGATGATTACCTCATAGCCAGCATTTGTTCAAACACTTTTAATAGACTCTTTTTATCACATGCAGAAAGAATTTCAGTGCTAGTTCAGTCTCCTGTTTCATTCTGTCATGAATCACTTTGTAGAGACATTTAGAAGTCAATAATCCACTGTAGCTTTGATGACAGGTGATTAATTTCTACATTTTAGAGACATAATAAGATTTAGCAATAAAAAGGCCTTGAAGTAACCTACGAAACAGCTTTAATCTCAGCCTTGGGACTGTTGCTAAATATGAATGCTTGTACACAAATGCGGATGATTTAAGTTAGTAGGTTTTATTGCAGACTTCTTGCCTTTTCATATTAATCTTGCTTTACAATCAGGCTATCTATACAATCAGTTTATGCTGAATATTGTTTCTAACACAGTACTTGGGGGAGGAGAGTTAAATTATTTACCTACAAGGGCTATATTCTACTGAAAACTAGTTTTACATGCTTTCCATTATGTGGCTTACCAACACTCTCTGTGTGGCAAGATTAGATGGGTTAAAAAAACCCAACAAACTACCAGACACACACAACTAGTCAGTACCTGACTGCGCAGCCATGCAGAGCCCTCAAGGCTCAACCATCACACAGTGAAACAAGTGGGAGTATTTTGTTAACTTCAGTTGGCAGATCACTGTAACACACATATTTGAACAAAAGAAGAAATTCCAAGCTCTCTAGCCGTGTTCTAGTTGTATATACAGATATACCTATATAGAGATATTCCTTTATAGTTCCTCATTTTGTTTTTCTGAGCTCTCCCAAACATTACCTGGATTCTTGTCTTTCAGAAGTTGTTATATACTGAAAATATTATCTGGGAAAACTGAAAAATTATTATTTTAAAAACTCAATATCCTGTGTTTTCTTTATACAGGTTCAGGAATGCTTCATTTTTCTGCTCAAAATACTTCATTCTGAAACTTTTTTGTCTATAAAATACTAAATTTTCACTGAAATTCCCTTAGCCAGGGATCTCAAGATAAATTCACAAAATGGTTCTATGGGCTGTTACCCTCAGGGAGAAGAAAACACACTGCTGCAGCAACTGTCTTAGAACACCCATTTGATAATGCTGAATTGTGAAGACTTTCCTAAAGTAAATGGGGGCCTAAGGTGCCTAACCTAAGTTACAATTTGCTGGTAATCACATGTTTTCCTGTCTAAAAATACACTAACATAAAGCACAAACAGCCCTGGTAGCTGGGCAGACAAAGCAAGTCAGAGAGCTCCCTTGTCCTTCTTGCAGTGTTCTAGCTTTGAAGAGATCAGTCCCTGGGAGAAAAAGTAGTAGAGGAATTGGATTGCTTACATCTGAGGGCTGCATCAAAATGCTCAAGAATATTACTAGTATTGTGTTGCTCCTGCTTTGTATTTTGTGGAGCAAAGCATCAGCAAAGAAGAAATGGGTTCTATCTCCCTCAGTCTCTCAACACCTTTTAGGGTGGATGAAGTAGTGGGGCAGAACTCCCACCCCTGAAGAAATATCACCCTCATACATCATTTGAGCAAGCCCTAAAGTTGGGAAAATTAAAAAATAACAACAACAAAACACATGTGACAGCAGCAAAGGCAGCAATAACACCTCCTTCCTGTCAGCAGACTTTGGGGAGGAGGAACACAGGCCTTAGCAATAATGACAAATGGTGTTTTATCAAAGACAAATGGTGGCAATATTGCGTTTCACTAGCATCTATTAAGAAGTCATTTGAATTTTAAACTCATTTAAAATAAAGGAGATTTCAATGTCAGGAGATGTGGGTAAAGATGTTTAGGATAAGTGCTAGGTGTGAGGGCAGTTGGAAGGTTGGAAGGGATGGGTGAAGGGACTGGTGGTGGTGAGGACGACAGCAAGAAATCTATGTGAGGGTATAGATGGTAATTCTTGGCTAAGTATAGAGTGGGATCTGGGAGCAACTCCATGTCCTAGCCATATTCTAAACTTTTGTGAATGTGAGACACAAGTGAATATGTTTTCTTCCTTTCTTTCCCAGTGAAGTTTCTGCTGGAAGAACTCCCAGGTGCCTTTGTTGGAAGGAATTGCAGTATGCTCTGAGTAGGTCCCCAATCTATATGATTAGGAACAAGGACATCTTACTCTAAATATACCTCTCGACTTTTTTTATAGACTTCAGGTTTATACTTTCCTTAAGTTGCAATTTTCAATTTAACTCTGCATTTAAGTACTGGAAACTCATTATTTTATTTCCTTCATTTTTCTTGTTAACAGGAACGAAAATTAAGATCTGCTTATAAGAGTTTGAATATAGGAACCTGACACTTAAGAAAAGCCCTGATTACCACAAAGTTGTGCTAAAGACAAAATTAACTGTTGTCAGACCTGTAAAGAAAATAATATTTGGAACAGCTAAAGTGGGTAATGAGGAAAACAGAAGGAAAACAAGCAGATACAAGTTAAATCTGAAGACAAGGAAAAGTCAATCTATGTCTGAAGTAAATGTTGAGCCATGTTTTAAAGGTGGAGGGAAAAATGAAAATCACAGAGTTATTCAAACAAGATGCAAGAAACAGAAGCTCTCTATGCATTTATGATGTGTGCAACTCTGTTCTCACAAGCAAAGTAAAAAATATACTGATTAAGTTCAGTATTTCAGAATATAATTTTTACACTTCAGATTTTCCAGTATTTGTATCTCAGCAGGGGAAGGAGCTGCTTCTCTATGTAAAGTAGCAAAATTGTGTGTGAGGACAAATGGGTATTAAAGAAATTAATCATAGTAAAAGCCTGGACAGTTGAGGCAGATTAGACCTATCTGACAGCAAATGGCAGGGTGAGGTACTGCAGTGGAGCTGCCTCTGCTACAGAGCCAAGAAAGAGTTACGACATTCATGCATTTTCATTTCTACAGGTGGGGATCTCAAATCATTCCATGGGTTAGGCTCTCAGTTCTCTAATCTGGTCTTGCTGAGGCACACAGTTGATATACTTCTGACTTGTCAAAAAAAGGCACAAGACACACTTAAATCTCTTCCTGGCCTTAGCATGAGGCATTAAGTTTGAGCTACTTGTGAATCCAAGAGTTATTTCAGGATGTTATGTCCCAAACAACACATTGCATTTTCACTTTCCAAAATTAATTTCTCTTTATAAACTATGCTCTTTAATTCTTTTGTATATTTCTTATGTAGACCTCCAATATGAAATAGATTATTTGAACTACTGTGCAAGGGCACTTCTTATCGATTACTCTGCTGAAACAGATGATTCATGGTAAAAATTGCCCAAACATCCATTTTTTTTAGATCTAAAGGATTAAATCCTGCTTTTTCTCAGGTAAAAGAAGAAATAAAATGGGGGGTTTAGCTGCTAAAAATTAAAAATATCCCATACTATTTTAAGATCTCTCCTTTTTCTCAAAGAAAAATACTAACCACAGAAAATAACCCAACAGCCTGGTGGCTAAGGAATCTTCCTAGGAATTTTAGTAGTTTTTGAGATTCTGACCTATGCCTTAATCCAGTGACTTTTATTTCAAAAGAACATCCTACCTACTCTGCCCACTGTTGTGAGCTAGGTGTCTCTTTCACAGAAGTTTTGTGAATCTTCCACAGTCAGTTCTGCAGGTTCATTTTCAAGGAATAGAGTAAAACACTTTAAAAAAACACAGCACTGGCTCAAGCCCTTTTTAGAAAAATAAGCAGTCAAAAAATGTGTTTCAGTGGGTTCTGTAACTTTGCTAAATATTTATGCTATGCCATTTAAAATAGGTACTTCCAATGCACCTGATCACTATTAGCTGCTCCTGCTTGCCAAGCTCAACATAACTGCTCTGGACTAATTATGCTTCTGACAGCTAGATCACTTTAAGGTCTCAGTACTTTTGGTATGAGGACTGTGACATAAAGGTGCCTTTGCCACAGACAGGTGCTAATAGACTCTTTCCTTTTTGCTTTTACAGAAAACAACTTAAAACAAACAAGCAAACCCAACCTGAATTCTTCCTCAGCAGAAGAATGTAAGCAATATCAGTTAATATATGCCCTGGGCATGACAGACAAACCTGGTTTACTCATGTTTTCTCCAACATGACTGTAAATCTCATTTTATTTCTATGTTTATAGTCTAATTGTTTTTAATGGAATACATCACAAAATATTTTATGACATATGTGGAAATAAAGCTTATTTAGATCTCTCCATTTCACCCTTCTAGATGTATCTCTGCCCAGCAAAAGAAGGTGGCAGCACATTTCTCTGATCCTACCAGGCCTCCATCCCTGTTAAGTTTTCAGAGAAAACTATTCTCAGGCTTTGCCATTCTCAGACTTGAAGGAATTTGGTTTGCATTTTAAAAGGCCCTGCCTAACTGAGGTGAAGACAACATTTGTAAACTAGCTCTCAAAAAAAGGGGTCTTTTCATTCTCTTGTTTTCACCACAAATTTTAGTCCTGGGAAATTTTTCCCAATAAAAACCATTTGATCAGTATAAGAACTTCTGCCTAAGAGAAACTAAAGCTTTTTAAAAAAAAGGAAAAAAAAAAACCAAACAGGAAAATTCCCAGTCCTCTGTATTCAAGGATGCAATTTCTGCTTTGAGAATCCTACAAGGAAGCGCATCTACGATGCTGAGCTTCTTCCATGGAGAGCTGGATGTTGTACAGAAGGTACACCGATCATGCAGAGCAATTCTATCACCAATATGTTTATATATTTGCTAAAAAACAGAGCAATATGGCAAGCAGTCCTGCAGTATGCTGTGAGTCTGTCTGGGAAAGAAGTCACAGCTGTGAGGGGTTGGGCTTCAAGGAAAGGGCTTCAGCATCATCTTGAAGTCATAGCACACTGAGCATGACTTACCAACATTTTCAGCATTCAGGTGAAAACAGAGAGCAGCAGAACAGAGCGTGAGGGAAACCAAAGGCTTCTGTGAATAGAAACCACAAGTCCTCCATCAGGAAAAACACACAAGGTGAGCTACATAGCAGGCTGATGTCTACTTCAAAAGGCATAGAAAATGTTGTGATAGGAAGCACTGTTCACAGAAAAGTCTGCACAGTCCTCTTCACACTGCTGTGCTCAGCATATCCAGACTAAACTGCAGTGTCCCCCTTGAGTGCATGAACCACAAAAAATAGCTCACGGATAAGTGCATTGTTCAAAATGACTGACGTGGCTGTAAGAGGAGCTAAAGTGTAATGAGGTACCAATTGCAGAATATACTATTTTGGATCAGACTCTTTAACAGAGACTTTTACGCATCCAAAATATCAGCGTGCCTACATAAGCAAACTTTTTCGAACAACTTCATACTTAGTTAATTGCCATCTACCAGCCCTTGATCTCTGTAAGTATTACTTGCCAGGGACTAAGTGTTGGCTGAGTTGGTTAAATGGCAAAGCTCCCATAGAATTCAGCATTCTCAGGATTTTATCCAAATTGTCTTAATATCCATGCATTTTAGACTATTTTTCTTTTATCTTTCAAACTAATTTTTACAAGATAAGTCAATTTTATTTCCTGACAATGCTTGAACCACTGTAAGGTTCTTTGTCTTCTGTGCAGGCTGATGTTCATACACCATCTCAATTTAATATTGTCTGTGAAATCTATGCATTTTCACGCCTTCAGAAGCACCAGAAGTCAAAGGTAAAGTTATTATTGTAAGGTCTACAACATATCATATCTGCACTTCACTAGTAAATTGCAAAGGAACAACTACACTTGTTAAAAACTGGACTTCCAGAATGAAGTAATAAAATAATTTTAGTTTTCAGTTAGGTATAATAGCAGGCTGAGCCGGTCACTGGATCAAGCAGGAAAACAGAACTTTGGTATGCTGAAAAATTGCTATATGAAGAAACTTAATACATACATCTGCTGCTGAAACAAATGACAGTAGCTTCTCTGCAGGCCAAGTCTAGAAAAGCTAATGTTAGCAAGATGTGCAAGACTAAATAACAGGCAACGGGGTCACACATCTTATTAAAATCAGTATTTTAAAAACTGCTTGCTTTAAACATTTACCCTGACATTGTAGATTATCTTTAATACCAAGCCAGCTCGTATTCAGTTGACCTCTATTTGAAGCAGCTAAATTCCAGATATATGATTGATTTTTGGTCTTCTTTATTCAAAGAAAAATATGAAGCAAAAATAAAGCTTCAATATATTTAAAATTTATGCTTGCAGAGACAGACTATGGTGAAATTCAGCCAGCTTCATTTTGTGCTGAACTAGACAAGAAGATCAGGCAAGATATATTTTGAGGGGACCTTCAAAAACAGATAACCTAGATGGTTATAATTAGCAATTTTCCCCCATTTCAACTGTATTTAGTACAACTCACAGTCTCAGGGTTCTTCCTGACTTGATGGCACTATTTAAACTGCTGTTATTGTCTGCAATATCCACCTTAGAGTTAATGCTGTCTTCTTTGTAATTTTTATCATAGTTAATGTGAAAAGAGAAATTTAGGATTCTTGCAGAAATCTGTTGGTTTAGTAATAAGAATTAGTAACATAAAGATACTTTATTTTCAAATTATTAAATGTCAAGTACTGTAATATTTCCCTGTACCCAGAATTTGGACACACGAGAAACCTAAATGAAAAACACAAAAATTATATACCCCTTATAAAAGAGTAGTTGTCCAAAACCTGAAGTTTCTCTAGTTATCAGGCAACAGTACAACAAATGCTTACTCAAATATCCAACCCACAAGAGCAAAAATTGTCAGCCATGACTGGTAACTGAAAGGTCAATTATCTTCCCTTTCCAGACAGTTCAAATGATTCCAGAAAAAAAAAAAAAAAATACCATGACAACAAAAGAAAAGTGAGCAATCTAAAAATCTCAGAATAATACTTTAACAAATTTTTCTTTTTTTTCTCTCTTGGTTACTCTTGAGCTCTTAATTCTTACTAATAAAACTTCAGCAATATCAGCACTAAAGTTTTGTTTTACCTGTCAGCAGATAAGTAAGAGTTTAGGAATGTCTCAGAGTGATTGATGGCAAACTAGCAAAAAAATAGCTAGTACTATAAACCTTATTTACAACATCTAAGAAGAACCTTGAAAAGATAAAACTATGGATTACCTTTGTGTTATTTTCTATACTCATTATAAAATTTGTCACGGGGTCTTTAATTGTCTCATTTTCCATTTTTTATGGTCTTTGTCATGACAATAAGTTTTCACATAATTCGGTGTCTGCTAGATTGCTTCAGAGATGCTGCGTTAGAGATGCTGTAGTGTGATCATGAGCTCTTCAACCCTTGTTCACCTAGTGATAAAATTTGTGAAAGAAGAGCGATAGAAATTTTTATGTCCTCCAAATGAGCAGCCATTCCCTACCTGTTATTTTCACACTTTCTGCCTTCTCTCCCTGGGCTGTCCACTCAAGGACTAGCTAATTAGAGTGCAGAGGAGTCAGACCTGTGTAGGCCCCTTGATGGTGCCAGTGAACCCCACATTTTTCACCCCAGCCTCCAGAAGTCTTGAGATTTCTCATGAACCAAGAGTATCATAAAATAAACCTGTTCTTTTTCTTTTAATGAAATTCAAGCCCTTTAAAGAAAGCTAAAGGAAGGTGAATCATGAAACAACCTAGAAGCTCAGTAAGATGCATTAAACCCATTTTTTCCCCATATATTTTAATTTTTAAGTGAGTTCCGATTTCTTTTTGGGTCTGATTCATTTTTTTATGCCCATGGTTGGCAGTGTGGATGATGATTGAAAAGGGTTGGTGTAAGCTATTCAAAATCTTATCTTCCAGCAAAGACATTTATGGCTCCTGGTGCAGCCTTGGGGAAGCTTCCTTAGAGCCTATCTGGAAAAGCTCATGAAAAATGTTTTCATCCCTCTCCAGCTGGCTCAGTGACTCCATTTCAGCCTAGAAAATTGTGGCTTGGCCTCAATTATTCATATTTGTCACATTTTGCCTACACTACAGCAATGTGATGCTTGAGCATAAAGATTTTAGAATGTAAGTTCAAAAGGTATGCAAAAATATATTACGTATAACTTACATTATACTGATCACAGCAAACATATTCTATGTTTCTGCTGCTCCGTACTGTATTGTTCAGACTTAGGCATACTATAATAGCATGTAAAGCAAAAGAGTGAAGACAGTTTTCCTCTTTGGCACAATTAAATTCCTTCAATAAAAGTAAAAGTTCAATTTTTGGAAGTCTTCAGGCAGTTCCAGAGTCATAAAATAGCATCCACAGAAAGAAGAACCACGACAGATTTCACCTTCTTCCGTCAAATGTGTGTTTATCTCCACTGATGTACTTGTTCTGACACAAAAAAAACCAACCCTAATATACTTAGGAATACATGAATACTATTAAAAACTATTTTAAAACATTTATTTTCCCATTTCATTGACTTCTGAAGATTACAACAAAAGCATTGTATGGCAGTTGTTATTCAGTGCCACCTACTGTGCCTGAATGCACACATGTTGAACCTGGACTAAGAGCTTACAAAAGACAAATTTGCTAATTAATGGCATAGAAGCTCCTTAGGATAGTAACTGGAATGATATTTTGGAATATTTCCCAGTAAATCCAGCTGCTAGGCAGAGATTTTCACTAGGTGACTGGGTTTAGGATTCTGTCAGGCAGATGGTAGGAACAACACAGTAAAGAGAATAAACTGAGCAAAGGTCTCTTTCCCTTACTATTCTGTGTGCCTTCTCCTGTACCTTTGGATTCAAAGTAAATTATGGGAATGGATGCAGCTGTTGTGCAAACCCCACCTCTTTTATGATCACAGTCACAGGAGTACCACAGGATCTGCATCAGCTTCAAAAATCTTACACAGAAGTCAACCTGTGCAAAGATTGCTATGATGCAATGTAATCATTCTTCCCAGAAAAGGAAGAGACACTGATTGAAAGCATAGGTTGCACCCACAGGACAAAATGCTTTACTGTCTGTGGCCAATGAACTTATTAGCTCTTAAGAGAATTTAATTTCCAGAATTTCCACTTCTGAGGAAAAACTGCAAATATAGGATAATAATACAAAGCAACATTTGTATCTCCAGCAAGGAAGCTCATTAGCTCTCAGTTTCATTAGGTAGAATAATAATAAAAATAATAATAATACTTCATAAAAAAGAACAGGTTACAGATACACAGGAAGGGAAGGAGCCAAGTGCCAACCCTGCTTCTACTATGCTGGCTAGTAGTATGACAAGCAGTTAGGTCAGTGTCGAGGAGGGAGTTGAGGTCCAGATTGAGTGGATGGCAGTTAGATATTCAACAGCAAGTATTCAACAGCACCATTCTCAATACTCATTATTTTTATCAATGTAAGGCCATCTTCTAAGGCACTTTAAAAAGAGCATAATGATATATAAGCAAAAGAGCTCCTGTTCTAAATTACAATAAAAAGTGAGCTGTCATAAGAGTCATGGTTACTGAGCAAATAGGCTTTCACAGTATACATGTGTCACTGATATCAATGGGAAACAGAAATGTTCAGTCCTTCCAACAATCAAATCCTCATAGTTAATACTTTGGACTTTATTTTGAAAATGATCATTTGTTTTTCACTCACAATTTCTATTCAATGGTCTTCCTTGACTTCCTCTATTTAATGCATAGGGAGAAGCAAATAAAGTGGCTGCAACATCTATCATAAAGGGATGAAGGTGATGAGAAAATATGTTGTGAACCTTGCTGACAAGATGTTGTCTATTGTACTTCAGGAATGTGGGCTGCAGTATGAGATGTGTAGTCTGATGCACAAAGCTGACTGACAACCTCTGGGAAAGCCTGCCAGGACCTAAGAGGCTGGGTGAGTGTTTTGAGGGGGTATTACTGCGAAGATGTTAAAAAGGAGAAAAACCTATGAGTATAATTCATGAAATTTAAAATAAGCCAAGAATCCACACACTTGGCTGTCTTCCTATTTATGCTGGTGTAAAGAAGCAGAAAGACAGATTGCTATTAACACCGTGTATACAAGATACTGCAATCTGCAGCTGTTGATAGACAGACAGGTACCTGTGGCTATCACCCTGTGCCCAGTGCCCAACACCTGGAGCGTGCCTTGTGTTTGGCGGTGCAATCGAGTTGTACAGCTTGTGGTTCTGCCCAGCACTGGCCTCCAAATCTTTCTGGTGAGATGATGCAGGAGAGTACCGTGTAACAATTGTAAAGCAGTGAAGTGGCCTACCAGGGAACATCTGCAGTTGGGTTTCTTTGCCTGAATAAAGCAGAAACGTAATGATCTTAAATAATTCTCTGTTAATGGGAAGAAAAATGAATGGTATTGGGGTGCTAAACAAAGATCAGGGAATTCCTTCAAAAAGAGGAAGGAAGGGAAGGTTTCTCAGCTTTTGTTCTTATCCTGCAACTCCCAATATTTGCATGCTAAACTTGGATGTTACAAAGGACATAGAAATCCTCAGAATGACAAACAGTAAGGTACATAAATTCTATCTCCCAAGAGCCTACTTTAAGGAAATGTTGCCTTGTCGATTTCTCATTTCATATCATTGCAGAAACTAATCAGTGTCCCCAGATAAAAAGTATCAATCCAGGCCCACTAATAAAACAAGAAAAGAAAATAATAACCTGAAGATAATAAAGTATAAATGCATGTGTACCATTCTTGAGAATTTGAAAGCAAACTGGAAAATATATATATATATTTCTTTTGTTTTAATTTATGCTTAACATTGTTAGGTTTTCTTTTGCAATGTGTATTCAGCAGTAGTTTATCAAACCAGTTATTCATCAAGCAAATCCCTTATCTTGAACACTGCCTCAACTTCTCAGTTCATTATTTTGTTCCCAGAAATAAGGTGGGAGTTTTAGTTCATTGTACACTTCACATTAGCAGCCTTTTACCACACAGTAATAGGTCTGCTTAGTGCTGAATATTTAAGGGGAGGAACAAAACACAAGGAAAATGTATTTAAAATTATACAATGAAGCATTGTTCCCTTAGTGTCATTGAACATAGGCCAACTGTACCATTCAGAGCTCTGACATTTAACTCTGATATTACAGAATGATGTTTTCAAAGAGTCACATGTTTAGTAACTACATCACATTTACAATTGTCTTTGAAGTTTTAATCTCAGTTCATGCTACTAAATCACCATGAAGGTTTATTTTTAACTTGTAACATAAAATGTTTTTTAAAAAATTCAAGGCAACATCTCCAAGTATGAAATATGTCAAACTGAAAGATGCTAATTGTATAACTTCAGTATAGTGATTTTTTAAAATTGTCTTTTTGAATTTTTATGCAAGAGAAAAAAAATATTTCTTGTTTTTTAGTAGTTTTCAGATTTTGTTTTCAAGATTTTCAAAGGGAAGTAGGAATGTTAAGTGTATCTATTGTGAAATATAAATAAGACTAGAACAGATTATATCACTAAGCATAAATTTTTCAATAAAGGTCTGAAAAAAATTACAGTGAAACTATAAAGAGATAGGATAATGTGCTATTATTGAATTGCTAGTACATCCCAATATTTCAGTATTTGGTTTAGCAAACTTGTTTTCCTTAACAACATACACACCTTAGACAAATGAATTTCACTCAGGATTGCTGTGGGATCAGGGTTTGAACAGAGCAAAACCAGTTGCAACCTGCTGTGACAAGAATTACTATGTGTTGCTATGTGAACATGACCACATCTAACACTTCTGTTGAGCTCCTGTAATGTGTAGTCAACAGCACTGAAACTTCTCACATCATATGCTTCCCACTCATTTCTGCCTGGCATTGCTCTTTCTTTTCAACTCTAACCTAATTAAACAGTGTTTACAGTCACCATTGAGAATTTTCTTCTAAATCCACGTCAGACCTCTAAAATTGCTCTCTTGAAACTTCTTTCACAACTTCTTTTCCCCTCTGTTTCCTCCCAAAGTTCAGACTCAACCTTTGTTTATTCCTTAACCACCTTCTTTAAATTATGTCTTCCCTTATTCACCCAAACGCTTTGCCATCCTAGTTCTCTTACTTCTTTAATTGTCTCTCCAGTCTGTTTCTTTTTTTATTCTCTCATTCAGCCTTTAACTTTGGGCATAGAGAAGGGTTATAAGGGTATATGGGCCCCTGCTACCCTGTCATAAAGAAAATCTCACCCAAAAGTGCAAATTCAGTGATGAGGTGTATGTAGTTAAGACACAGTCATGTCTTGCCAGTAAAACTTATTTCCTTCTTTTCAATACCACTTTCTAAATGTCTTTCTGTCATCTCAGTTCAACAGGGCTAAAATACTCTTATTCTTTCTCTGCCACTCCTTTTCTGCTTCTTCAGACAGTACTTCAGTCTATACTCCAAAAATCATACTTATCACTCAGATGAAATTTATACCTAAATTTTGCAGATTTTCTATGCATATCTTCTTTAAGACACAGGGCTTCCCATGTATTCACAGAATTAGGAATTTTTGCCCATGGTGTCATCCTCTCATTCTTTGATTATGGCAATATTTCATGACAAATGCAAGCCTTCCATTTTTCTAGGCTGTTGTTTTGACCATATCACTTTTTATAAATCCCTTCCCTAACTGCATCTTTTATTTTTTTACTTTTACTTTTACTCAGGCCCTTCATGGTCTAGTCCCCATGCTATTGTTTTCCCTCTGCATTTCAGCGAGTCATCTCCAAGCACCAACCAGTGAGCAATGTCCATGCCCATCATTCAGTTGTTGCATTCTCCAGCACTTTTTTACATGCTACCTCTCATGCTTGGGAGCTTTCCATAAACATCCACCTTCAAATTCACTTGCTGCAAGAAAGACCCAACAGCAGTTAGGTTGGTAGTGCTAGTAACACTTCTCATCACACTGATTTACTGTTTCCTTCTACTCCCTCATCTGTCTATATGAACCTGTTGTGCTTTTTTAGTTTTGATTCAGAACTTGCTATATCCTTCATCAAATTTTTGTTCTGATTTTGTCCAGCACCTAGCACAACTAGGACATAGTTCATGACAGTGATTTATAGCAATTCAAATAATAGGGGTAGAACGCAGCTATTTCATGCCTATGAGAAAAAGTTTGAGTTTTATTTCAGACATTATCTATGAGATTATAAACATCCTATTTTCAGATTACAGAACATACATGCTACCAGCTCCTGGGATAGAAAACAAAACTGTCTCTTGATCCAACTTTGTATCTTGATAAGCCATCCTACTTATTAAATTTGTAGGACTGTTAATAAAAGTTTTAAGGTACCAAATGGTGCTGATTGAGATGAGCAAGTATATTGGTCACTGAGGAATGTGCTCAAAGCTCTCCATCTCAGCAGCAGTATTAAGTAACATTGCATTATGTGATACACACTGTTGCAGGGCTGTTTCCACTGAGTTTGGTGGCAAAACAGACTCTACAGAAGTGGTTTTCTCTGAAATAAGCTGTGTTCAAGAGCACCACCTAAAGTAGAATTATCAGATTTATTTCACAGTTGATTAGATCACATTCTCTCAGTGGAAATGAGCATCTGCAGTTCATAATGAAAGTACAAGTTTTTAAATCTCAAAGATGATGACAGGAGTATTCCTTCTCAATCAGCATGTGTAACAGAGCATATGTGGGCCCTTGAGGACCTCAGGAAGCAACTGGCCTCACACAACTGGCAATATAAATGCTGGAAACATGAACCCAGTTATCACATTAAAAAGTGACTCAGTTCAGGAGATAGCAGTAGGTTTGGGTCCAGAAATTTGCTGAAGGTCTCAAAGAGAAGGAGCAGGGTACAACTGTAGGCAAAGAGAGAGTCTTTCTATACGTCCAGAAAAAAACAACCCCAAAGATCTTACTTGTCCCTTTACCATCAGATTTAATGTTTATTTTAACCTAGATTGATCTGTTGTCTTTTTACCACTTTGAAACACAAAATCCAGTGAAGATATGGGCAGCCCTAGTTGGGCAACCCGCAAAAGAGAGCAGCAAATAGAGGACAACACTTATTTGTAAAAAGTGCATCAGGCTACTTTCTTGCTACAAAGAGATCCAACAAGATTAAAGTTAACTGCAGTTTCCCAAACACTTTGATCCAAGCTGCAGCATTAACTTAATGTTTTGTTCCTTTTTGTCTGAAAACTAACAGCAGTTTGCTGATAAAGGATGTACATTAAAAAAAAACACAAATTGCATTCCAAAGTCTTATTAATAATGCAGTTTACTCTGAAATTTGAGGATGTGAACCCTCAGTTTTACTTTGTCTAAGAATACTGTGTATATGAAATAAAATGGTACATTTATGAGGGAGGGTATTTTGCATTTGAATTTTGTAAATAAAAAACCACAAATATGTCAGGCAAGGAAAAGGTTAAAAAAAGTACTCTTACCACAGTATTTTTATTCAAGAGTTTATATCCCTTAGGAAGGTAGACCTAAATAGCTGTAAATCTGACGAAGAAGTTAATTATGAGGGAAAAGGGCCAAAAAGTGAGGAGGAGAAGAAGAAATATCATTGGTTTGACAACGATGGCTGCCAGAAACAGCTTGCAAATCATGGAACTACACGGGGACAAAAAGTTGATTCTAAATTATGGTGAGACTGGGTCTCTAAATCACTGGGGAGCAAAATGATTTCAGTAGACCTTTAATTTTCAGTTATTGAAAGTCAACATTGTGGCAAGTAGCTGCAATGTTTTACAGCAGACCATCATGAAAGTATTTTATTCTTCATTTCCCAAATATGTATGAAATTTTCAAACACAGGTGAAAATCAATCATCTCACCAATCATACGAAAAGCAGCTCCCTTCCTAAGTGAGGTATGGATTTGCAGGACAATGAAGGAGATGCACAAAGTCAGCTGCACTTATATTGTACTTCCTTTATCCAGGCACTCACAAGTGCCTGACTAGTCACCAAACTGGGTTACTTTAGCAAAGCCAGCAGCAGAATGGTAAGAAAGGAACACTCATTAAAAGAAACAACGTCTTTCATGCCCCAGGTCCCCCTTGCCAATGTCACTTTCTGAAGACAGCATCTTCTTCTTGATCAGGTAACTGGGGACTTTTGCACCAAAACAACCAATAGCAACCTGATAAACTTTCTGCAGCACCTCACAGGACAAAATTCTTTCTGCTTTCCACTTTCTCTCTGGACATACAGATTCCTACCTAGAACTAGGTCTCTAGTCCCCAAAACAGTAATAAATGCTAAGCACAAGGGTAAGAATAAAGTTCTGCTTCTTTTGAGAGCTTAAGCAAATGTCTCAGATTTGTGAGTATTTGCTGTTTGGAACATAAAATCATTTCCTGAGAATAAACCCCCACCTTTTACAAGATTACCCTTGCATGTCCAACCAGCTGAAGATGGCAATGCTATCCACCTTCAAGATTCAGCTTTGGCCTAGAGATAATGGATGTCTTTCTGCTAGTGAATAAACTGGGGCCAACACAAAACCTCAAACTTCTCCCTATGATTTTCCATACTGTCTGTTACCATATTCCCTGGCTCTGTCCAGACTCTAACAAGGGTTGATCTCAAGGATAACACATAGGAAGAGCATTTACAAGGAAGCATTTCCAGTATTATTTTGGATATAGTCACCCTTTCTTAGAGGCAGAGAAGAAAGAAGATGCCAAATGGCTTTAGCCTTTTGGGATGTTTCAAATACTATGAGAACTAAAAGTTGGAATTAGGTGCTGAATCTAACCTGCCAAAATGTCCCTGGCTTGCTCTAGAACAATTTCTCAAGCCAAACTGAAAGCTAAGCCTTTGTATTTGCTTAGTCCTTGACCAGATTTTTTGGCCAGATTGGCATGACAATGCCAGCGGAGCATTTTGGAGTCATGTATACTGTCCAGATTGTAAAAAAGTGACCTTCAAATGCCTTTGATCAACTTTAATGCAAAAACAATTCCTAGTTACTATGAGATTGGACTAAATTTTGACTTGTAACTAGAGCTGTGCAAATTATTTTGGCTTAATTGGTTCAGGTTGCAATTTTTCATTTCTTAACTCTCTCTCTTTTAACTTCTTCTTTTCTTTTTTTTTAATATAAACAAATTCTTATTCCAAAGATCTGAAATGTAAAAATGAGAGATAATGAAAATAGTAAAAATTTATTTTTACTCATTCACCAAATTCGGAAATAGTTTTTTGTTTTCCTCAGAGAATTTATTATTGCCAAAAATGATTTTGTTTGACTTTTGTGTATTTCCACAGGTAATGTCTCCTTTTTTCCCTGAATTATAATTCTACTCATAATTCTCAGGCACTTTCAATGTCATGGGCTTGATTTCTTTACATTACTTCTCTCAGTTACACCATCTTTACATTTATATATACTTATATATAACCTACAAAGAATCAGACAATACAGATCTTTTAGATAGCAAAATAGAGAAGAAAAAATTTCAGAAGATTAAGCCTGCGTGCAAAAACTCGGGACAGGTTGGCAGAAATCTCTGAACACAGAAATGACCTTTCTTCTCCAAAATGTATATAGGAAACTCAAGTCAGGAGAGCTCATTTTCACAATCTGTAGTACATGTTTTTCCTAGCAACCAAATCAGGCTGGTAATGTCCATTAAAAGGCACAGGATAAACTTTTGTCCTGTTTTAACTCGAACTACAGGGATCTAAAGCCACTTTTTAATTCTTTTCTTTCCCAAATGAAAGACCAAGAAAATACACAAAAGGAATTTGGTGAACAAAAAGATTAAAAATGACTGAGATATCCAAAAGCAAAATATGGCAAAACTTATTATGATCTACTAATTCCCTTCTATTAACTGAAACTTTACAGTGCTTTAATTCCTTCCCTACTTTACTTAAAAACATGAAGAGTGTTGACCTTAACTAGATCACATTCTTTGAGACTCTAAATCCCTCCACCGGATGTAAGGACTCTTCAAAGGGGATAACCCTAATGCAAAATGAGGTTAATCTGGATCCAGTTCAAGGGAATGAGCCAAGCATGATTAGCGCCATAAGGCTGCATCTACAGAACATCTTGTACAATCAGTATTCAAAATATTAAGTCAGGAAGACACAATGTGTACAAGAAAATACAAGCGCAGTGATTTTAGGAAGGCTGACATTGATGGGAATTAAGTACTACAGAACATATTGATTCAAATTTCATAACAGTGTTATAGATATACATAATAAAATTTCATAGGTTAAATTTACTTCCCCAGATTTGGAAATACCTAAAAAAGCCACAAAAAAAATAGGAGAGATGAATTAGTCACCAAGAATGCTGAAAGGCAGAGGTTCTTAACACTTTCTTCACCTCTGTCTTTACCAGTAACATTGGGCCGTAGGCTTTGGCAACAAAAATCCAGGTTGACACACAGACCCTGTCAGTGAAAGAAGAGTTGGTATGTGAACTATTACAAGAGCTTGACCCTTACAAATCGATGGGCCCTGACAATACTCACCCAAGGATGTTAAGAGAGCTGGCTGATGTCATTGCAAGGATGCTCTCCATAATCTTTGAGATATCATGGACATTGAAGGACATCCCAGAAGACTAGAAGAAGGCTACTTTCACCCCAATCTGCAAGAAGGCTTGAAAGGAAGACCCAGGAAATGATAGGCCCATCAGTCTTACTTCAGTCCCTCGGAAAGTTATGGAACAAATCTTCCTGGGGGCTATCTCAAGTCAAATGAAGCATGTGACTGGGAAAAGCCAGCATGGAATCACCAAGGGCAAGTTGTGCTTGACAAACCTGAGTGCCTTCTACAACAAAGTAACCTGCTCGGTTGATGTGGGGTGAGTGGTGGACATTGTCTGCTTGGATTTCCTCAAAGCTTTCAATATGGTTTCCCATAGCCATCTCCTAGAGAAACTGATGCTCTCTGGTCTAACCAAGTGGTTTGTGTGGTGAGTGAGGATCTGGCTGACAGTTCACACCCAGAGGGTGGTGCTAAATAGCAACTTTTCAAACTGGGAATCTGTCACAAATAGAGTCCCCCCAGGGATCAATACTGGGCCTAATGCTGTTTAATATCTTCATAAGTGATCTGAATGATAGGATTGGGTGTACCCTGAGGAAGTCTGCCAGTGATACCTAACTAAGAGGGAAAGTGAACACTTTGGAAGGGAGAGCCACCTGCAGGAAGACCTGGATAGGCTGGAAGAGTGGTCTTATGAATTTTAAAAAAGGCAAATGTAAGGTCTTGCACCTGAGAAAACGTAATCCAGGAGTCCAGCACAGGCTGGGATCTACCTGTCCGGGGAACAGCTCTGTGGAAAGGGACCTGGGTGTCCTGGTGGACAACAAGCTCAATATGAATGACTGGTGTGCTACTGTAGCAAAGAAAGCCAAAAGGATGCTGGGATGCATCAGCAAGGGCATCATCAGCAAAGATAAAGAAGTCATTATTAAAACAAGTCACAGGCTGCCTAAAGAAGTTATTAATGTTCCCTCCCTGGAAGTGTTTAAGGCCAGGTTGGATGAGGCTTTAAGCAACTTGGTCTAGTGGAAGGTGTCCCTGCCATGGCAGGGAGTTTAGAACTAGGTGATCTTTAAGGTCCCTTCCAACCCAAACCATTCTATGATTCTATGATTATCCCACTCTACTCAGCATTTGTCAGGCCATATCTGGAATATCATATTCAGTTTTGGTCCCCAGTGTGAAAAAAAGATGTGGACAGGCTGGAGAGGGTCCAGAGAAGGGCCACAAAGATGATCAAAGGACTAAGAAGCCCGACACATGAAGAAAGGCTGAGAGAACTGGGTTTGTTAAACTTTGAGAAAAGAAAGCTTAGGAGTGACCTCATCACCATGTTCCAGTACTTAAAAGGTGGCTACAGAGAAGATTAAATCTCTCCGGAGATTCCAACTGGATACAAGAGTAAAATTTTCACAATTAGAACAATCAGCCATTGGAATACTCTCCGCAGGGAAGTGGTGGGTTCCCGATTTTGGACACTTAAAATTCGGCCGGACACAGTGCCAGGTCATCTTGTCTAGTCCATGCTTTTGCCAAGAAAGGTTGGACTAGACAATCCCTGAGGTCCCTTCAACTTGGTATTCTATGATTCTATAAAAAAAAAAAGTAACAAAATTTAAAAAATATATTTTTTGCCATAATCCACTATCAGATTTTAATTTATTACAACTATTTTTAATTAATTAATTGGTGCACTTGCTGCCTGGATGCTGAAGTGGTGAGTATGATATAAATAGAGTTGTAAAACTTTGCATGTGTTCTTGGTAGGATTTAGCATAAATATTATCATTTGCAAGAAGCTATAGTTGAAGAGCTTGACATTTGTTCTAGTTCACTGTGATGTTCAATGGGTCAAAAATCAAAGAACATTATTTCTGAGTATGTGCCAAACTTATCTAGTAGGAAACTGACCTTTTAACTAAAATTATTTCTGAAATATTTGAGAATTAAAAAAAAAAAAAAGCTATGTGACTGGCAATTAAAACAACAACTCAGCAACACAGAGTTACTGACAAAAAGAAAAAGCTGGAAGGGAAGTCAAAGTATTAAGTGCCTCATGCCATTTATAGAAAAAGTTTAGTGTGACATAGATAGAAAAGGACATCTAACAGTGAGTAGTCAATAGAGCTGACCTCCCAAGAATGAGTGGCTGCATACACCCCTCAGAAGCAAATGGGTAGGAATGGACTTCTGCTTCAGCAAGAGCCACCAACAAGTCTTTGGGAAGGATACTTCTCACCTAGCTTTGGCAATTGGACATTTAGGCTCTATCCATAATCTGTGCACGGAGAGAAGTAGCTCCAGACAACAATTCATATGCTCAGACACCTGCAGCATGTGGACTGACATTCCCTGATAAAGTTTTCTCCATGGACTGTGGAGGCAGTCAACATTGCTAGCTGAGACTGTGCAAGTTAGCTGGGAGAGTCTCGGACTCTGCCAATTCCAATTTATGACATTTTTGCCCTTTCCTCTCTGCTTTCTACCAGATAGAAATGTTACCCACATACAGCTTGCAGCCATGCTTTATTTTCTTATCATCTACCATTTCTGGCCTTTACCAGTAGCTGCTGTAATGTATGCAAATGACAATCTGTATATGGAAGTTACCAGAACCTGCACCTTTATGTATTTTCCTCCACTTTTTACTAAATGATGATATGTCAACATATATATTTCCACAAAGCAAACCTATTAAAAATTAACATTGTTTTACCTTCTGAATGAAAATATTTAAATGTTTAAATAGGCAGTGAAATTAAGTTCAACATTTATACTAAGATGTTTTTAATGCTTCAAAGACAAACAATCATAATAAAAAATGTTCTTGTTTAATCTACAAAATAAGTACATTTGATTTTAATTATCTGGATAATGACCAAGCCAGTACATCAGGCACATCCCTTCCAAGAGATAATGAAAGGCACAGAGGAGCAAACAATATCCCTGAGAACAGACCAACACATTCTGACTCTAAAGATGACTCCAGTAATGAAAATCTGTCTTTTGCAAATGACTCATCTTCTGAGGACTGCACTGAAGATGTTGAAAATCAGGATGATGCATGTGAAAATAAAATTATCAATATGAAGATGAGTAACAGCAGTCTATCACTGAAGAGCTGTTTGATAATAATGAAATTCAGGAAACAGCTAGTGGTACAGAAACAAATGAAAGCAGAGGAAATGTCAATGATTATAGTGAATCAGTAACTATTTCTTTAAATGCAAGAGGAAGAGATAGCAGACAGTGAGGAAATACACTAGACAATGATGTTCCTGACTCAGTAATGAACTGAGAGGACTAAAAAGGTTAGATTAGAAAGAAGAAAGAAAAAAAAAAGAAAAAAAAATAAATAAACTTTGCTGATGAACTAAGACTGTTAACACACTGCATTCAGATCTAAGCAGCAATTTAGTGGCATTATTACTATACTCAGATCCTGAGAGAGGCTGAAAAGGATGAATCAATGGGAGGTATAGGTGCTTAGGTTCTTCTGGGATTTGACTCTTCCTCTTCCCTGAAATTAAGACTCATATTGACTATACAGGGAAATAATCTTCTGTTTATGTTAATCTTCACATTAGCTGATGATACTACCAGCAATTCTGATGAAAATGTACCTGATGTAACACCACCACAGGAAACTAATGATCATAATGAATCCACTTGCTGCTGAAGTACAAGGATGCAAGCACCTACATCAGTTTAAAAAAAAACAAACAAGAAAACAAACAAACAAAACCTAAAACAAGATTTTTTTTAACCCAAACAAGTGTTTCCATTATCAGTATCTTCTTGCTTGATACATTTACATGTAGTCCTTTTTTTCCTCTTTAAATACATTTTCCATACATATTTTTTTTAAATTCAGCTGTTTCTACCCCTCATTGTCATACCTCCACAGAGATTTCAAAATACTTTCAGTTTCTACTAGCTCTGTCTAATTGTCTTTGTGCGATGGCTGATTAATCTCTTTCTTTCCTTTTCATCTAAAGATAATCAGTGGTTAACTGGTATATAATATCAGTTCCTGAAGCAGCTAACGTTCTGTCAGACTTATTTTTGGAAGTTTGTAAACTGACCATAAATTATCACCTTCAACTGATTTTTAACTGGAATATTTACAATATTTTGTTAAAGAATTTTAAGAAACAAAATAACACAAAAATGTAACTGAACTTTTGACCAAAAGTGTCCTGTGTAATCTCATAGGAAGTGTTGCATTTTCTCTCTAGGCTTACTCATGGTGTTGAAGTGTTGGGCCATATTTTAATTTTTATACAAAAGGACAAAAATCAAACAAAAAAGGAAATATTCTTTAACATAACACACAACTAAATTGTGCAACTCATGTTGGATATTGTAGAAGCCACATCAAAACAAAGCCACATTAAAACAAGATAGTTTTAAAAGCAATCACATAAAATCATGGAAGAAAAGTGGTTTAGAACTGTTAGACATTAACATTGCAGATAGAACCACCAACTCAATACGTAACACCCATGTAGAACACTGTGCCAATGACTATCTAATGACATGTATTGAAACTGCATAGATATCAAAGAGAATTTGGTCTTGTTGTAAAGTAAGAATTTTATCCCTAAGTGGAAAGAGGTAGATCAGCATTTTTTTTTGAGAGGAAAAAGAAGAGCTTTAGACTTTAACACATTTTAGATATGACAGTCAATGGTGGGTCTCGATGTAAGCAGGTAATGAACTAACAGTTAAGAGGGTCAAGAAAGTCCAGAATGTGCTGAAGTTGCAACTGAGGATGTATACAACAGTGATTGAAGCAGCAAAGACATTTAGGGAACCAACTTAGAAGTTAAATCTATGGAGATGATCAAAAAAAGTGGAGGTGATGTTACAGCTGTAGGTGTAAACAATGTCACTGGACATAAAAGAGATATAATGTGAGTGGAGGAATGAAAAGTCACTAAGCAGCTGCAAATGTAGCATTCAACAGGTTTATACATGGAGAAGGGAGATAGATGTTTATTGGGAGAGTTGTACAGGTTTTTGATTTCAGAAACTATTACTCTTTTCCAGTAAGATAAGGATAATTGAAAATAATGGAAATGGCTAGTAGATGCCACATGGAAATTTCAAGAAAATGCTGAGAATCTAAGGATGACAACATGTTGGTAAGGCCAAGACCAAAGATCCTATAAATTTGGAATATGAACAGGTCATAAAATAAGAGAGAAAATAGGTAAGAAATATTGCTAGAATAAAAATTAAAAAAAAATTAAAATGGAGATCCTGGCAAACACTTTTTTGTTGTTTTTTGGGGGGTTTTGGGGGGTTTTTTTTTTGGTGGGCTACTATAGAAACAGATAGGTGTGGCACAAAGGCAAAACAAGAAATATGAAACCTATGATGAAAGAAACTGACTGCTTTCGTTCGTTCCCTCCCTCCATATACTGCGAAGATTTATGAGATAACTATCAACTTCTTTACTCTGTTGTCTGAAGTTCTGTGGGAGGAAAAAATACATGACAAATTACTTTTTTCCTTTACCTTGAAAATATCAAGGAGCAAAAAGAGTCAGGCAGAAACTCACAGTTAAAATTTTCAAAACCTTTATGCATCAAATGAGATTGAGAAAATTACAGATCCAGTGTTTCCAGAGAAGCAAACAGTTGGAGGAAATAAAAAAAAAAAAAAGGAAGAAGAAAAAGAAGATAGAGACTTCTACACCCATGTACAGCAAAAACAATGATGTAAACGGATGCTATCTGATTACTATGTTGTGAAATGTATTATATTTCAGAGTATTATCTGTACCATAATTCAGGTCAAAGAACACATTTAAGGTATGTTCTATGATTCTTGGGCAAACTTAGATGAATAAAGAATGAGCTGAGTAGTTTTTGATACCACAGATGTGTAAAAATCAAAGGAAAAGAGCTTCTATTCACTCCTTTGAGCTTTCAGAATGCCTCTAGGTCTTTCCATTAGAAGACAGAAGTCCCTTAGAAGGATCAGAAAACAATATTCCATTGGGAGCAATTTGATATCTGTAATACAGTTGCCCTTTTTTAAAAAAACAACTTTACTGATGAACAAATTTAATGCAAAAATGCCTAAGATAAAAAGAGCATTTTAGATCTCAGCTTTACAAAGTCAAGCACACAAGAAGTGTGTTTTATTTGAAATGATGCAAATTATCTTACATTATCTAACCATCTTGGCTACGTAACCAAGAACTCCAAGGGCTTGTCTGGATATTACAGAGGTAAGAAAGAACAGAAGAATTACAGAATCACAGAATCACAGAATATTAGGGATTGGAAGGGACCTCGAAAGATCATCTAGTCCAATCCCCCTGCCGGAGCAGGAACACCTAGATGAGTTCGCACAGGAAGGCGTCCAGGCGGGTCTTGAATGTCTCCAGAGAAGGAGACTCCACAACCCCCCTGGGCAGCCTGTTCCAGTGCTCTGTCACCCTTACTGTAAAGAAGTTCTTTCTCAAATTTAAGCGGAACCTCCTGTGTTCCAGCTTACACCCATTGCCCCAATTGCCAATGCTACTCCACAGTTTTACAGAATACAAGCAGGCAAAAAATATTCAGGACACTGTTAAATGCTGCTATTTAAACTAAGTCCTCTTGCACATACAGAAGTCTCATGCAACCAATATACGTATCAGGAAAGAGGTTCAGTATTATTAATGCAGCACCCTGTTTTCAGGAGCACAGGACTAGAAGGGAACAGGTAGGTCACTATGTCTGAGTGCCTGCAGTTGTGGGCAGTAGATGTTGAGTTCAAGGGGGTCTGTCAAGCATCTGCTCCAAAAGCACCACACCCAACAGGTCACATAACAGTTCCTTTCCCCATGTTATAAATTGTAAACATGCAATGTTGACATGCAATCAAAGCTGTTATGTGTCTGAGAAGAAGATGAGAACCATCAGAGTTCTAGGTCTCTCCAAACAGTAGGGACATAGCTAATTTAACTACCTGCATGCTCACAGAAAATTGGCCATGAAACTTGTTACAGAAAACCTGTCTCTCCCTGAAATGTTGTTCCTAAGAGAAAAAAAAAGTCTATTGTTGTTCTTGAATCCAGTGGTTGGTTTAGCCTTAAAAATTTAAACAAGGCACATGGTCCAAGTACATGAAATATTTTAAAGACCTTATAAGAACAAGCACACTCTGCTCTATAGCTAAGGTAGAATTTTAGAAAGCATTTAAAATATAAATTTTAAAGTTTAAAATTTTAAAAACTCTCACTGTAGTAAGATACTGTTATTGCTTAACACCTGTTGCGCAGGTATCCAAGATGACTCTCTTCAGCAAAAAGAAAGACCCTGCTGACATAACATTATTACTATCTCATGCTCTTCTTTACTTTCTGTCCTTTCCTCCACAACAGTGGGATCATTTTTCTGTTCTGAGATGTAAGAAGCAGCCTTCTGAAGGTACTTTGCTGAGAACAGCTGATTCAACATTACAGCTTTGTCTCTTCAGGTTTGGTACTGTTAAAAGGATTTATTTTGCTATCTAAAAATTATATTTCTCACCTGAAAAGCATCTTCTCATTAATTGTAAAGAGGAAAAGCACATTTAGAGGGTAAGTCACCCTAAAATGAATGCATAGGACAGCTAGGGAAGGCGATTCTTTGAAAGCAATCTTTATGAGTACCAAATTCCTGGCAGTCTACTGAGTAGTGCTGGATGCCAGGGTCTGGCTGGTCATTTCCAAATTTGAAGGAGTGGGGAGGAGAGGAAAGTGATTCATCATTTCCCTCTGTCATATGTTTTATTCACAAACGCATGTACACATGTGTAAACACAAACACAGAGGGTAGCTAATTGCACGTAGCAAATACAAGACTGTGAACAACTTTGACCATAATTTTTCAGCAAATACATTACTGGGGGGAGACAAGAAGAATCATTATAACTACATTTAATTGAAATTAACACCTGACTCTAGAACACCTGTGAAACTCTATGCGGCCCTCTGAACACCAGTGAGACACCATTTACCATGATAAGCCACCTTCCTCTTTCCTTACCTAACACAGCTAAAGCTGCGCTGCCTCTCCTGTCATGGCCTAAGACCAGTGATTGCTTTCAGTGTTGTTAGAAAAACAAATCTTGACAAATATAGGTAACCTCCAGCATTCCCAGCTCCAGCACCGAGTGTTGGATGGGCACAGAGAGTGGGTAGGTGCTGTTCTGGGATAAGAGCAGGTAAAAAGCCATTAAAAACATTTTGCTCTTCCCTCTACTTTTTTTTCTTTTCTTTTCCTTTCTTTCTCTCCACAGTTCAAATTTGAAGTTTGGTATCAATGGCCAAGAGGCTGAATCCGAAAGCCTTAGCACAGCTCACTAGTTTAACTGCTACCATCAATTTCACTGAAGATAGGAAGGGAAACAGGAATTTCCCCTTGGAAGTCTTGTTTTAGTGATCCTGCCACAACAGCACTTCAAAGCAAAGCTGTTCCTTCCCCTCCCAGGTCAGCTTCCACCCTCAGCAGGTCTACAGAGCAGCTGGACTCATTGAAGCCCAAACAGCACAGGAAACGGCACAAAGAACTAAATGAAGTAAAGCATTCCATTTATTTATTTTGATGTATGAATTAAATAACATTGTGTCATAAATCTGGTAACAAATCCTGGCCACATCAGAAAAAGAAACCAGCAAACATTTCCGATGGAAAATTGAAAGTCTTTTTAGTTCTTTAGGTAATAGTTTTTCTTTGTCAAACCTCATCCCAAAATCTGCTTTACAACAGGCTGATTTAGATCAAGGCAAAACTACAAAGAGGAAAATCCCTATGGAGAAGAGCTCAAATCCTTTTTAAAACAATTGGGTTCCAAAGTTGGACAATAGGCTAACAAAAGGATGCTACCTCTTTAAACAGAAGTTTTAACTCATCCGTCTCTAATTATTCATGTAAATTAAATTCTACAAGTGAAGAAAAATTCATAAAAGTCGTACTTATTCATCTCAGAGGGAGATTTGGCATATGAATAGTGCCCATAACCTCAGAAGGTGAAATGTAGAAAATATCACAGGCAACTCCCACCTCGAGTTAACTGAACCAAAAAAGGGAGAATCCTGATGTGAAGGAGACTTGAAGGAGATCCTCCCTAATCGCTTCTTAATAGACTCACAGCCCTGACACAGGAAACAAATCAGGATTTCTAAGGACATGTAATTGTTAATCACTTGCATTCACCATCAAATTCAGTAAGAACTTAGACGCACAATGAACTTCATCACGTTGAAAAATAAGGCTTATTGCTAAGGGTATTCACAGGCTTCTGTAACATACTAAAGCAAAAGCCCCAGCCATGACAATTCCATTGTACTTCCATGGTTATTTATTTGCCTCCACTGAACACCAGGCAGAGGAAATCTTTATCAGTTGTAATCAATATATTTCATAAGCAATTTTTTTTCTGTAGGATTTAGCAATACTAGATTTATAGCTCTAACCTGTTCAAAATAGTTATTAGACTTTCAGAAGATGAAACAGACTGAGCTTCTCTGGGAAAAGAAAAAAGACCATAAGAAACAAATTGAATTAAGAGCTCTTAGCACACCACCATACTCTATATTAATGAACATTGTATTAGAATGGTGTTGCAACTTGGAAAACCAAAAATTAATATTTTTTCATATGTGTGGTCCTAGAAAAAGCACATGAGATTTGCAAACAGGGTAGTAGAAATCAGCTAGAAGGTCTGTGGAATAAACCACATAATTTGACACAAAAATGGTTAAAGGAATGATGAAAACTATATTAAGGATAATCAGGTAGGTGTTTATTCAGTGCCAAACCAGCAGATCCATACATACCACCTTTTCATTAAACCTTCCTGTCCAGAGGCATGAAAGAATACCACACTGAGGTTTTCTCTGCCCAGAAAAGCTACACTCACAGAAGTGGTGCAACCCCTGGTGAGGTGTCCAGATCATATGGTTGTTTTATTTCTACTAAGACTTTCCAGTGAAAATAGACCTTATGCTGACAAAAGAGTGCTTGACTTAGTAACACTTCTTAAGCCAACTCTTCAAATAGGAGCTCTAATAGTGAATGCAAGTTTGTTTGGTTTTTTTTTTCCTTTGGTGTTGTCACTGTCTCTATACCTCTGTCAAAATGGAAATACTGCAAAAAGTAAAATCACATTCTGGCCAGCACAAAATACAAGCCAAAATTTCTAGTATAGCCCTCACCCTAGCATGAATGCAATTGGAATATATATCTGTGTGCATGTTTATACCAGCACATATTCACTCCTTGCAGAATGAGAAGAGATTACCCTGGTACAGAACTTTCACATAAATATATATACCTTCTGTACACATATGCATATAAACACACACATTTACCATATGTGTATAAGTAACTGTACCTATAGTTAAATTGCATCAGTATAAGTATATTAGCACAAAATAAAGATGACCACTCCACCAGGTAACAGAGCAACACAGATTTCGAGTGGAAGCAGAGCCCGTACAATACCAGAATTACAATGTTGGGCTGAGATGAAAGTTCACAGAAACAGCTTTACCCTGTAATTGGGCCAGTTACAGGTTCCCCTTCAGTGAGTTTCCTGACAGGAGCCCCTATCCTCAGAAGGTTTGCTGCTTACAATTGCCGGCTTCAGCCTCTCCCTGCATCTAATTGCCGGCTTTCTTCTGTTGCAGATGGAAAGGCTGATTGCCAGGTGTGAGGGTTGGGAAGGATTTTTCCCATACCAACAAACTGCTCTGGGTAGTTTGGGGTTTTTTTCTTCCTTCTACTCAGCATCCAGCAGGCCTAGTTTTGTTGGTATTTAAATAAGCATTCCTGCAACCTTGGGCAGCTCTGCTGTGTGAGGACGTTGGAAGGGCCCCAAGGGCTCTGTAACCAGGTAGGACAGCAGCAGGGGAATCCTGAACATATATATATATATATATATACACACTGCACACACTGCAGGACAGGGAATATGTTTCTGCACCTTAAATGGTTCATGTGTCTCTGGTCCCAGCACAGTCCCTTGTGACAGATCAGAGGAAGCATGGTTGTTACTATATACCACATTAGAAGTTATTACTCCCAGGTGAGATCCAACTTTGCCAGCAACATTAACTGGTTTTACTCCAGGGAGATTAACAGCTGTCAAATACAGCCAGAGCATCCTCAATTAGCCAAGCAGCACGTTTCTTACCAGGTACATACTCTGGGTTGAACCTGCTCACAGAGCTGCGCCTTAATAACACTTTTCTTTTGGAATTGCAGGAGATATTGAAGGTTTTCCTGTGACATTGCTATTCTGAACTCATTTCTGTAAGGTTTATTTATTTTTTCTGTTCCACAGAGCTGTGAGGTATAATTCCATACAAAGACAGGGAGGTTGTGCAGGAGCATAACCCACCTTGTGTAGTCTGGGTGCTTGCTATTCTTTGGAGTCTAGCAGAAACTTGTACAAAATCCTCAAAATATTACTAGTGAAATGCTGAAATTCCTCTCCCTATGATTGATATATTTAACAGGCTCTCCCAAATTCATTCAGAGTTGGGCTCAACATATCCAGCGGTATCAAAATTAATGTGACGTACTTTCCCAACACAGAGATAAGCAATATTTCTGAGGGGTCAGCAAGGTAGAAAAGAATTTTCTACCAGTAAAATATTAAATTATGTCTGTATCCATAGTTAAATTGCATCAGTTGCAACATACAGTTAACCACAAAACTTCACAAAATTTTCTCCAGCTGTACATCTTAAGTTTCTATTGCATGGATTTATTCTAGTATAGTTAGAAGAAAGATCAAAACTGGCCTTACAGCTCAAAGCTAGTTACAAATTTAACTGTGAAGAGACTAGTGTCTCTTCATAATTAGCCTATCAAACAGGGAATGTATTTGTCAGCCAGTGAATGCATATACAATTATGCAGCAATGTTTAAAGGAGTAAAGGAATAAATATGATCAAAGAGCATCCAAGAATTAAGGAAATATCATTTTAATCTCTGAAAATTGCACTACTCATCAAATGCATGACAAATAGAATAAATAACAGACAAATTTTATTTATAAAGTTTGAATACCACCTAGGGGTTATGGTGACATCATGCAGCAAAAAATAATTTAAGATTAAATTTCATCTTCAAATTTTAACAGTTTTTATTTTCTGTACTGTGAAAAATACATTTAAATGTATCTCAAAACCATGTCTTTCACAGACCCACAGCTCATGTCTGTGTTTTTTGTGAACTGTGCAAATCCCAGAGACCAGTTTTCTAAACTGTTGAAGGAAGCCATAACCTATCCTTGTAATTAGAATTACTTGGTTGCCTCCACACTCCATGCATATTTTTGGTTGATCTTAAAACTATAGTTATTCTTCCTTATTGCTGAAACTTAGCTAGTTAATAGAGTTCCTTCCAGACTTTTTAGGTGCATGTAAAACACGGTAATAGTGTGAGTGATTTCTGTTCTGTGTTTGATCATAGAGGGTAAGCAGTTCTCAAACCTCCCAGTCCTCATCTGCTCTAAATGCTCATACCTCTGCACAGGTAAGATAAGCTGGGGCATTCTCCATGGGCCTGTTTCCTTACAGCTGCACTGGTTCCTGGCTCAGGCCACACAGTATCAGCCTCTAACAGCTCACACAGATATGAAAGAGTCCCACAGCGATTATCCTTGCTATCAGAAGTTTGGATCTTAAGTTGTTTGGTTGTGTTACATCAACCACAGTGTATTTACACCAGCCAGATACCAAAGTGTTTGGGTATTCTTTTGAGTCATGGAAATCTAGAAAGAGGGAAATCCTCGATGCAGTCCAGTTCAGAAGCAAAAACATTGGCACACTCTTTACATTTGTTATTCATGTTAAAGCAAAACAACCAGCAGGCAAAAAGCAAGTCTGGACTTTGCTTCCTTTTTCTATTTCATGCTAAAATTAAGATGTGTCTGTCACCTGTCCCTACTCATGCTGTATGTGGGATGAATGAGCTTAAAATCTGTTTTGTGCTGCACCTTTCTAGGTGTCAGTATGAACACACTGCTGTCTTTGAGAAAGAAAGTCCTTGCAGGAAGAAGGGACAATGTAGACAGGACAATAGGATGGGGACAGTGCAGCTTCTGCATGGTGACATTAACACATAATGCAATTTATGGACCTAAAGTCCTGTCCTTGCATATTCTGTGTGAAGCTATGGTGCAGCAAGACTGCACATAAACATTCATATAAATAAAAGTCTGCCATTTAAAAAAAAAAAAAGATGTTGACAAATTTTCATGTAAGAGATGTCTGCCCCTCCTAACTAATGCAGCCCTGCAACAGGACCCCAACTCAGCTAGAACCTTTCAGGTGTATCTTCATAAGCTCTTTTCTTCCAGCTCAAACAAAAAAAAAACCAAATGTTTTTTAAATTCCAAACCTAGGCTCTATTGGCTTTTTTGAAATAAAAGCACTGAAAATGACAGAGAATAGAAATGAAAGGGTTGATAAACCGCTATCCTCCTTGCCCACTGGCAGGATGCATTATTTCCTTCAGGCCTGTACTTTGTCCAACAGCCTTTCTATTGCAGCAAGCTCTGTGTGTCTTCCCAGGTCCTTGGGAGAAATCTGGAGGGGTTTCCTCACTTCAGTGCTCTGGCTGCCTGTCAACTTCCTGCTCTCCTCGGGCACTCGCCATCCCCAGCACCCCTCAGGCTCCCTCCCCACAGTGCTTCTCACTCTGCCTGCCTGCGGCAGCACCTGGAAAAGTTTACCCATGACTTGCTCCTGAGGGTGAGCCAAGCTCTCCCTTTTCTTTACATGGTTTCCTATAATTCCTGTGCATCCACTAAAATAAAGGAAAAAGGTGCCTTCTTTTTGTCTGCCTTTCTTGGCTACCTCTTTAGATGGAAGATGACATACATTGATGAAAAACTAGCAAGCAAACGCATAAACCAGATGCCATCTATCACAGGTCTCCCTATCCTCAAGTAACTGACAACTCAGCTTTATTCCCTCTCCTGCCCTGTAGCTCACGGCGTGTCTCAAAGCTCACTGAAAACAGGTATTGATCCAAGGATAGAGCCTTTTGAGCAGCTCTGTGCCATCATTTTTCCTGAGGATCTGAAAATATAGAAAGGCTGGGTCAGCTCAGAAGGAGCCTAGACTTAAGTGGGACACAGGAGCGGCAGTGTCTGCCCTAACTGAATACACCCAGGACACACTCTCTCTGCAGACCCACTGCCATGAAACATTTGCTCTCTGCAAAGGTATATTTTTTATTGCTCAGCCACTCTCAACTAGATTAAGGTATTTTTATTACCTTCATCAACTTGGTATCTGTCGCTTTCAATTATACGGACTCATATTTAAGAATAATGCTAATTATTTGAATACGTTTGCTGTAAATCTAGCCTATGCTAACAGTTATAATGCAAATTATTTGTGACCTGAATCTTGAACTGTAATTACAAAAATGTTTTGTACTGTTTGTATTGCCATAGCATTGAAAAACCAATGAGGACTGGGATGTGACTGCAGGAGAACTACATCAGACACATAAGAAGACTGGCTTCCTGTCTCAAATACTTCCCAAATAACACAAGATTAAAAAATGGATTGAAATGGTGACAGGTCCTGAATTTTTGTTTCAGATGTTTCTTCTTCAGATATGCAATATTAAACAAGGAAAAGGAAAAATCATCAACAAGAAACAGTTAATATAGATAATTTTAATACTTTTTTTTTCTTTCTAAATAAGTATATATAATGTAGAACTAACAAGTCTTGGCATCGACTCACTTTTGGAGTGCAGGGGTACAGGCAGCAATATTTCATATCATTTCAGAAAATACAAAGCTCTTGAAATTAGAAAAATATTCTTCAATTCTCTTCAGATTTTCCAGAAGTATTTTAATACAGGCTTTTATTTTTCAGCTTTCAAGTTTTAAATATGAAATATTACTCCCTGGGTTAAAAAGGGATAAAAGGACTAAAATCTGCCTTCTAACAAAAAAGATATTGCAGCCAATTTGTAGGGAGATTAATAGTCCGTGCAGTTACACCAGATTCTCAGAATAAGTCAAACTGAGAACTAAACATATATCAGTTACTTGCAAGATGGAAGATACTGCAGGTAAAAATGAGATATCAGTGACATCAAGTCACAAAACGGCCATAATAAGACTAAGAGCTTTCTGTGCTGTTTTAAGGGCTGGGTTATAGAAAAGAACAGTTGGAAACATTTCTATAAAAAGTTAAACCAGCAAGAAAGAACAGTCAAGAATGAATAGGTGACTATGGACAGGATTTTGCCACCTTCTGAGGAACTATACAGAAGAAAAAGGTAACACAGGAGTGCTGCTTTGCTTACTCATGGCTTTATCCAGTTGAGGACCTCACACCTGTGGCTTGGTCCAGAACTTTTGTTCTTTCTGTTGTCACTTTGTTCACACATTTTGATTTAAAGACTCATTTTCAGTGACCCATAGGGAATCACAACCAGTGCCCCCCCTTCCTTCTTGTTTATAGTGTCAGCCTGTACCTGTTAGACTACAGAGACCTGTTGCCTTGCTACAGACCAGATGCATATTACATTATTTGCTGCAAACTTCAACTGGAAGACAGCAGGTAATTCCTGCCCTGCCTCACTTATAGCATGAATGTTGAGGGTGAGTGGTTATACCTGGTCAAAAGATAACAGAAAGTACCAATTTCATCTTCTAAAACTCACTGGACCTGAAATTACCTGAGCAAATGTGTCAGCAAGTAGCTTTTAACTAACAGAGAGGCAACTTGACTTATTGTCTTACAATGAGCTTACATGATAAATGAAACCAAAAACAAGACCCTGATCCTCAATCTTTGTGTCAGGAAAATGGAAAAAAGGCAGCACTCTGATATGTAAAGCAATAAAACAGTGTTTTTCTGTTTGTCACAATTACCAAGGGACATACTTTTGGGTAGGGCGTGCTTCTGTACAGCTGTATTATCATTCTCAAGCATGTGTGATCTGTTGTGACAGGATCGATATTACAGGGCATCTCCTTTTTTACTGTTCTTAGAAAAGTCGAAAAAATATCCCTCTGACTGTCTTAGAGACAGTCATCTAAGTGGAAGAAGTGGTACACTACATACAGATGTGCATCTCGAGAAGCTCAAAACCCCAGACTTCTTGTCTGTAAAAGACCTCATCCACTATTCACAAATCATGTTACTTTTGGCAAAAGTTTTATGGAAAACATTTAAATCTTCTTTCCAAATTAGTGTATGACTTAACTTCCCATCCTGCACTTACAAGCCCTAAATCTGGAAGACAATTCCTGCCTTGCTTATAGGCATCTTGGATAAAGAAATATCAAGCAAGTGCCTGTGATGAAGTCCTTAAACAGAGAGGTTCCCAGACCCAGAACTTGACCTAGAAATGCAGACACTGCAACCTTAGGGGCAAGCTCTCTGCCTGAAGAGTGAAGGGGAAGAATAGGCAGAATATCCTGTAGAAATAATTTGGAAAGCTTTCGGGTGTTTGGTGTCAGTTTTATTATATTGGCATGGTTCAAGGTCTCTTTTTGTGCCAGGCTGGCAGTGATGCAAATATTCGCTTTCATGAATACAGAAGAAGGGGCAGGTGGACAGCCAATAGAGTTGCTGCTGATAACTCCTATTTGAACCGAGTGTTGATGTCAAATGTTTTCTTGCAGTCCTGATCAAAATGGAGGGACAATTGAAATGTATACCTGAATCTCCCCAAATGTAGGCTGCCTAGTATACTATATTTCTGTTTTCACTAACTCACAAGTACTAGAGTGTACGTGATTTGTTATATCCACCGTACAGTAGGGTCTACCGGTTTTTTTTGTTACCCCACAGTCAACCAGGCTGTGAAACTAATACTGCTCCTAAACCAACACAAAATTACCGAAGTAATTAATCTTGTTTCAAATTCCAGCCATCTGTATAGAATCTCAGAAGACAGGTGCTTAAAATTATCTTTGAGAATACCTGTGGAAAAATACTGATCAGCCAGCTATTTGCATACCCACCACATTAAAGGCAGAGAGGGGGAGCTTTGAAAATTCTGGCATAGATTTCAATGCTTTCTGCAATAATCTTAGGTAAAATGCATTGTGCGTGTTCTTCAAAACTCCACTTCAAACACCTGTGCCAGCGAAATGCTGCCATTTTAATTCTGAACAAACAGTGGATCACCTGCTGAGTCCAATGTTAGGTCTAAAGTTTTCTGTCATTTAAAAGCAGTCTTCCAACTTAAATATAAAATCAGTGGCTTACACAGTGAATCATTATAAATCTCTTGCAAGCTTTTAAATCAATCAGTCAAGCTTAGAAAGCAGTGATTTGGAGAATCGTAGCTGTGAGGCTTTGGGACATTTTTGTGCAAGGGTAATAAAAGTAAATGATTTTGTAGCTTTTAAGAACAGTGGTTATTTTGCTTTTTACCTCCTAAGGAGTACCCAGGTTTGACTAAGTAGGTTTACCACAATATTTGAAAAAAATCCATTATGTAATAGTATTTTCAAACTCTAAAATAGAGAATAATACACAAAAAAGCAGATTTAATCTGCTTAATTCTAAAACTCTGTCTAAAATGATACTTTACTCAGAAGATAAATTATTTTCTGGCTAATAATGAAGGCTGAAAATTGTAAATGCTTTCCAGTGCAAGGGTAGCTAGAGAATTGCTGCACTGGTGGCAAAAGTCATGCCACCTAGAATTCAAGATGCTTAACATTTTCCACAAATACAACACTCTTTTCAGCTGCTCATAGCTTTGGCAGAGCTGAATCATGAAGTTGTAATTTTCTGTGCCTCTGCCTGGTTATAGCTTGTTTGTTGGAGAAGAAGCAGCAACTCAGCAAAGGACTTTGGAAGTTTGTCAGAACAAGTTTAGAGAAAAATAATTATTCATGAAAACTGTACTGGATTCCATATATCTTCCACAAATTCTCCCATTTGTGTAGGGATTGTTGGCCATCAGTTGTGCTTTTTAGTTACCTTCATAAGCCCTAGTGCTAGATGAGAAATCCATCTTTGTGAGGAGTGGTATAGTGTTTGATTTTCTTTATCTCTGCTTACTTTTGTGTGTCTTTATACACATATATATGTATGTGCATCCATTATTGACATATGTGTGTATATATATGTACATACATATATGAAGAATATATAGATATGTGTGTATATTTTTTTTCCTTTTTTTTCTGTTACAAAAGGTGTGTCTAAGCAGCAGAAAGGAAGACTACCTGTTCATTCTGTTCTGACATCTGCACTCTGGCAGAGGTGAAACTTCTAGAAAGAGAGCTGCACCTTTCCTGAGAATAAGATTTCTTTTCTGGGGAAGTTTTTGAAGGAGATGAAGATGAGAAGATGTAGGTACATGTAGAGTGGGTTGGGAGGCTTCCGAAGGAGCAAAAGACCTGGTCACAGTGGGAAAGGGTGAGGGAAGCCACAACTGAGCCTTAGGGATGACAGAAAGCAGGAGATTGTTCCTGTGACTAGAGGGGTTGCATGGAGTTTGGGCAGCTTTATGAGGAAATAAATCTTGACACTCTGGAAAGACAAGATGGGGAAAAACTCTTAAGAATCATCCTAGAAAGACACAATATGGAGAGAGATATTTGTTTTCAGATCTTTTACTTTAAGCAGTGCCACTGAAAATACTCTCTAAGGATAGAATGATTTTTTTTCTCTTTATTATTATGTATTTTAACCAAACTGAGCTTTATCAGCTGGAAACCCAGAAGTACATCTTGGCACACTCACTAGATTGCAGCCCCATTGCAAGGATCTGGCTGAATCCAGGTCCTGCTGCCTTCCACATCCAAGGGCTTGAGTCCCTGCTCTGGTCTGGGATCTGCAGCCATCCCTCAGCTGCTGACAGATATATCAGCTCTGCTGCAGTCTCCTCAAGCGAGTTGTGCAGCTGGTTCTCTGTAATACAAAAGAAGGAAGAGAGAGACTTTAGGGGTCCATGAGTCATTTTCCTCCTCTCAGCAACACAAAGCACCTTTGTCTATGGACCCGGAGGACTATGCTCTGCACCACATTTCTACCTCACTGTTGTGTTTCAAAAGGGAAAGAGGTACCAAGAACAAAAAATGACAGATAATTGCTTGATACTCACTGTGATTTTTCCTGATGTGGTGATTGTGACTGTGTGAGGAAACCAGAGAGAAGCCCATTATTACAGCACAGGACAAGCCGCACGCAATCAGCACAATGTCCCATCTGTTTGAGTCATCTGCCTTTGATAGCATCTACTGCTGGTTAAATCAAGACATAAACTCACTAACGGACAGTTACAAAATTTCCTCTGGAAAGCAAGTTTTTCTGCCATCTCTGGTGACTCGTACTTTAAACCTCAAAATGGATGGGGACAGACACTCTAAAGTTATTTTATCAAACACAACAGTTCACACAGTCATTTTGTGCAATTACTCTTTTAAGTTATGTTCTTGCAATGAATACCAGGCCCTTGGCCCCTGTCATCTCTTACAATAACGAGTTTCATGTATTAATTATTAATTGTGTAAAAGAACATTTCCTTTGATCCATTTTAAATGTTGCTCTTTGACTGCATGAAGAGCTCCTTCATCCTTGTGTGGTGAGAGGAGTAGCAGCCAGTCTCACCTGCACTTCTCTTGGCTTCAGTGAGACTGGCAAGTGCTCAGCCCCCCTGAAAAAAAGGCTAGTTATGTGACTCCTTCTGGATTTAGGAGCCCAAACGTACACATTCTGTGTTAAAACAATTCTGAAATTAAGCATAACTAAATGATTTTGTTTTGCAATGACTGGGCCTCTCCTGCTTTCACATCAGAGTCAGAGGCTATTCATACTGTTCTTACTATATTGCTTAAGTGATGCATGAAATTTATCACGTAAGTAATATAAAACCTAATTTTTACACAATGAGCCTAAAATAAACCCTGTGTACTCAATGGAAAGACTATTTTTACATTTGGTCATCTTCATATCAGAACTAAGGTTGGTTATGTTCCTAACATACACTTTGCTCCAGCAAATTTTGCTTCTAATTCCCTGAGTTTTGTGCCTTTCTGTCTGTGGTACTGAATTAATGTACTTTTATTGGATTATATTTCTCATTCATGTTAAACGGAAAAAAATTAAGAGCTTGCAGCAAAATAAATTCAGGTAGATATAACATCATAGGAGCAGTGTTTGAATAGAAACATGAATCAGGTAATAAATAGCTCTCTTTGATCATTGTTTTTAAAATCTCTTGAACCGTACTTTGATTAGTTCTATTTAATATTTAACATCTGGTTAGTCAATTTCAATCTGCAATGAGCGCTGCTGGAAAAATTCTATGCTGACTAAATACATTTATAATACTACAAAGCTGACATGTAATTGATTTTAGTTTCCATAAAAGGATTATGTTAACTTTTCTTAATCCCTATATTAGGGTTTCGTGAAGTCCAGTGAATTCACACCAGGGATACTAAGTGTTTATTCCTTATCAATATTTTATGTAAAAAAGATAGGATTATATTTTAGCCTAAGTACTGCTTGCTAGTTTTTCCAGTGGAAAACAGCTAAAATGCAGCAAATATTACAGTGCTGCTGTAGCACTGGTATGGTGAAAGACTGCTTAGTGTTTTCTGGTTTTATATTAGCCAAATAAAATCATACTGCATTGAAATTTGGTATGGCTGTAAACTAACAAAAATTGTTTTTCCTTCTGCTTAAAGGGTATGATAGGTGTGCATTTTAAAATTTTCATAATTGAACAAAAACTATCAGACCATAACCTACTTAAAGGGTTGATTTAGCAAACATAATATCTTGGACCAATATGACTTTAGGATGTTGTGAAAATTGCCAGTAGCCATTGACACTGGTAGTACCCAGTTACCCAAGGTTAACTCAGGCAATTTGGTAATCCTGTTTATAGAATCCAAAAATCATGGAATCATAGAACGGTTTGGATTGAAGTGACCTTAAGGGTCATCTAGTCCAACTCTCCTGCATTGAGCAGGGTCATCTTCAACTAGATCAGGTTGCTCAGTGCCCTGTCCAGCCTGACCTTGAATGTTTCAGAATAGTAAATAAAAAAGGGATGATCCAAATATTTGCACTAAAAATGAGGAATGAAACAATATCCACTATTGGGATAGTGGGTCAGGAACCAATGCTTTGCTCCAAGTCCATGTGCCATGGACTACTTAGACTACATCCATTCACAAGAAATTATCTTAGAGAGAGATAGTTGATATGGTCTAACCTGGAGTGAGGGACAACAGTATGTTTATCACAGAGGTAAGCATTTAACTTTCAGGACCTATGCTAATTTACTGTTCATGTTATTTTTGCTTCCACTGTGATACTAAATGAACCACAGCAGCTTAAATGTACCTGATCAAAATTAAAAACCCTTCTGCCATTTCCAGGAACAAATGGAACCAAGTACAGTGTTTTTTCTCCTTACATTAGCTGTACTGCAATGAAACTGGATTTCCATTGCTCATGAAGTATTTCCTTACATTTTCCTAGCTATTCCTTTAGATTGAGAGTAGTTCAAAGTGTTTTACACTGTGAGCAATTTGGTGAAAACAGACCTGGGAGTGCTAACTATGAACCCCTCAGTTTTATGAACCAGGCTCTCTGTTCAGGCAAGGTGATAGTACCTTTGGCCCTTGTGAAGCAAGGCTACCTAGATGACTTTATTGGTATGTGCTTGGGTACACATGGGCTTTCAAGCACTAGAGAGTGGTTTTGTGCCTCCTTTTCATGGATTTAGATACTTACTTTCCACTAGAGCCCTTCAAAGGGCAATTGATTTTTTTTTTCTTTTTGCATCTTCCCCTATTATAAGTGCCTCTCAGGGAAGAACCAGGCCTCTGCTTACAATCAATAAATGAATTTCTGAGGTAGAAAATTACCAAGTAATAAGGACAATCCAAAAATTAGTGTCTTCAGCAATCGTATATCCTACTTTACGTTTCCATAAATCATTTTCCTCTGTTCTTTTATCTTCCCTAGAATGCAGATTTACAGCATAATAGTAATATTTACATGAACTAGTAGGCAACTGCATTTTGAACCACTTGTTGATCTAAGTCCTCCCTCCCCCTGAAACTATTCACAGTAATAAAAAAGGGAAGTCCTTCACTTTGGTTTATTCAGAGCATCCAGAGTATCCCTCTGCTTAACACATAAGCCAGCAATTTATATATTTGGGCCACACACAAATGTTATACAGGGAGAAGAACCAAATATCAATTCTATTATACCAACTGTAGTACACAAAATTTACAATAGTTGCAGTATTAAAAATGCTTGAGAAACATTGAGGCATTTGTTTTGAAACCAGGAGCATGCAGCCCTGAAAACAGTGGATTACGATGAAAAGCATTTGTTCATTAGCAGCAATGCTACACTGCTGGCTCTGAACAATTCTTTTTCAAATTTAGCATGTGGCATATAAATGATACAAAACTTTGGGGCATATTTTCATGAAAAACCTATTGCAACCGTTGTTCTGCCTATGAAAGATCATCCCATTATATGTTTAAGCAATTTAAATATAAATATATGATTGCACATCCCTGAACATCATTCATCTACTAATATTATCCTCCTTACAAGTCTGTAGTGTAAAGTATGGACAAATTTCTGTCAGTTTTACAGAGTTCCTCCAAATAGCCAATCTGAACAGACTCAATGTCATTGCTGTGTAAGATGACCATGCTCACCACAAAAAGTCCTTCACCAACTAGTGTGGAGAAACAGACCCTGAACTGACAGAAAACCCCTAGGAGGGATATTTAAATCTTAAGTAAGTGGTCAGTTAAGTGCCTGCAGAAGAAAATGGACAGATAACATATTTGGTATGCTAATAGAAACCTATTTACTGGAGGAAGTGACAAAAACATCAATCAAATCAGAAAGGGCTATTAAGAACTGTTAACTCCCTTTCAGATGAGCAATGATTTCCATTGGGAAGTAGATAAATATTCATGACAGGGAACAGTAACAGAAATTTAACCAAAATTACACTCTGGCAAGGCTTCTTCACTAGACAAATCCTTCTAAGAAGCAGTTGGCTTGTGTTTTGGAAGGACCTTGAATATTTAAATATTTAGACAACTCTACACAAGTCCCAGAAAAATCAATTTCTGTATTCTCTTTTCCTTCCTTGGAAATCTACCGTAGATGTTGTATTTCAATATTGCCCAGTAAGTCATCCAAAACTGAGATTTGTAAGGATTTAAAGATCACTTCAGTATCATTATAATCCTCTACCTCCTCAGAGTTGTTTTTGTAACTTCTCAAAAATACCTTTTTATTTTTCCCAAGATAAAAAGTCTTGTAAAAAGTAATAGTAGATCCTGATATCTCATATCATTTGGAAATAAGGTTTTGAAAATTAGGGTTTTTTATGCAGATAATTCTGCCTACAGAACTCTAAATTTATCAATAATACAAAGTAAAAAGGGTCATTATGAATTTACAATGTCCCAGAACAAGCACTCCTGGCTTTTCCTTTATTTCTGTATGAAATAAATAAATCTTTATTTCCTATTTCCTCCTTTTAGATATTGACACATGGGAAGGCAAATTCTAGCTTCTTCTACCTCCTTTCCATCTGTTCAGGAAAATAATATTTTGTCCTTTTTTAAGGGAGAAAAATCAATGCATGTTAATAAATATAACAGTTCACATTGCATTAGTGTATTAGTAGTGTAACTTAAAATTAAATAACCTACTTACAAATATGGCAGCCTTCCATGCCAAGTTTTAGCCTGGAGCAAATTTTTATAGTTAAGTTATGAACCTCTAAAACACTGACCTGTCTTTAATACGCTATCTTAAATCTCTCCATCTTTGCCATTTACTTCTTTTTTGATACCAATTAAGGGCTATTTTTCAGATAGCTTTGCAGATTGGTCACTTGCATGGAGTTAATTGTTAAGAATAAATGCTTATGACTTATCTCAGTGCATGGAAGAAGAGATTTTTGCATAGAAAAGTAGAATATTTTGCCTGAGATGTTCAGAGGAAAGAGGAAAAAGCTACTCTGGTTCATTTCTTTAAAAACTTTTTCCTTTATCAAGATTGCATGCTGAAGCCATAGGAGAAAGAGGTTTCTCCATTTCTTCCTGTTGAGCATGTTGGCAATGTGAAGAATGAGGATTTTTTTTCTTTTTCTGTGAAGATTCACTGATTTTGTAAAGGGTTTGGGGGATATTTTGGTTTGCATTTTTCCCTTACTAGATGCATCACAGTGTTCCAGATTTAGACCACTAAGACTAGGACCTAGAAGGTAAAAATATATGTAAAACTTATCTGTAAAATTTCATTTCAATTTTCTGCTGGTGTATAGCGAGCATCAGGACTTGAAAAAGACAAATGTAAGATTAAGGAAAAAGCTGGTGATTTTTATAGCCTGAAGGGAAAAAAGGTTCAACACCAAGATTTCAACACCATTCAGCCTCTCAGGCCCCACTTGTCACCTGAGCTGCCCCAAGATATCTAAAAAAGCTTGCAGAGCTAACAGGGATGACACAAAATTTATGGGAAGCCCAGGCTGGGATTGGCATCTGGAGACTAAGCAGGAAACCCAGATTACCTCAAGTGACAGCAGTCTCACTCTCAGGCAACTAAATTTTGCTTGTAGGGTAGGATTCATTTTTGAGATCAGATCTTCTGTACTTCTTCTACTATCTATGTGTAGATATCTCCACCTAAGCTAGGAGCAAAATTCAGCTCAATCTAAATGTCAATGTCTGGTGCCATTTGAACTGTCTCTGGGTTGGAAGAACGAGCTGCTGTTCCAGAGATGCTCAGGTCTCCCATGGGTCCTATGTCACTTCTACCAGCCCTGTGTGCATACCAAGGGTGTCTCAAATGGCACAAGACATCAGTTGCCTAAAGAAAGGCACCTGTGGTCATTTCAGGTGTCCTTACAAATCTGAGACATCCTTCTAGGGCTGGTAGATAGGATACAGAAATTTTGGGAGACCTGTACCTTCCTAGGGCAGCAACTGGAATGAGATGAAATCCCTCACAGTATCTAAAATGGCAGTATAAACTTATTTTTAGGCATGATTCTCACCATAAACCTTCTTTGAGTACAGTGGCAGTCTAGACACCACACCCTGTGGACAGCATAGGTATGGCTCAGTTGCTCATTCACAGGCATCCAGTCTCTTTTGAGGTGTCCTAGGTATGTTGAACATCAACATGGGGCTGATAGAAGTTACACAGGACCTATGTGAAACCCAGATCCTTCTGGCACAGCTGCTAGAGTCCAAATTCTCAGGTAAATGCTGGGATTGCTCAGGTAAATGCACACCTGTGTGCAGGCAGCTGAGCCTGGTCCTAAATATCTGCAGACTGTTAAGCACTTCTGTCTTTTTTGTTCTTCTTTTTTTTTTCTTTTTTTTTTTCTTTTTTTTTTAATACCTGCAAGAATAAAGGTGAGGTAAGAGTAGGAGAACTGGATCTTAGAGAGAAGAATTGCCCTGAATACTGATTATATGGTAGGGAGGCTATGTAATGGGAGTTCAAGAAAATCTCTGTGAAAAGGTATTAACTGCAGTGCTTTCAGTGAAGTTGAAAATTACTTTAAGTGCATCTACCCATTTTAAAACTTCAACCTCAAATGTGTGCTTTATTTTTTGTGTGCATCCAAGGCAGCAACTGGTATTCGCATGGGATATGTAGTCAAGTTCAGCTGTGGCAACTGCACAAAACACTGCAAATCTAATTTGGATGACAGTCTAATGCAAATTTTGCTGTAGTTCAGACAAAGCATCATCACACTTCAGTGAAAACCTGCACCATGCATGCAAGTCCTTAAAGGTATGAACCAAAGTACATGCATTTGCATATAGTGGTACGATCAGCTTTGCCCCTAAAACTGACATTTTCCCATATTTTCTGGTCATTTGCAACATTACAGTCACAATATGGTTCCCAAATATATAATGTATCTTGGTGTGATTACATTACTGCAATTCACCCTATCATGATGGACAAACAGGCAGACTCAAGTACTACCGTCTCATTTCCTTTGCATCCTCTTCTGTTTTGTTAAAGTATGTCGTATCAAAGACTGTATAACTGCTAAATCACTACTTGGAGGTAGTTCCCTAGTCTCATGTCTGTTTATTGTCCTTATCAATGTGCACTTTCAGGCGAGGAATAGATTTACCTGATGTCAGCTAAACATCAATACCCTGTCACAAAACTGTGTTTCTAATTGTGGTACTGCAATAGACTAGTATGAGAAGTTCCATGCATTTTTTTGAACACTGTATCATGAAAGGTCTCAGAAATAAAGTGGTATTTCGTGAGATCACCAGTCATTCACAATTTCTTCATTCTAAAACCAGTAATATGTGGGCTTCAGGGAATGAGCGCCAATGTTCCTGCTTGACTCTAAGGTTATATCTGATTATTGTGGTTGCTAAGTATCTCTATTCTTTCCACATTGACAGTCCACCTCAAGACAAGAGCTGACTCACTGGTCAAAGTCAGTCACATTCACCCTTCGACCACTCCCCAGTTCATCAGCTTTTTTGTTATGGAAGCTATGAGATGTGATTAGAGTTGTTGCTTCTCCTAACATAAATAAAAAATGTACAGCTATCAAAACTCTTCAGCTTCAATCAAAGGTCTGAAAAATATCGTTTGTGTCAGGTTTTAATAACATAGATTTCTGGACCTTTTCTTTGCAAATATCTATCTTTGAAAATATAAAGAAATGTAGAACAACCTATCATGGTTGAAGTTTATCTCAGTTTTTACAGACATGACAATAAACTCATGAATTGTAAGTGCTTTTGAAGATCAGTATTTTCAGGACCTTTGGAAATAAATGAAAAGGAAGTACTTGGAGTAAAACAAGCAGCTATCGGAGCTTGAGATGTAAAATTAAATCTATGATCTTGTTACAACCTGGTCAACAAATGTAACAACAAAAATTCAGTAATGTACAAATATAGCTAAAAAATTAAAGTGGAGAGATTTGCTTGAATAGATGAGTCAATCAATAACTACTTCTTGCATCCCTAAGTGCTGCCTGACAATACTACCCATGTAAAGACCACTCTGGTACCCACCAGGTATGAATTTGTGATCAGATCACACAGCTGGAATTTATTCAGTTTTACAACCAGTGGGATTATTCCCTATCTGGTTTTACTCCAATCCAGGAAAAACCTAATCTTTTTATGGTTTGTTTATCAGAAATTATATTCCAAACATAACTTCAAATGCTCCTTTAAAATCTTTCTTGGTGTTGTCTTAGGGGAACAATTTCTATGCAAATATCTCCTGAACAATTTTAGTAACAAATTATTCCTATATTAGCAAAAATATAAGGAGAAGATAATTTCTGTAAATTCGGTGTACCTAACTATTCAGACTGTAGTGACCATGGCATCTTTATGAGCATCTTTAGGAGCCTAGTAGTATATTGTGGTGGCTTGGATGAATGGATGCAGTTGTAGTCACTCTTATCCCCTCTGAACTGCAGAGACAAGCCTGAGCAGTGTGTTTCTGAGCAGGAACGTGTGGGCACCACTGGAGCTCAGCTTTCCCACCTGCCTCAACATCTCTGACCTTGCCATAAGATAAAATCAGGCCAGAGAAGAACTGAAATATCCTACAGGAGGGACTAGGTGACCTTCAGTGCTGGAATACAAGAAATGGGCTGAAATGGATTACTGTAAAAAATGGAAGGTCACACAGCTGAGAACGAGTAACAAGAATTTGGATTATGAGCTGGGAGCTTATAAATTGGAAATGACAGAGGAGAAAGAACAGGCTGTGTCAGTCAATCACAGAATACTTATGTGTGCCTGTGTGCTTTAGCTGCAAAAAGTCATTTCCTAGAGCATATCAGGAAAGGTATATCCAACAGAGATAGGAAAATATTAATGTCCTCATGTGCAATTCACACATTTTACCTGGAATGCTGTGTTCAGCTCTATTTATTCAGGAAAGATGAATTCAGATGGAAAAAAGTCTAGGGAAAGGCTGATAAAATAGTCAGGGGAATGAGGAGGAGAGAGCAGAAGGGAGACTAAAGCTGTGGTCACACGTCTGGGTGTCACTTATTCCAGCAGCAGCCCAGCCAACGTGCTGTTCCTGGCTGTGTATCACTATCCATCCCTGCCAAGGGACTTGGACCCTCAGATCTGCCACCTTCACTCCTTGGGAATTCACCCCTGGAGAACAGGGTTAGGGAGACTATGATGGATTTAAATTATTTAATTCAGAGGGGACATTGAAAGATCTCTCCTGTCTTTCTGAGTACTGAGATTTTGGAGTTGCCTTCTTATAGAAGGAGTGAGGGCAAATATTTTACTGGTTTCCAGGGGGAGTATGGTAGATTAACAATTACTGTTACATGGCACAGCGCCATTAAAAGCAAGGAGATGGACAGAGGACTGCCAGGATACTTTCCAGTCCCATGTTCTTTTACCAGTCTTGTACTTGTTTCTATGTATATGAAAGACTTCGGAGATTTATGTCATTTTTTATCTTTACTGCATTTAAAAAAAAAAGTAATAGCACAGATCTGGAAGAGAAATATTCCTCCAAAGGAAGAAGAATGGATTCATAAAGCTTGGCAAATTACAGTCATTGACAAATTAACTCTCTCTCTGAGAGATCAATATCAAGATTGTGCAGCAACTTGGGCTCCATTCCATGTCTCCCACAAAAGTGTAAAAACTCTGCTAAACTGTTCCTTTTTATTGTCATTTTAAAGAGATGAATGGCAATTTTATCATTCAGAGGACTTAGGATTGGCTAATTGATGTTTACATCTCTCCTTTTGTATCTCACACTGAACACACAAATGTGAGTAAATGTGTGTTTGTGTGTGTGAATAAACATGTATAAAGTTGAATTACTAATTATTATTCTAATGAGAGTAATCGCCATGGTGCACAATTGCTATTCTAGTGAAATGGCAACTCTTGTCTACTAATTTATTTAAGAAATTTCTGTGACCATTTTTATTAAGGCAACGTAGAAAAAAACCCCACCATTTCAAGGAAAAAGTAGGAAGAGATTGAATAATGGTGCATTGAACTTACCAGGGTTTGTATCAATGTGTTTCCATTGGTTTTTCAGGCCAATCCCACGTTGCCAGAAGATCCCACATTCTCGTCCATATGAGTGTTTCAGGCTAGTTAACCTTTAGAATGTACCTAGCATATATACATATATAAACACACACATATTTTTACACAGATGTCATTCTTGTGTTTCACTTTGCCAAAATATTATACTGCTATTGGAATTATGTCCATCATTAAACAAGCAAAATTCCCCACAGATGCCAGCCCCCCAAAAGAAAAAAATCCGTAGTCATCATTTAGAAAGTGGATAGAAAATGAAGAACCATATTTGATGGAAGGCTTCAGATGCTTTGAATGGCTGGTATTTTAAGCCAGTCATAAACTCAGCCTCACTGGCCTGTTAAAGAGGGATATGGCTGCTTTGCAACACCAAAGTAGTGCAAAATGGATAGAGCACATCAGTGAAAATGGTCCCAGATGTCTTAAATAATAAAATAATATACTAAATGCTTTGCAGTGCTAATGTGCCTTGTGCACACAGATCTCAAGGCACCTTACAGACATTAATGAATTAAGCCCTTTAAAGTGGGTAAGTATTATCCATATTATGCCCAAGGGGAAAGTGAGAAACAAAGACGGAAGATGATGGTCCAGCAAGTCTGTGACAGACGTGGGAATAGAACCCAGGTCTCCTGGTCCCCACTCCAGGGCTGGAGCAACAAACGCTCTCTAAATTCGTCTGTCAGTAATTTTTTTAAGTACATTTAGTCCTTATGAAATTGACAGCCCCAAAGACTGAAGTGTGCTATTAAACCACAGTACAGGTCCATCACCTGCACTGGCAGAGCACTTTTTTCCCACGCTGCCTCAATAACAAGCATCACCTGCACTTATTTGGAGACTAGGGGCTGTTCTTTGTGCGTCCTGCCCATTCAGCTCTCAAATTTCTCAGCTGAGATTATTGAACTAAGTACCAGATGGAGCTTGTTCTCATGCTAGCAGGTAATAATAATTGGTGACAGATAATATTTGTTATTCAAACTAAGGACTAGGAGTGATCTGTTGCCACTTCGGTACACTTCCCATCCCACATTCACTGAGGTAGATTATTGCTCAGAACTACAAAAGTCATGTCAAAAGCCTCAAAACTCACTAGTATTCTTAAGAAACTAGACTGTGGTGTTTTGTGGTGGCTTAACTTGGCAAGAGGAAATCAGTAAATGAGATCTGGTGGAAGGCAGCATTAAGGATAAAGGAGCTTAGGGAAGCTGGCAGGACTTCAAGGGCAACCACCTTCAAGCTCTAGAACCAAGAATGACTCTGATGCTCAGGAAAGCTGGAAGATGTATCAGGAGACTGTCTTGGCTGAACTTGGGACTCATGACTGAATTTCAGTGTAAAAGGCGGTATAATAGGTGATGTTAGTGAGTACAGGGTGCAAATAAGAACATACATTGTGCAGAAACATGGATTTGAAACTTGCAAAGGGCATCAACAGCAATAAGTAGAGCTTCTACCACCACCTATCACTTTCCTGACTAAGCCAAAGTCTGGTCATCATAAGACCATGGTCCACACTCTGATATTTGCCTTCCTCACTCCCTTTAAGATGTTGAAATGTATTGCTTAATGGTAGCTAACCCCAAGACTACCACCGATTGTCACATTCAACCAGTTCTTCCAGCAGGGCATCACCTTACCTACCATGGGTGTTCAGTTGTCTCCAAAGCTCTCTGGAAATGTCTTGGATTGCTTGTTTCCTACCTGTAAGTTTCTACAGGTTAAGTGATTATGGTTCCTGATATAGGATTTTCTACTAGGCATTTTATATACACATTGGAGATGAGGCAACCAGTGCCCCCAACTTAACAGCACAGACCAAAGACAGGAGGCGAGCTTGTGATTTGGGACTTGAACTTATAACCCTCATTCTCACAACCAATTCTAATTAGAAATACATTATTTTAAAAAGTGAGATTAATTAATGAATGGCACTGTTTCTTCAGAGATGTTGCTGACACACATCACTTGAAAGCTTTACATTTAAATTAGATACTTTCTGAAAAAAATCATTAGCTATCCAAAAGTTATAGGTTTGACACAGAAGCCACTTGGAAAAACTTTAAAGCATCTATTATGCAAAACAAGCATGCTTCAGATTAGAAGTTTATAAGTATGTTTATAAATATGTCTAACTATCTGTAAAACCCACTCAATTTACACGTAAGCCACAAGGCATTCATAAGAAAAATAAGCCTTTGCTGAGCTGCACTGGATTAAAATCAGTGACCTATAGGTAGAAAGCTTTATATGTTATTAGTGATTCTCCAGGGCAGCCCGGTAAGCACTAGTGTTATGCTTTCTAGAATGAAGCTTGTTTTCTGGAAAGATAAGCTTATTAATTCTATTTTTGACCTTTATTGAGCACTCAGGCAAGGTTGCCCACCCCCTGGACACAAAGGTAATATTTCCTTCATACATTGCTCTCAATCCCAGACACATTCTACAATAAAGTATTTCAACATCTTCCTAAAGGTTCCACTCCCATTAAGCAGTAAATAAGCACTGCAAAAAATATTAGCCTAGATCGCTTCCCAAGTGTGAATCACAAGTTAAAAGTTCAGCCAATTTTGTAAGGACTTAGTACTAACTTCTGTATTTTTTTGTACACAGGCACATCAAGATATTGTTGTAGTACATTTTCAACCTTGAGAGGCACTATAACTGCGTGGAAAGCTAAGAAGGAGAGCAGCAGTCTGCTGTGCTTTCTCAGGAATTGTTGCTGCCTAGAAGTATTTCCAGGCTCTGGATCTTGGTTCTTCATGTTGCTGAACCTTCAGAACAGATTTTGCTGTGGTTTTGGCCTAGGTCAAAAGACTTTCTCCTAGACCTTCTCAGGCATAATTTAGGATCTAGCAAGTGCTAAGGACCACAATTAAGTGCCAGCAATTTACGTGTGGCTGCCCTGTTTTGAAGGGTAAGGATTTTAATAGCATATATGCTGGTCATTCTATGTCAGTTAACCTTGATGCCAGAGGGCAGTTCTAAAAATATTGAAAATTTACCGTTTTAGATCTGGCATCGAAAAGACACAAAACAGACTTATTTTTTAAGGTTGCAAGACTATTTAAAAGGCAGTGGAATGAATATGGGACGTTTTTGTTCCCTTTTGGAAGCAAATTGAGGACTAGGGATTGAAGACACCGTAGGCAAGCTTGACCTTCTGTAAGGATAAAACCTTGAGTTTTGGATTTAAAATCATAAGCACTCATGGTGCTTTTTCACTAGGCACCATGATCCACTCTGTTAGTAAAAAACTGTGTGAACAGTATGTGCTACATAAGCACATCATTTAGGTTATTCCTTTTGATATTAATTGTAGTACAGTAAATGGCATTTGGGTCTGCTATAATACAAGATACATTCTATTTATAGGTTTAACTCAGTGACATTGTCAAGCTCTTATTTTTCTTATTTGGCAAATGGGCAAGCAATAGTTACCTAGAGAGATATTTAATAATAAAAATTACAGAGGACATAGAATTGAGTGAAAAAAATCTCTTGGCTTGGAGCTCAGTGCAAGTCTTAACCTTGGGTGCAAGTTAAGGGATGAGAAAGAGGCATTTTCATCCAGAATCAATTATCACAAATGCTCCCACAGTCATAGCCAAAATCACATTACTCGCAATAAATTAGTAACACCTGGCAATTATTTTTAAGTGCCTATAGTTTTAGATTTAGAAAAAAAGGAAGAGTTAAAGTTCAATACAAAGAAGGAAGATTCCATTTTACTACATCCTCTGCCATGTCTTCCTCTCTTTTGGTCAGAGCCTTAGTCTCCTGTGTCCATGCTCCACATCCCATAACACCTTCCATGCGTGTCATTTTGGTGCCTCTGCTCCTTGCATGTTTCTTTCCTTCACTCTTCAGCACTCTTATGTACCCTTGCCATTTCCCTACATACTACTTTTTCTGTAATCCCTCCTCACATTGAAGCCCAAGATTCAATAACAGATCTTCACCCTCTTCCTTTGAGCAACCTGGTCTAGTGGAAGGTGTCCCTGCTTATGGTAGGGGGGTTGGAACTAGATGATCTTTAAGGTCCCTTCCAACCCAGACCATTCTATGATTCTGTAATTCCTTCTTTTATCTTGAAACAACATATGTCGGTTTATACAAGCTTAGAAACTAACCTCAGGACTTTAAAATTGTTCCTGTAATTTTTTACTATGAAATTAAATATAACACATGGGCATGTGAAATTCCAGGGAGACTGGCAGGTACTGGTCAAGCTGAGGGGTGGGCAATGAAACTGGTTTTAGACAGAAGAATAACTCCTGACATAGTTACTTGTACTGACTGCAGTTCCATAATATACTGTTGGCTCCAGAAACAAGGTCAGAAAAAAAAATCTGGGACTACTTGCAAGACTGTATATTGGATTAATTTGTTTCATACAGGCATATGCTTCTTATATGTTCATGGAAAGTAAATATGACTTAACAAGTCTAATGCAGGTTTGCCTGTGTTAATGCTTGAGGACGAAGAGGTTTCAGCTAATATTAAGGATGCAAACTTCCAAAGCACACAGATTATTCTCTATGTGTCAGGAGCCATAGACTGGTAAATGCCGAATTAGTAAACTGGTAAATGGAATACATTGATTGCTTTTACATAACATAATAAAACTTAAAACAAATGAACAGTGTCCCCATAAATCTTTACTAGTGCTTTTCCACAATGACAACTACATAATACAACAGCACCCTTCACTGCTACAAGCATGCATTCACGAGCAATGGCTTTGTGGTGAAAGAACATCACATTTTAATTCTTCAGACTGAAAATTTTTAGTGGTCTACTTTTTTGTAAGAACAACACTTTGAGCAAGATAGTAGCAAGACCAAAAATTGAAAGTTTTCTGAAGTTTTTAATCTTGCATACTTGACAGATTCAAAATCCTAGCCTTTTTTTCAATCCTTTTGTTTCTAGGACACAGCAGCCAACAGAAGGAAATAATGACATGTGAACTACTTGACCAGTCTGTGCCATAAAACAGTATTTGTTTTTTAGGTATAAACTCACCAAAAGCCTTTCCTAATTGATTCACTAAGACCTTTCAAATCACCAAGGATATTAATCAAGTTGAAAAAAAGTGTCTTTGAAGAAATTGACATGTAAATGTTCCACAAGAATAAAATGAGGCAATGTCTGCAAATAAAATACGTTGTTGAAAATCTTGTGCTTAATTCTAATTAAGAGTGTTTCTGTTAGATCATATACAAATGGGTAAGGAATAATATTGATGCAGACAGGATTCCTGTTTTCAGTAGGAAAATATCCCTGTACCATCTTGCTTAGCTAAAAATAAAAGAAACGTTCTTTTATTCAGATCTTGCTACTTCTCTATCACAAGTACACTGGAATAAGGAAAGTTGCTTTTACCATAGCACTGAGGCAGAAAGAATGGGAAAATGTAAGGCAACTGTTCTCTGATCGTCATGTACATCAATTACATGCAATAAATTCCCTGCTGTTTGAACACAGACAGAATCTCAAATGCACATATACTTTGGCTATTAGAAAGTATAAACCAAATAGTGATAAACAGTGCCTATTTGTTTAGATTTATTTTCTGAGTAATATAACTGGATGAAAAAACTCCCAACCTAGTATTGAAGGATGTATCATTTTTAATCTCGGTGCTTTGGCTACTGCCAACATCAGATAGAGTGTCATATTGCAATAATTCAAAGTTCTCTCTATTAGTTTCTCTGAGCCTTTAAAGTAAATGAAGCTGTTACAACAGGAAATGTTAGACACATTCTCTAATTCTCCTCAGGTCTGGGACCTAAATTTATTTTAAGGAGAAATTCAAGGTAAACTGTATTTTACTTAAATGCATTAATCTTTTTAACTGTTATTGTTTGATACACTATTCAGGTTTGGGGTTTTTTTTTTCTCTTCAATGCCTGAAATAAAAATTACTTTTGCTCCCTTTTGCAGTTCAGATTTATTAGCAGCAGCATGTTAAGGCTGAGAGTTACTACCTAACATTGCTAACTTTGGGAAGTTATATTCTCTAATTGCTCACATCCAGCACTTAAATGTACACTGTACTCAGAAAGAGTTAACCATCTGAATCCGCTGGAACAGTGTTTCCTAAAGAACAATAGAAAAATCATTAGTGTGTTAACTGAAACAATACCATACTTTTCTCTCTATTGTTTAACCTTTTGTCCACATTACAAATATCTCAGTGTAGTTCTTATCTTTGACCTTGAGGGACTATAGCTTTATCAGTGCTTCCTTTTAGATCACAGATGACCTTCAGCTGATATCATTGAGCCCTGACCTGCCTCAGTGATCTGCTCGCACAGAATACATATGCTGAACAGTGCTGGTGTGTGCAGTAGGGGTAAGTGAATTATTTACAAAAATTTGAGTTGACACCTTTTATCAAATGTGGAAAGATGAAGACAAAACAGCTGCTATTGCTGTCGTAAGCAATCTGCTGGTGATTGAATAAAAGTGTCAAGAAAATGGCTGCTTGATGGCCTTTTGTTCTCTCTCATCCAGCTTGATGTTAGTTTGAGCTGTCAGTTAGGAATCACGGCACAGTGATTTATCAATAGGCTGAGTGACCTTCTGGTTCAGCCTGAGCCAGCGTGAGAAGACAGCACCCTCTGCTGAGGGCAGCCTGCCTCTCCAGCAGCACACTTGCTGCCTTCCAGCAGGAACACGAGTCTAAAATAATAGTCCTCTCTTCTTTTTTTTTTTTTTTTTTCTGTCTTTGTTTTATTTTTATCAAGTCTTGAATGCTTAGCTGGGAACGCTCAGGGGAAAAAAAAAAAAAAAGCTACAAACTGCAATATGCATACACAGGCTTTCTAACAAAAGAGAAAAGAGTAAGTGAATCAATCACTGGTACTCGGTCAAAACAAACTTGCTGTAATTAGACAATGGGACGTGGAAGCACAGTGGCTGCGAGACAAGGCCAATTTGTGACGTGGGTTACCTCACACCAGATAATTCCCACATTATTTACATTTACTCTATAGCCCCCATTTTTACAGCTCAGATATTTATTTTCTCTCAAATATTCTCACACAATAGAGTACTGACTCCCACGAAGTCCTACTGCTTTATTGAATGTCTGGGACTAAACAAGCACTCCAGGTTTTTCGTGCACTGCACTTGTCCTCTGCAGGAAACGGGTCCTCTTTCCACCCAGCACACCTCGCTCTCCTCTCTGCACTCACTGACTTCCCAGTGGCAGCTGATCCCAGCACAGATTTTGAATTGTTAGCAGGCCAGCATATGCTGGGTCTTCCCCTACATGTAATCTTTCTGTCCACACCTCTACACGGGCACCCTGCACTCAGGAAAGCGGGGTGCAGCCTGGGCAGCCGTGGGGATCCAGGCAAGGGCAGCCTGTGAGCAGCCAGACCCAACTCCTTCTGCCCTGTCAGTTCTGCAGGGTGCTCCACTTCTGCCTTCAGACCCCAAGATACCTCCAACCAGAGGATGTTTTATGCCTCATTATTACTAGCTTTCAAAGACTTTCTCATAAAAAATAGCTTTCTGGAACAGTTCTCTCCTCCTCCAGCTTCTTGTCACAGTTTCTGTTAAATTAAAATTTTACTTAGTTTTTGTTCCCTCTCTAACAGTCTTATTTTCTTGTAGTTTGTGAGACCAATATTCCTGTACTGTGTAAGATGGTGTAAGTATCTTTCATTTCTGGAGACGAGACCTTTACTACAATTATCAGCCAGAACAATAATTGTTGATACTTTTAAACTTAAATTTTTGCTAAGGTTAATGTAATGAGAGATTTTTTTTTCTTGAGGACTCAATTTTTCACACATGCCTGCACACACACGTAACACACAAATTGCCTTTGTTTTTTCCTAATAGTTGAGAAGAAAATAAAACAGTGATTCAGAAAGGGTAGTATTATTTTCTCTCTACACACAGAGTTTAAAAGTAATTCTGTGAAAGAAGTTTTCCTTAAAAACTGCTGTGATAAAATAATGATTAAAGATCCCAACTGCTGCCACTGCTGAGAAAAAACTTTTTAATTTTTATCTTTTTTATTAATATTGCACAGCAGAGTCTTTTTTGTGTATTTATTTCATCATTTCCTTTCAGGACCCACAAGTTAAACCTGTTCATAGCCAAGGAGTCTGGTTCAGCACATAGCTGAAATTTGGTGAAGTTCTGTGAGTTTTGTGCACATTCATGCCGGCCAGATCCTGTGGTTAGATCCATGCAGCAAGAGACTTTCACTGACACAAAGACCCAGATTCCATGGCCAGCACCAAAGAAACATCATTAGGTCAAGGATAGAGATACTCTTGGTGGCACACAGATGAGCAGCTGATTCATGAGGAGAATCCAGATCAAAGGATATCTTTGGAAATCCGTGTAGTTTCCCAGGTTGATGAGGTACTAGAATGACAATTTTTTTTTTTACTTAAAAAAGGAGACAAATTTTTAGGTGTTTGTCCTAGGGAGGTGTAATCAGGGACCAAATAAGCGATTCACATTTGTGTCATTTCATCGTCCTTTTCTCAAAAAATAAACTTTTTTTCTATTTATTTTTCATAGCTGTTTCCCTCGTTTTCCCTGCCTGGGTTTCACAGGCATGATTTTCCTTGATGTTTCTATGTAGTCAGAGCCAATGCTCTGAAATAGTTCAGTGACACTGGTGCTAATCTGACAGAAGTGAAATCAGAATAATGGCCAACATTTTCCAGGGAGACAAAGTGTCTTGGCTGAAGCAATCTGTGCTCACAACACGGCTACCGGCTCAGGGGCTGAGAAACACCTTGCTGGCTTGAATGAAGGTTACCGAATTGCTAGTTCTGCGGAGGTCTTAAAAGCAAAGTTCTGTAGATCATGAGAGTCTGTAATAGGACATAAATGGACATTTCATCTATAAAATGCCTGCTCATGCACTGTCCTCAGACCACAGCTAATGCATCAAAATCTGAAATGGGTTCTGTGTGACAATTTATTCCCCTGGTTACAGAAAATAGTGTCTTATATTATCAAGAGATTTTTTATAGTACTTACCCGTTCTACTAAGATACCTCACAAACTTGTACTGTGATTTTTATTATCGCTTTAGATTATTTCAATAAAAATAATTTTGTATTTTCTTGTGTTTACATGGTCACTCATTTAATTTCCTCATTGTTTAGGTGCTCACTTTATTTCTCTCAAACTTAAAAAACCCTATAATAGCTGGGGAAAAAAAAAAAAAAAAGCGATGTTGAATGCTCTAGTTGCAAAGATCAGCAAAAGTACAGAGGGCACCTTTGCTGTTGGGGATCATTTTCATAGGGTTAGCATTCATATTTTTAAACAAAGATATTGATCATTTGCATAAAACAAGCTTTCATTGAAAGATATGAAATAGTTTCAAAAGTATTGATTATGAGCACAACTTCCTGAGGAGATGATGCATGGTGATACTCTCCGTTAAGAAGGCTGCCCGGAACTTCTTTATTCAAGACACTGTTTTGTTCATAAGAACAAAATTAATATTTTAGGGTGAAATGTTTTGTGCCAAGCATCTACTTCTGGTCCTCACTGCACTTTATCCCTTTCCTTTCAGCTTACATCCTCCACATGCAGAAGCGCAACTCAGCGGTGGGGGCTGTGAGGAAACATTGTCTTTGGCATGAGACAAATGTTCCTAAAGAACATTAGAGAACCATGTCTGCACTGGATGGGAGGACTGTGTGGGGCTCAGAGGGCACCAGGACCCTTCTCATTGTCTATCACAGACTGGAGAAGTTGTTTGGGACTGTAAGACACAGCCTGCAGCGACATGGCATGGCAATTTTGCAGTGGGGTGGAGAGAAGACTATTTCAAGACCAACTCCAAGCAGGCATTTCTGGGGGCATTTACATATGCAAGGACATTAAATTACAGTTAAACTCCAGTGTACTGTTGAAGAAGGGACTTCCACCCCCAGTAATCCTATATCAAACTTGAATAAATCACAAATCTCTGAAACCATGCCAAAAATACTTATAAGAGAGTAAGATTTGTCAGATTAACTCCTGAGAGATTCTATTCATGCCAGACATGCTCCATCACAGGTGAAAAGGGCTTTCCTTGCCACTGAAATTGGAATTCAGGTTATCTAGATGTAGGTGTCCACACTGCAGCTATACTGTGCAAGTCTGTTGTAAGGAAACAAGGAGACAAATGGGATAATAACGATGTGAAAAGATATTGGGAGGGGGAGTGATGGAGCAGGAGATAGGTGTATAGGTAGTTTGGGAGAAAAATTTGGACAAGAAGCTGGAAAAATCGGATTCACTTAACCTGTTGTTGAAAAGCCTGAGGGGAAGAGACTCTGCATGATTTGGTGAGAAAATGGGGAGCTGGATGTGGAGTAGGTGTTAAAATTATGTAGAAATGTGCACCCTGGAAGGAAGATGATAATTTAAGTCCAGAACAGGGCTGAAAACATGCAGAGTTTTGGCCAGAAGTACGCTCCTCCTAGGGAGTGGAAGGAAACCAAACACTCCTAGGTCTGCTGAGAGCCAGTATCTATGAAATCAACCACATTGCCCTTACGAGACATGTGCATTGTGAAACTGTCTTTATTTGTATGCCCAACATAACTCTTGATGTATTCAGTGAAGAGGATGAACCTGCTGAGCTAACAAGACAAACACAGTAATCTAGCATTCCTACCCATTAACTCAAGTGGCTAATGTTTTTTTTGATTGATGTCCACCATCCAGAAAGCACTACTGCACTACCAGTGGCTGTTCATATGACATAAAATGACATTTTGGGGTGGGATTTTTTTTTTCAGTTTATTGTCTTAGAAATAAACAAAAATGTAGTGAAAGAACTTCACAAAAGTCAGTCACTCAAAGACCGTGAAACATCAACATTAAGGTTACCTCCCAGAACTCTAATTTGCCCCTGTGCCTGTATTTTAAGTAGTCTTTAAATTGGCATAATCACATTCTATTTTTTTCCCCTTGCTTCATTCAATTCATGTTAAGGTTGATGACTAGTTAACAAACAGACATACAATATTGTTATGTCCTCACTGTTCGGTATATGGCCCAAGGTGTTGCTCCGTACCATTCAAATCCTGCTCTGGATACAGAATTATTCATTTCCCCAAAGGCTTCTTTGTAAAACTTTCCTAAATATTTCCTAAACAGTAGCGAGTTCACTTTCGTAACACTTCTGGGAGATGAGTGTCATTATTCCCATTTTACAGTTGGGAATAATAGCACAAAGAATGTGGGGCCCAAAGTATTCACTAGTTTGGGATGTTCCATTTAAGAACAACAGGACCAAGTATTTATGAGCATGTAGCATTCTACAATAAAATTACAATTTACTTCAATTTCAGTTGTGAGTGCTTACTGCTTCTGTAAATCAGACTCCAGACACCCATAACACAAGCAACACACAATTATTGACCACCTGTTCAGTGACTTGCCAGGCTTCCCACAGGAATTCCCTGACAGATGCACAGATAGAGTAAAATTCCCTGTGGTTGCATTCAGTTCCCTTAACCATGACACCTTTTTTACTTTTTTTTCAGTCTCTTATCTTGGTCACTGCACATGGGATTATTTAATCAAACTTGACCCACCTAGAAGTTAGCCTTGAGATGGTCATCATAGCTGTTGACAATAGGGAGACTGGCTGAATCACTAAACCTCTGTAAGAATAAATGGGATGGGAGAGTAGTTACCCATCTTTTCCTAGAGACATCCCAGACCAATTTAGAATAAACACTCAGCATTTAGAAGGCTAATTTATGGTAAAATAAATCCTTCACTATGTAACTTTCTTTCCTGTAAGAAAATGGACATCAGCATCCTTCACAAAATCTGGTAAATGCCCAGTGCCCAGGTTCACCCTCTTAACTAAATACAGCAAAAGTTACATATGTGGAGCATATAAATAAAAATAATCTCATATGTCTAGTGGTGGATAAATTAAGCCATAATCCCATTTTTACATCAGTCTATATAGCTTCTGGAAGTAGTTTAGTCACATTTTTTCAACATTGGTTTTGCAAGTAACACCCTGCTTAACTCAGACAGGACATGTCCTTGTCTCAGTCCTCCTTGTCATCTCTTATGCACATTACTGCCTGTATTGTCACATTTTGTGATAACAATAAAGGAACTGATGTTCCATATCATAACAGAGGGTGGAATTTTCAATCCACAGAGAATCAGTTCAGATTCAAAGCCCATGTCCAACTCTTTGCTAAAGGCTATATTATCTATAACCCTTAGATAAGACAGTCCACAACATGGCTGGATCACCGAGCTTGAATCCAAATTCTGGGGAGTCTAGTAAATCAGTTCCATCATAAGTACCTATTTTCTCTGTCTATCTAATACAGAGAAATAGATTATTTTAAAGAGCTCCAGAAAACAACTCTGCCTATCTAAACCTAGGCATCTGGACCCTACTCCACACCTGGAGCCTGACCCTTAGAATAACAAAAAGCAAAGTGTTTGACCCAGCCTTCTCCAAGTGAAAATCATGTTGAATGTACGAACTTGACACAACACTGACATCTGCCAATAAATTCTGGTGCTTTGGAAAAGGCTGTCTCAAGATGCCATAAATTCCAATAAAGTCACAAAAATCAGTAGAGAAGCCAGCATAGCCTTCAGAAGACATTACACCTGAACATTTGGAGTGAAAGGGCTATCCAACTTTAAACAAAAGTAGATGTGTACTGCTTGTTTGTAATTACACTCCTCTACATGGATTTTGCAGCTTGGACAATTTACAGTTGCTGTATCAAGTGTCTTAGCCAACTCCATATGTTGTCTTTGTACTTTCACTGGTATAAAATGATACCAGCAACATCTTGCTCCAACAGCAAGATCTTAGAGCACTGGCACATATGTAGCAGCGTAAAAGCAAGCTCAGTTATGCTGGTTGGAACACCTGGTGCATCTCCAGATATCCACAACTGACTGCACAACAACCAGGTGCACAATATCATCTACACACCTGAGGTGTACCAGCTATAGAAAGTGGTAGACTGAAGCTGCTGCTATCTCCTGTGGCAAAGAATGTGTGTTCATACCACCGTAATCAGAATAGTAGAACAGAGCACAAAGCAGGAAAGCTGGTATAGCGTTCAGAGTGGGCTCCAGCTGAGTACGTACAAACACAATGCACAGAAAAACTCATCAGTTTCTCACTGATGAAATCCCTCAGGCTGACTTCATATATCAGATGAGTGGAAAACTTCATCAAACACAGGAACAGAGACAGGTAGGTCTTGTCAGGATTTACAAAAGAGGAATACAGCTCATATCCAATACAGCATTGCCTTTGTGTGCTCCATTTATTTGTCCTAAGACTTTGTACAAAAAAGGTGCAGCCAGAGCAATCCATTTCACGGGTTAAAAAAGTTAATCTTTTCCAACCTACAATATTTTTTATTTCACACTGTCTTCAATCTCTGTCTTCAATGTGCAGGGATAGTAGTCTGCCTTAAATCTCATGTACGTATGCATCATGACTTCTTCATAAAAGGTCTGTAGAATGTTGAATAATATGTAAATTTTATGTTGTAATGAATTGGGTCCTGAGATCTTTAAAGGTCAGACACCTGATATAATACATCATGTTCTTTAATATCAACTACAAAATAACCGTAATAAATTTTGCCACTACCATATCCTCACACGCTGTTACCCACAAAGAAGCACCAAAGGAAATGTGTCATTTGTCAAAACATGTAGGGAAGCTGACGTGTGTACAAGTAATTTTGAAAGTATTGCTAAGGTTAGGCATAGTCATACAAGTTACAAGGTTGACTTTTGAGGGAAGTAACACATTGCCAATGAGCCTGTTGCTTAAGTTCCCTAGAAGATTCATAAAGCCACAAGGCTATTTCTTTTAAAGTCAACCCACATCTAATGAAAGGCTTGTGAATTAAAACTAGCTAGCAGAAGCTAGACATGTGGCAAATTGAAATTATTGCTATTGATGTGGAGTAAACAAAGCAAGAAGTTGTAACTATCAAAACAGTTCATTTAGGCACAAATTCAGTAAAACATTTAAGAGCACTCTTTAGGCCCAAAAGTTAAACACTACCTCACTGAACAGGAAAGTCTTAGACATATGTTTCAATTTAAGCATATGCTTAAACATTTCATATATGAGGTACTGAGCGGTTAGGTTCAATAGGTATTTCCTTAGCAGAAATAACTCCTAGCATTATTAATGCAAACAGGAGGAGAGGTGGACAAAAAAGGTGAAACATGAACCAGAATTTGCGTGCTGCAATAACTGGACCTGAGACTCCTTGGGCACACTGCAGTGTAAAAAAGGATGAGACAAGCACAAAAAAAATATGTGGCTCCCTGACAAAGTTTGACAAAGATAATATGTGAGCTGAATTACTGCTTCTTCACAGTCTGCACAGGTAGACAGCAAAGCCAAGGTCAAGCAGTACATATACTCTGTGCTTTCTTCTCTCGACCAATTTGTGCCTACCATTCCTGTCTTTGAAATGTGAAGGCAGTGAACCAGTTACAAGCTATGTGAGTGGCAAAATCACCAATCTGTACTTTATAGAAATAATAAAAAATGGGAAATGTCCCTGACCTTCTCAAAGATAGCAAAAGGAAACTCAGGAATGGGGCATATCATGTCAGGACAAGGGAAAAATATATCCAACCATAGGTAACACCACCAACAAAGTTTGGACTCTTAACTAAAGGGAACTTCTTATTAAGTCAATAAATGGTCTGTTGTTATACTAGGATCACCATCATGCAGTGCTAACAGTATGGCACATGTTCCTGGTCCTCTGGTATGCTCCTCCTTGTATGGCTGATCTTTCTCCCACTGACACAAGGTAGGATTGATTAGGATTTTGCTTCAGATTCACTCACTGATATTTAGCCACATCCAATGTAGGTATCTACTTGAGAGCTAGGTGTCCAGATTCCAATTACAGTCAACAGAAAGACCCAGTGCTTAATTCAACTGCATATGTGGCAGCTCCTAGTGCCACTTGAGTCACTCTGGAGCATCCCAGTGAACCTCACGCTGCTGCTTCAGAAGGTCTCACCAAACAGTGAGCTGGGCATGTATACGTGAGGCATGAATGGGGTAACTGACTTTACTGTGAGTTTAAACACTTAGCTTATGTACAGGTGTCAGCAGTGCAGGCATATACATGTAGGTAACAGAGTCTCAAAGTGACTCCCACACTTTTTTTTTGTGAGACCTAGTTAGCCAAGCCCAAACTGTCCATCACTTATAAATAATGACCTCCAAATTGACTGTTTCTGAGAACATCCAGAACTCCACACCCCAGGCAGGAATGGTGAATGAACAGGCTCAATTTCAGCCCTAATGAACAACTGCTTCCTCATTAACCACAAATGAAGCTACGGTGACTAGCTCTTGAATAGCTAAAGCTAGGAGAGATGAATGTGATGCTTAATTTTATGCACTTCTTTGTTGTCACTCATAATGTATTGTTCTAGTTTATATTACTGGTCTGGTTCTATGGAGTTACAGTCATGGTCAATGGCAGAAAAACAGCCCCAGAAGAAAAAGCCCCTCTGAACAGAAAGCATAGAACAGAGGTCTCCTTTGGCCCCTTCACAGCAGGAACAGATAGGCCTGATCAGGAATAGCATGGAAACAGGGAAAATCAATGAGATTTCATAATCTATATGTTGGATATATTATACTTACCTAAGTTGCAAAAGTCTTTGGAAAATTACTGTTTAAATCTGTGCAGCATTTATATATTTTTATATAAATATATATATTTTAATACATATTTCCTATTATAGCTTTCTTCCTTTGATACCAGCATATAACCATCAGGTATTAAAGCAAGAAGAGATTTCCCATTAGTGTAAAACAGATGTATAATATAGGGTTAGCACCTGAATAATATAATTTTAATTTTGCCATTTCACAAAGAAGCCTTAATTCATAAATGTTAATGACACTGGGGAGTAACAATCTTTTCCCTGGAGAAAGATTAGACCTTATATCACATTGTATAGTCTTGGACACAGTTTCAACATGTTTTTTATTATCACGTACATTTGATAATTTTTAGAGTTGATTCCATTCCACTTATCAAAAACATTTTCATTTACATGAAAAGTCATGATTTTAATATACATGACATAAACACAGTTTTTTAACCACTAACAATTCTGTTACTTTAAGTCATTGCAGCTCACTGTCAAAGAGTGTACCTATACAACATTTTTTTTTACTCACTAGTGTTATCACAATGTGTGATGCACAATCTTCTAAAACATTTTCCAACATTTTAAATTAATTCTAATACAGGTTTATCAGTTCCTTGTTATGGTGCAGAACTCATATTAAATTCTGTGATCCATAAAACCTTTTTTTTGAATGACACATAGTTTAGTTTTTCATTTAGAGGCTATAAAAGTGTTCACAAAAGTTATGTTGGAAAAAAAATGATTGAAAGTGCTAAAACACTGTACAGAATATAAAATCCTTTCATAGACTTTTTATGACACATGAAACATGAGTCTTAAAGGTTTAATGTTACTGACTTTTATACAAGGCTTTTTAATTCTTGATTCCAGTTATGGTTCTGCAAATGAACTGTGACATTAAAAAGAATCAGGCTGGAACTGCCTTAGCTCTCTCTCTAGATGAGTTTCTCCTGGCCATGAAGGGTTCACATAATCTGCCCCACCCTGCCCACGTCTGGTTAGCGCTAACTTGCTTTAGCAGCAGCCAAGTGTAAATCCTGCACTGCATTAAATCTGCCTAACACAACGCATCCTACTCAAATTCGTCATTAAGGTTAGGTGGGCTTATAATTTATTAAGAAAGGTGAAGTGTTACTTAATTTCCCTTTCTCTTAATATTTAATAGTGTGCTACAACAATTGAGCACGTGATTTAATTGACTGAATACAGAACCAGCACTCATACATACTCCTAATAAAGAGAGACAAAACCAGTTACTCCATTATGTACATAGGAGTGAAGAAGTTCATGCTATTGGGACCAGTGGAGGAACAGGTTCTTAAACCCTATAACGGCTAAAGGAAGCCAAGTATTCACACATGGACCACTCTCCCAGTTCGGTAGATTTACCAGACTCTCCAAAGGAGTAGTGTCATACATTTTCTGGTCTCTTCTGTGGGTGCATCTGTCGCAAGATGACAATTGTACGCCATATGTAGACATGACCGGGTTGGACAGGGTTTCCCAGCAGACCAAGTGACCTGCAGGACATGTACCACATCAGGGACTACTAATAGGGGAAGGAACTGCAGTCTTAGCCTCCTTGAATCTATCTCTGCACAGGTACTTTGGATAATCATGTTTTGCCTGAAAAATAGTTCAGCTCCATTGGCCTGAGGACTTAGGGAGGCAGGAGAGTGACTGAACCTGGGTTTCATTTGACCTGGACATTTGCAGCTGCCCGCTTCAACAGATGTATCTGAGCAAGTTGTCTACACAATCAACAGAAAGAAAAAAAGGTGTGACTAATCCCATCCTGAAAAAAGTATCTTACACCATTAGAAATGCCTATTTCTCCCCACTGATTACAAAAGCAGCTAGGATGACTGGGTCAGCTGTAGATGTATATATTGGTACGTAAGAGGGATCTTGGCCCTTGAATCACTTCAGCCTGACAGCAGCAAGTCGAAAGATCAGTGCAATAGCAGACTGCCCATGCAAGAGCTATGTCTTGCAATTCTTCTCCTTCTGCTACCTTCATCCGTGATTGCATCCACAAAAGTAAGTAACATAGGATAGGATCAATTATTTAGTCCCATAGGCAAGAAGCATGCTGCTGTTTGCATCTATACAGCCAAAATCCCTTTGCCTCCAAACAAAATAGCCTTGTCTCTGCTTCTTACTAAAGAGCCCTTGACTCATGCAGAACTCTGGCCAGCTATCATTAGAGATAGAGATAGAGAGCCAGTTGGTATTGTTCCTTGTTTGATAAGTGGACAAGGTGAGTGATTCTGGACCATGCTTAAGTCCAGGCCCCAAACCTGTTTAGTTTACTTGTGCAGACACAGTCAAAGGTTGCAGGTGAAGAGAGATAAGACTATTCCAGGTTCTACCTTAATTGATGTGTATTTAATTCTCAATACAATTCCACACAACACAGAAGATTGATTAAGATTGATTTTTTAAGGACAGAGACACCTTTTCACTGGTGCACTTTAAGTAAAGCTGCATACCTGGAAACAGAACCATCACTAAATTGTAATGGTTTCTATTACTACAATGCATAGAAATTCTGTTCATAGCCCAGGTTCATACAGACTATGTATTAGGCTATTTACAAAAAAGACTAAAAAAGATAAACTTTGTTTCAGGTAAATCACTGTTACATAATACCTTTTACAAGATTACATTAAAAAACCTGTTGTTTGGTTGCTAAGACTTAGAAAACACAAAAATAATACCAAAGTTTTTATTTTTTTTATATGTTTGTCAGAAAACTAAACCTCAACTGCTGTTACTCAGTAGGAAACTTGGATTCAAATGCAAGTACTTCTGGCATTTTAACCTAAAGCTGCAGCCACCACACTGTATTGCTTTTCTCACATTTTACAAACCTACTCAAAAAGCAAGAGTAGGAAAATGTCACAAATATTTCACTGAAATATTTCTTCTTTTTTTGTCTAAGATGCCTTTTTGTGTGTGTGCCTATTTCTGCTATCCATGATTGTACAGTGAAATCTCTTTCAAAGTCTTCTGCAAAAAATCAATTGGCAAACAGATTTTTATGATAACATTAATGGTTTCTATATAAAAAAACCCCAAATATATATATATATATATATATATATGTATATAATGCTAATTATCTCACAAGAGAACAAAATGTGTACACATCCAGGTGCAGAAATTACCAACATCCTGCTGGTCCTTTGCCAAGTAGTGTGCCTTTATCTTGCTAGTTGGTGCAATTGTACTATTATCAGTAGATATCAAGATAGGCTGGGACTCTGTACCAATTTTCTTTGGTGTGTGATGAAATCAAAATATCTGTTGTAGATTCTTATATTTGCTTTATACCTCATTACAAAATTATTATAGCTGTAGCTATGCATACTTAACCAATTTCAGTGTATGGCATGCTATAAGTTAGTGGAAGGGAATCTCACTATTCTCTACAGGGTTCAAAAACCTCAATAAAGGTTTGCTGGCTTTTTTTTAAATCAAATTACCAAGTGGCAAAAACACATTTACAGCAAAAGTTAATAGTGCATGATTGTGAAGCAGCAATCTAGTTCATGAGCACTATGTCCAGCAAATGCTACGGGTAATGTGATTCAGCTGCTGATGAAGAAAAATCCACTGCTGTTACCACAGTACATTGATCTATTCCAAACTGATTTCATAATTTCGAAGGTTTGCATCAGTTGCTTGTGAAGATATGGCAAGCCCATTAAGAGCAGATACAAAGAATTTGTACACTGTATATCAACATTAGCAACCAAACTTTATTTTCATTTTGGTTTTTAAGGTTTTTAATTTAGCTTTTGTCTAGAGAACATGCTTGAATTGTATTTGTAAGAAGAAAGATTATTTTTACAGTGTGAAGGAGAAGAACAGAAAAATAAAGCTGTAAAGTGCCACGAAAAGCTGTCTGCTACAAGGGCAATTTTTCTCTCCTGACAGAAAAGCTCCATGTTCGTTTTCCAAAACCCCTCACTAAACTCAGAAACATTGACCCAGGCATTTCTATTGCTTCCTTGCTCCACAGGTTGATTACACACTTCATGAAAAGTCAGAGCTGTTGTAAATTTTCAAAGAGGAGAAAGCTTACTGCTTATCCACACAGCAGCTGAATAGCATTTCCACTTGCCTCATAGCTTTCCCACCCGCCATTTCCACTGACAGTCTCAGGACATTTTAAAATATTAAGTAATGCCAAGCTGTAATGTAATATAAATACAAATTAATAATAATGCCTTGCTTTCAAATCTTTGTAAACAAAACCTACTATTTTAGTAATTAGAAGAGTAGTCCTTTCTTACAAAGTGTCCCAAAAAAGTGACAAAAATGTACTGAAAGAACCAAGGTAAAAATCTGTATTTTTTTGTTGTCATTGCTTGAATATCAGTTCCCTTTTAAAAGCATCAGACCAGGTTTAGTTCCTGGTGTAACTCTTGCACCTCATCACTCTCATCTCACTATCTCAGGCCTCCTCTTTGCTGTTTCTCCAGGACTTCCCTGCTTCAACTCAGCCTTTTGGAGCTTCCTTCTATAAACCATTCATTTAGCCAGAACAAATCCCAACTGAAAGCTGCCTTTTTCATTTATTTAATGCTGTTTTGAGAGATGACTGCTCAAGCTAGACAACTACATTTTCTCAAGTATTTTGAGGAAGGGAAGGTTGGAAATGAAAGTAGGACTCAGCATCATCTTCTAGGCAAATGCCTTTTACAAAAGAGATGAAGCATTTTTTTGATCCAAAAATGCAAAATACCAGAATCAAAATAGCTGTTAACCACAGTAATAATGTAGAAAGCAATTGCAACCAACAGGATTACATGAGAAAGACTTGAAGTGGGTGAGAAGAAGAGGACATTTTCTTTAGCTATTGAATTAAGGTAGTGACAAAGGACAGTAGGAACAATGAAAAGATGCTGAACTACAATATAGCAAAGAAATTATTTTGTAATGAAAGAAGAAAGTTGTCTCCTTGCCAAAATTCAGTAGAGGTGCCTAATCTGCCTGAGTGTGGAAAATAAACAACACAGAAAGTGCCACAGAGATGCAAAGCAGTACAGGAGAGAAGCAGCATTAGAGAAGTAGGAATGTGTTTCCTTACAGCACTAGTAAGGAAAACAGAACTAGAAGGAATGACATGAGTTGTTAAGACCAGCTTTCTGCTATCCCAGATGTAGGTACTTGCTACTAGGAATATGGCTCCTATGCTTTCAGAATTCACTTTAATTCTGTGCTTCTTTCCTTGAAAATTTCTTTTACCTCTCACTTTCACTTTTTGCTTGTCGCTAAAATTATTTTCAAGATACCTAATCTTTCCTGTCAAACTGGGCTATTTTTCAACATGTCTCCCCATGTTCTTTGCATACAAACTCCAATTTCTGTATTTTTAACTAAAGGAAATTCCAGGTCTTCTGCAGATCTGACTTTCTGAATCCGCATATATCTGACTTCATTGTCTTACTTGAAATTATTCAAGTTCATGTTTTGTTTGTTATTGGTTTGGGTTTTTTAAATTAAGATACCCAGCTACAGATATAATTCAGCTTTCCCCTCTATTGAATTTAATTCGAATCCAAGATCAGGTCTTCTGTAGTGTTTCTCTTTTCACAGAAAGAAAGTCTAAACTAGCACTCTTTATTAGTTCAGGAAGAGTTGGTGAAAAAAATCTGGTAGTATAGCAGTAAGTGTCTAAATACAATATTACAGACATGAAAACATCGTGTCATGCCCAGAAAAATAAATTTTAGACATTACTGTTATGGTCATGATCTGGTTCTGTACGCAGAGGTAATGAAATTATTAGTCTAACTAGTACAGCTGGAAAAAATGGACAAGCTTCTGGACTCATGGAAAGAACAAAAATTAAACATTGCTAAGACACTAATGGATGCATATTCCAAATAGTACATGTAGTTCTGGAACTCTGTCAAAAAGGATTCAGTAGCACTAACACAGAGAGAAAAATGACAAAGAGAAGAAAATAGAGAACAGTTCCCATTCAAAGAACAGTGAAATAAACTAGGATCCTTCAGCATTGAAAAGATATGCAACAGGGTCTATAAATCCTGAGTGGCATGGAGAAATAAAGCAGTCCCATATTGTTTTTCTTAATACAAGATGGAAAAAGCCCTACATGAAATTAGCAGATCATGCTGTCAAACAAAGGACATGTTTTTCTTGTAAGTCATAGTTAAACTGCAGAACATTTAACCACAAGAATTTTGAGGATGCTTAATGGTTACATTGGTTCAAAAAGCAAATGGTCAAATTAATGAAGAAAAAATCAAAGTCTAGCAAGTACAAAAATACAACTGTTATGTCCAAAAGTCCCTAAGCAGCAAATCAGTGAAGGGTGTGCTGGGCATGTATCACCACACGTAATTCTCCCGGCACTTGCTGTTGGCTGTGTTGGAACTGGGCTAATGGGATTTCTGCTTCAGAGTGATATGGCTGTTCTTACATTGCTATTAGCACCACTCAGTTTTACTACAACTTGGCTTCGGTGTATATTCGGAAGCAAAAGTAACCCATGACTTAACTAAGTTTCCTTCTCTCTTACTGCAATAGAGGATTGCACACAGTCCAAAAAGGAAAAAAAAGTGTCTATAAATGACTTCTAGCCCTAGCAGAACTTCTCTATCTTTCTTTTTTATGACTTTGGATCAGATTCTCTCTTTTCCCTGGAGGCCCTCTCTCCAGGGATCTGTGAAGATATAAACTTCATGTGGGAGGCTAAACCAGAAGGGTCACAGCTGTAGGAGCCATCTAACAGAGGAAACAATTTCCTTCCCTTGGCTCTGCACCATTTACTGCACCTCCTCAATCCTAATTTTTCTAGATGGCATTTTAACCCACATGTATAATTTTAAATGCTGAAAAAAAACCCCATAAAAATATTATTAAATATGGGCCTGTGAAAAGCTGCTGTTGACTAGTAGGATTTGAATCTTGTCTATGGTGTTGATCTATTCTGCCTGCAAAGAGAATTAAATTAATGTCAAAGTCTCCTGGCCAATACATATCTACATCCACAAAATGGAAAGCATCTTGATTCTTGCAATAGTGGCACTGAGCTGACTGAAATAATATCCTTTTCACTGTCATTATACTAACACAATATAATTGGGGAATTGCTAGAGTCCCTATATTTAATTTTAGTGCCTCGGCAAATGATCCTAATAGCCTAATGGCTAGATGCTGCTGTTGCTAATGCTGTTCAATTGACTAGATTTCAAAGTGTATCAATGAGTCTTTTAAGTATCCACTAGAGCTGTAAGGTTTCAGGTTACAGCTCTCAAACTATATGTGATCTCTAATGAAAAACAGGGGGAAAAAAGGAATTGATAAAGCAAGCTAAGGAAGCAAAGTCAGCAAAAATTGTGCAGGCGATCTAACTTCACTCTATAACCGGGTGAGCACGTAAATTACATTTGGTCAGTAAATAATACACCTGGGAAGATAAGCAACAATGCAAATAATAATCCATTTTTTAATAATTAAATCTTAGCTAGGTCCTCATTTGGTCACAATGATAATATTTTATAGAACTGTAAGTATAACCATGGGATTTGTAAAAAAAAAACAATTGCCTTGTAGCTTTTTATAAAAATTAACACATATCCAGTATTGATCCAGATTTGTGCATGTTAAAACAAGTCTCCTTGCGCAAAATATTCTTAAAGTCAATAATATGCTGTAATCTCATGTGACACTAATAAAATAACACAAATGACAATTCATTTTTGTTTACTTGTCTCCTCTTTAATGGATTGATAAATTTTGTAGAAAAAAAAAAAAAAGAAAACTAGATCTGGTGCATAGTAGGCATATTTCTAAACCCGTTCTGATTGATTTTTGGAGTCATTTTTGAAGAAGAAATCAATCTCTAGAATTCTTTCCTGAAACATATTTTACTGGCTGTTGGTGTATGTTGTGCAAATCACAAACACCCAAAACGCAGTGCTGAAGGTCTTAATCCAGCAAACACTTTACACTTGCTTCCCCCAACCATTTGATTCCTCCAAACATACAAGTAGCTCCAGGGAGGCGCAGCTGATTTCACAGATTTTAAGTTAAGCATGTGTGTTTGCAGATTCTAGGCTAAAAGAAGCTGAGGTATTACAGAAAACAGTTCTGTCGTAATCAGAGTTTATCTGTGTGCAATGCCAGCTGTATTTATTTCAAATTGCCCCAAATTAAGATCACAGCTATTACCCTTGCTGAAGTAGCTGTATTTTGCAACCTCTTGGAAAGAGAATAGGAAGTGGTGAAAGTGCTGTCATGACAGCGCTAAGAACTACATGTATTTGCTGAGACAAACAGAACAACCTTGAAACTATTATTCTGCCAAAGACAATATTACATCTCCTCAGTTATGGGAGAGAGAAAAATAAGTTAATTTAGTCCACCTGTACAAACTGCTAAGAGGAAGCAGCCTTTCGAGGTGTTGAGATGCTTTTGAATTTTGTTGGTTAGGTCAAGTATTTTCACAAGAGCAATATCAGTGGTCTGATTTGATATTTTGGTGTTCACAAAACGGAGTTAAGAGCTCAGTAAATGGTAGGAAAAATAAAGTCTGAATGGGGAAATGGTACCAACCTATCTTTTCAGAGTGGAGGTATATTTGGAACAGCATTCACCAGCTGTGAAAGAGTTCTGCAAGCAGCAGAACCAAAATTCTGTATTTGGACCAAAAAGTGGAGCTCCATGGCAGCATTCTGATTTCTAATAGCGAAAAGTCCACAATGAAATGGAAAAGTTCAGCTTCCCACAGTGGGAACACACTCTTCCTCATCTAGATTTAAATGTTTCTTGAGCAGGAAGCAAACAGTCTCCATACATAACCATGATGATGCAATTCTGATTTTGTTAGAGAAAAAGGACTAAAAAAGCATTTACTGGACCAGATTGTAAAATGCTGGTGAGTTCAGTAGAAATATTCACAGACCCGATCTATTGATAAACTTGCTACCCTTTTGCACTGACTGCTGTCCAGACACCCAGTTTCCTCTGACCTTGTAATTGGGCCGTCCTTGTCCCACAGTTCCTGAGATTTAGAAGTGACCAAGCAGCACTAAAAAGAAAACAAGCAAAACAAAGTAAAGCAATTTCCTCTTCTAAACAGAGCCTCCTCTTTTTTTTTTTTTTCTTTAAACATTTAATTTCTAAGAAAAATCCCTGCCTTCACATAGGTTTTCTACAGTAGGAATAATATTGTCAGTGCCCGGCAAATTTTTAATAAAAAGTAGAATTTGTTGAAAATAAGCAAATTCATAACAAATTAATAGTGCTGCCTTTTTTTTTAATTTACTGCTTCTGAAATAACCTAAGAAACTGTTTTGAATTAACAAAAGCAAAGAAAAATGTTCTATATATAAACCATATAAATTTAAGAAATTACACACCCTCAAAATTCCAGTTTAAATCAGTTAAATTCTCTGGCTAAACGAGTTTTTGATGTTGCTCCTCTGTTGTGAAAACATATATTCCACAGACAGATTCATCTGTATGTTTTCTGACATCTGTAGGCATGCACTGGCTGAAATACTTTCCTACCTCTTCCTGATTCCTTTTAAGGAAACAGATTACTTGAATTAACATTTCCTGTTAAGTCCTTTGCTTTGTTTTTGCCTTGAACAGTCTTAAGCTCCTAGAAATTCCATCCAGCCCTCCACCATTCATTAAAACAAACACTACCTATTTTCTTATTTGCAGCCCTGCCATCTCTCCACTGAAACAAAAGGGTAGCTTGTCTGCTGCTGGAGACACCTGGAAGGTGCACAAAGTACAAAGGCCAGAATTCAAAGGAGTTCCCAGTGTATTCAACAAGCAATTACTTCTGCTTGTGATGGGAGACTGTCAGCTTCAAACACGAGGCATTCTTTGGAAAGATTAGTCCAAATTACATTTTATTACATTGGCCTCCTTCAACGGCCTAAACTTCATCTCGTTCTTATTCTAATGGAATTCAATCAAGGGTATTAATATATTGTTTATGACATGTTTGGAGTTCTTGTGTTATCAGCATACATTCATGAGAGGAGCTTCAAACAGTATCAGATAACAGTGAGCTGGATGTTGGATGTTGTACAGCACAGGGGATTTTATCATCTTGTTGAACCAGTGGCAGTGATTAAATTAAACTGTCTGAACAAAGCTTTTGCATGTCAGGCTGTTGAATGGCAAAATGAAAGAGTGACACACTTCAAAGATCAAGGAGAGAGAGAGAGCTGGAAAACCATACTTCTTATTTAATATATTTAATAACTGAACAATTGGCTGCCTAGGCTTTTACTAGCAAATAATCAGAACAAAATATTTTATGCATTCTAGCCTTAATTCACCACATGTGAATGCCAAGGTGCATACAAAGTTCTCATACTGTCATTACTTCTCTCATCTCAGTGAGCACCACACCGAACCTTTCTAGTTTTTCTGTGCCATATTTTTAAGAAACTTCCAGAAAATTTGATTTATACCGGTTTCCTTTACAACTTAGTTTTCATATTTTTGAGGTCCAAAGGCACAATCTTTAAATCTTTTCTAAAATGAGCAATACCAACTTTCATAATTTCATAGACATTAGTAAGCCTGTTTGTGGGAGTAAAAAGCGTTCATAAAAGTAAGGGCTAAAATATTCAGACCCCAAACTCTTGAAATGCAAGGTGGTTAATAACTTTTTTACCTTTTAATATCAATTGAAAAAAAAAAAGAAAAAAGAAAAAAGAATAAAATAATAAAAGTACTAGTACAGAAAGACTGGTTGGAA